>JAQIUQ010001433.1:0-356781 GCA_030378365.1 Hybognathus amarus | reverse complement strand
GTTCGGTTAAGACACGCCTCATAATCAAAGCCTCATATCTTTAGACACGCCTCATATCTTTCAGAAACCCAGTCATATTTTTTAATGGTCATGGTTTATTCCCTTATTTTCCCCCGAGATGGGAGAAATAGTTATTTAAGTGTTTTACCTCCTGCTTGTTATGATGTAAAAATCGCCATTTTGCGTCATATTTTGAGTCTTCAGACAAACACATGGGCCTGTAAGCGATATGAGACTGAGGCGGCGTTAGAATCCATTTGCGTATGTGTATTACTGCGATTATTGTGAAACGCTTAGCCAGGCAATAGGTCAAACCCACAATATTAGTCCAATCTAGAAACATACACAAGGGTAATCCAAAAGGCAGAGGTAAGCAAACAGCCAAGAGGTCACACACACAGTCATAAGTCCAAAACAGGCTACCAAAGCAGAGGGGTCAGTCCAACAGACGGAAATCAGAAAACAATGGGAAACGCTCAGTAATGAACTGGGAATACTCACGCCCAAGGACAAACACAAAATCTCTTCTTAAATACTGCTCAAACAGGAAATGCAAATAGATGCAGAGGGAGTGGTACACAGTCAATACTCAGGCGAGGGCTCCCTCTGCTGGCGTGGTGTTACAGGTCCTGAAGGCCTGCTGCTGTTTCTGTGCTCATTGCATTTGGCCTGGTTTGTTTATTTTACTTTATTTAAACTTAATTGAACATTTTTTTAGCTTGAAGATGCATTCAGTTTAGCTAGAGTTAGCATCACTTTTAAGTAACATAACAATTGTGTTTGACACTGCACTGCAGGCTATCAGTGAGTCAGCATTTCTGAGTTGCATGTAAATTACACTGAGAGTGAGTTTTAGAAAGCGAGTAAAACAATAGTAAATGACCTAATCTTAAAGGGATAGTTCACCCTGAAATGAAAATTAGCCCATGATTTACCCACCCTCAGCCATCTAAGGAGTACATGACTACAAACACACAGTTCCGCAGAGCCTTGTGAATAACTTTTATCATTGATAGATGCGCTTTGATGGACTTTAAAAAGAAAGTCATTAACTGCCCATTTGGACGTTATTGCAGGCCTCACAACCTAAAAATGCATCCTCTGAATAAAGTATTTATCAGTTCTCAGACGCAGACCATGATTTTGCTGTTGCTAGCGTGATGATCTGGACTGATTGTGATAAACTTCCTGACACTTTATTTTTTATTCTGTTTTTACAGTTATTTCTTCTTTGTATCTGCAGAGCTGTTAAATAAAAGGTGAGCACCTGAACAACACATTTGAAAAATAATGTTTTATATAAATGCCACTCAAATAATAGAGAGTGGCATGATTTACATGGACATGATTTAGTCATGGACAGTGGTGCCATGTGATTGAAACAAGTAAAACTAAATAATTCAACCAAAATTAATAGTGTGTAAAAATGGTTGACAAAGTATGATGTTTTCAAATTTAAGTGTTGTATAAATGAAGTGGATGATCAGATGAAGTTTACTACTGTAGTAATGTTTCAGTCTGAATGCAGCTGTATGGATCTGTTGCCTTTGTCACAGTGCAATAATGTTTTTCTTCACCTTTTCTTGCAGAATCAGCAGAGTGGAGACATCATTAGTTTCGCTCTGGGTTTGCATTGTGTTACCTGTAATTGATCATATTTCTCTTTGGAAAAATAATTAACACTGGCCTATCCCCTTCTTTCATGACTGAAGGAAATGACAAACATAATATACAAGTTTGACTTTTTGACTTTCTCTAACTTTTGTGGAATTTGTTTTATATATGTTTAGCTGAATTATGACAAGTTTATACCATTTGCATTATACTTGTAACAGACTATAATGAATTAATAACATATTAAGATCTTGACTCTCAGAGAGGAAGATTTTTTGATAAAGGACAATTGAGTCTTAACCACAAGTGTTCTTTCATTGTGTTGTGTTAACAGTTGTTAAATCTTTTTTGAGATATTTATGGATCTTTATACTGCACTTTATACTTTCCTTGTGTGTTTGTGGACTTTTATGTTGTGTGTTTTGCTTTGTAGTTCTTCATGTTAAGTAGTTCCCAGGTGTTTCATGACAATATCATTTACAAAAATGTGATTTATTCATTCCTAATCACTAATCAGTGAAATGCTTGTACAGTGTGCACAAGACATCATACACTCACCGGCCACTTTATTAGGTACCCCATGCTAGTAACGGGTTTAACCCCTTTTGCCTTCAGAACTGCCTCAATTCTTCGTGGCATAGATTTGACAAGGTGCTGGAAGCATTCCTCAGGGAGTTTGGTCCATATTGACATGATGGCATCACACAGTTGCCGCAGATATTCGGCTGCACATCCATGATGCGAATCTCCCGTTCCACAACATCCCAAAGATGCTCTATTGGATTGAGATCTGGTGACTGTGGAGGCCATTTGAGTACAGCGAACTCATTGTCATGTTCAAGAAACCAGTCTGAGATGATTCCAGCTTTATGACATGGCGCATTATCCTGCTGAAAGTAGCCATCAGAAGTTGGGTACATTGTGGTCATAAAGGGATGGACATGGTCAGCAACAATACTCAGGTAGGCTGTGGCATTGCAACGATGCTCAATCGATACCAAGGGGCCCAAAGAGTGCCAAGAAAATATTCCCCACACCATGACACCACCACCACCAGCCTGAACAGTTGATACAAGGCAGGATGGATCCATGCTTTCATGTTGTAGACGCCAAATTCTGACCCTACCATCCGAATGTCGCAGCAGAAATCGAGACTCATCAGACCAGGCAACGTTTTTCCAATCTTCTATTGTCCAATTTTGATGAGCTTGTGCAAATTGTAGCCTCAGTTTCCTGTTCTTAGCTGAAAGGAGTGGCACCCGGTGTGGCTCTTCTGCTGCTGTAGCCCATCTGCCTCAAAGTTCGAGGTACTGTGCATTCAGAGATGCTCTTCTGCCCACCTTGGTTGTAACGGGTGGTTATTTGAGTCACTGTTGCCCTTCTATCAGCTCGAACCAGTCAGGCCATTCTCCTCTGACCTCTGGCATCAACAAGGCATTTCCGCCCACAGAACTGTCACTCACTGGATGTTTTTTCTTTTTTGGACCATTCTCTGTAAACCCTAGAGATGGTTGTGCGTGAAAATTCCAGTAGATTAGCAGTTTCCTGAAAATACTAAGACCAGCCCTTCTGGCACCAACAATCATGCCACGTTCAAGTCACTCAAATCACCTTTCTTCCCCATACTGATGTCTCGGATTTGAACTGCAGGAGATTGTCTTGACCATGTCTACATGCCTAAATGCACTGAGCTGCTGCCGTGTGATTGGCTGCTTAGAAATTAAGTGTTAACGAGCAGTTGGACAGGTGTACCTAATAAAGTGGCCGGTGAGTGTATATGATTCTGCAATAATCAAATCTAATATGATCTATATTTATAATATCTCATGTAGGCCTACAGAATTTTGAAATTTATATTTTATATTACATTTGGTGTTGGTCATTTTTCATCAAAGCCATTCAGACACTTAATGCAAATTATAACCTTTCTTTTAAACTGAAAGGCTTTTTTCTTATTATTGCGCATCAGGCTTATTCATTAAATAAGCTCAATCACAAGCTCTTCCTCTGTGTGAACTGAAGCCTGTGAGAATGACTCTAGATTCACGTGAAGCTGCTTTAAGTGTTGATTCACATCAATATAAACTTATCGAGTGTGAAGGTGCTTTACATGATGTCTAAAGCTCTGATATGAAATGTGTAGATCTATAGAAGTACAGAAGTGTTACAATGTACGGGTACGGGTGTCCACTTGAGGTTAAGAAAACTGTGAGAATTGAGATACATAAACAGGTATTGACACTTAGTTCAGTTAAACATCCACTCTCAGACGAAGGTGAGAGAACCGACCAGTGGAACATATTTGTGGTTTTGGTTCAGAACCTCAGCTCAGTTTTACACTCTGCAGACGGGAGGTCCTTTCTTTTTATTTCTAAATAATTTTTATTTTAGTAAAAAAAACTGTGACAATTAGCACCAGTCTCCAGCGTCTGATATTACAATGTAAAATAATTATTCTTGACATGAAGTATATCAAGCACAAGATATTTTAAGAACATTTTATAATCAAACACAGATGCTGTCGCTTAATATCATCCACCATCAGAACTGAAAGAGCAACAAAGAAAATAATATTTACATTAAGCTTTTTAGTAATATTAACAATAATACTCTTATTTGAAGAGGCTCTATGATTTCTTCAAATACGAGCTCAACAAGATTTCTTAACAGTTATCAACACTAACAGTAATGAATTAAACTATTATTGATTTCACACATATTTGACCTTATTCTGCTGTTAGTCGGTTTGGGTTATGAGGCTGATATATAACTCGTGTCTGAAGGAGATCAGGATCATATTTTTCCAACCGTTCTGTTTTTCCAACAGCAAAAACTAAAAATGAGACAAGAAATTCAGATTTAATATTTACTCAAGGGAAGATTATTCTGTTTTAAATGATAAAGATATATACTGTATATGAAGACACCTAATAACCAAATTAGTAAAAAAAAAAGAAGCAAGTAATGAAACCCTCCACATGCCTTAAAATAATGTCATATTGTTCTTTTTAGACTACAGTATATCTCATTTGCTTATTAAGTTTTTAATTAAATAATAACTCACCGATCAGCACAATGAGCAGAAGCCCGTTCATCAGTCCAGATATGATGATAATAATCTGAGATTGATTCTGATTCTGATCAATAAACTCCACGCTGTATGATTGTGACATTCGGTTATTTGAGTTGATTCTGGAAAGAAAGTGTTAACATAACAAATGTAATTATTCACACTAATCATCAATATGTTCTGATCAATAGAGGAGTAAATGAACTCACCGGTGAAGTGCAGTCTGGTGCTGTTGCTGAGTTTTGGAGGAGTGTCTGTGTTCATACAGTAATAAACTCCTAATTCATCAGCGGTTACATTATTAATAACCAGACGGTGTTTAAATTGCAGTGAATATTTCTTTCTGAATGTTTTATTTAGTGTAATAAGGTTCTGATGTGGGTGACATTGATCGTAGAATCACTGTTGGAGGATCTGGTGTTTTCAGTAAAATCCAATAAACCTCATTTTCATCAAGATCACAGTTTATGGTCACATTTGATCCCAGATCAGTGAGTTGATCTGAGACTGCAGCTTGAACAACAGATTAATACATCTATGAGATACAAATAAATAAATAAACATGCATTTAAATTTAGTATTACCCAATTAAACAATGTATGATTTATGATAAAACAATTTAAGTTTGTAAAGTGCGTGTAAATATATTGTTCTATAAACTCACAGAGCTGAAGCTGAATGATCTTCATGTTGTCGAGATTAAAACACTTCAGAATGATTCTGCTTCCCTCTACACAACATTAAGATGAATCTACTGCAGCTCTGAAGAAAACACAGGAAGACAAAAAACTTCCACATCGAGACGGAGGAAGTCAGAAACTCTGACCACAACACCTAATGCCCTTATTACCATCAAGACTATTCATAAAAAAAACATTGTGTTTTTATAACCACTGTTTTCTTTGGGTATTTGATTTCAGTTTGATCTTGAACACATAAACTTGACGTGTGTTTCATTAAAGGTTCATTCAGTAGTTTGCTTCTAATTTAAATCAAAATAAATAGTGAAGAGTAATCTGACAAGATAAAGACTGTAAACATAGTTTTCTATAAAAAAGTGTTTTAATTACATATTATGCATGTCACCCTCATAATAGATTTTGTCATGTTGAAATGATGTGAACCGCTGTCTTTTACTATTGATCAGAGTCTGAATTGATGACATATTTTTATAAACCAACCGAGAGGTTCGCATCACCCTGGTTCCCTCGACAAAAACCCAATAGGATTTCCCATTGTCCTATTGCAGAAAAATAAACTCTGTGACTATTAAAAGTTAATGATTATTATGATAATTACATCTTTTTGTCAGAAAGGATTATCTTTAATAGGGAGCAAATATTGGAATTTTACCAATAGTGCTACTATCTTTAAAAAGTGGCTTATATGACGAATCAATTGTGTAAACATTTTTCTTCAAAATTTTGCCTATTGGGACTGCGGATGTAAATTAGTAATGTTGCTATAATCCGGCTTGTTTACATTTTGTATTTCATTCTAATGTTCATTTACATGTTTTGTCCCTATCAAATAAATAAACAAACAAATGAACACAACTTTTATGAAATTTGAGACCTAAATAAAACCACCAAAAATAAATTCTAAATAGCTAAATTTAGGCTACAAACAAACGACTTTAACATCACGCACATCAGGATTCCTTCAAAAATACATCATCTCTGCAATACTTTATTGGCTTCCGCCTTAGAGAATTGTTATTTGGTGATGTGGTGACCAAATTACTTCTTAAGATAATTAGATTGTTATTTAAAATTCACCAGTATCAGCTTAGTTTGGATAAAATTTTGTTTAACACATTTGTATCAGTAACTAATGAACATGAGCATCAGTGAAACAGGCAGAGAAACATTTACTAAAACACCTGACTCTAGATCTGTTGCTGAAACACAAACATCTTCAAGGTCGATTCTGTGGAGTGACTCAGGAGGCCTGTCTCATAAATTCTGTTGAACAAACAAACTCATTTACGGAGATGTTTTGGAGAGAAACCCCAAATAATAAGGCTTTAGTGGCCACCACTCCCCATAGAATGTGATCTGACCTCTAAAGGTCATGGCTGGTCAGAGGACTCGAGCAAGCCTCGACTATCCACTTGCTAACCGTCTATTCAGAAGAAGGAAGACCTTTCTTGGCTGATCCAAAACAAACAGCAGGTCGGAAGTTCTCCACGGAGAAGTCTAATGAACATAAGTGTGCTCACACTGGACACAAGAGTTTCAGCTTTTCCTGATCCGAAGAGATAAAAGGACAAAAGCCTGCAGCACAATAGGCCTCAGAATCATGTTTGGCATCTTAGAGACGTTTCCCTGTTTTGAATACAAGAACACCTTGACCATGATCATCCCTGGAGCAAACTCAAGGCAAGTGGGGGAACCGAAGGGCCTGAAGGTCTCCGACTCTGACTCAAGGGATGAAATAACCAGCAGAGAGATGGTCTTAAAGCTGCAATACCTAAGATTGCATGTCACTAGAGGGCGCTACATTCAAAACAACAACAACGGCTTTGCTTGATGACGACGTGGAGGAACGCGGAATGATGGGAACTGTTGTTTTCAACTCCACCGTGGATAAATCAGTCAGACGGGAATCGACAATTAGTTGTCATGGATGAGGTAAAGTTCAATTTCTATAAATGTTGCGTTTAATGACATGCTTGTTTTTCATTAAACTGAAATAGCCGCAAGAAAAGTCAGGTTTAAAAGTAAATTAGTTATCACAGATGTTACTGTACGAGTCACTGGACGAAGCTATGATGGAGAGGGTTTGAAGTCAAATCGTTGCTAATGGATCCTGACTTCGCCCTATGCTGCAATATGCATTTAGTTTTGCATTCATTTACAGAAATCAGCTGCTTGAATGACAATTACTGATGTTATTAGATTTTTCAGGTGATATTCTCAATTCATTCAGTTAACGGATGTTCTGAGGTAAAATTTTCAGACTGCAGACTCAGCAACGATTGTATTTAATTGTACAGTACAATCATAACATAGAACAGACATTATCTTCCTTTCATGTCATTAAACATAACAATATTGCTGGCCATATACTGATGAGAAAGTGCGCGTCCGGTGTGCGATACTGGACTTTGTCCTAGACGTGGCGCGGCTCTTCTGTCCGGTGTGCGACCCCTTTACAGCCAACAGTTCACATTCCGAGAATAATTGAAAAGAATAATGCACCAGAATGTGCACCATTCCATTACAAATGCGCGAAACAAGCTGACGTTTGTTGCTTGATAGACGCTAACGCACAACTACAACTTCTGCATTTATCCAGGACTACACGTAGTACGAGCGGAAACCGAGGTAACGCAGATATGACGCGATTGACTGGCGACTCCCAGCTCACCCCTGCTCACACGCCCCGTTTCCTTGGTTAAAATCTCAATTTTCTCGCGATTTAAACATTGCTTGAAACATTTGGAATATTGTAAGTTATCATCTTAACTAAATATTTAACACTGGCCTTGTGATTTTGGGATATTTTAATGCAAAAATCTTAGGTATTCCACCTTTAAAAGTAAGATTTTTCTGAAACCGGGTGTTTACTGTTGTTAAATCTATTTTGAGATCTTTATGGATTATTTGTCTTTTTTATGATTAAAACTGCACTTCATATTTTCCATGTGAACTGAAGCCTGTGAGAATGACTCTAGATTCACGTGAAACTGCTTGAACTGTTGATTCAAATCAATATAAACTTATCAAGTGTGAAGGTGCTTTACATGATGTCTAAAGCTCTGATATGAAATGTGTAAATCTATAGAAGTACAGAAGTGTTACAATGTACGGGTACAAGGTGTCCACTTGAGGTTAAGAAAATTGTGAGAATTAGACACATAAACATATAAAGGTTTTGGCACTTAGTTCAGTTAAACATCCACTCTAGACAAAGGTGAGAAGAACCGACCAGTGGAATATATTTGTGGTTTTGGTTCAGAACCTCAGCTCAGTTTTCTCTTTCTTTTACACTGAATACAATGACATATATTTCCAGTAACTATATATCAAATATATTTCTATATAACATATAAATGTACAATGAAATGTATATTATAATGTTATATATCAGATTCTTAAATTGTTTTATATTATTTTATTCATGAGAATATTTTTAGATTACAAAAGATAATAATTTAAAATATTACACTTTTGACAAGAACCATGAATATTATTAATATTAATAATTACTGGGCAATAGCCTTAGTAATACTAGTTGGCAATGCCGGCGGGACAGAAAAAGATTTGTAATTGTACCTTGTCAAGCTCAAGTGGAAATGTATCTTGCCAAAAAACACACAAAGACTTAAAATATAAAATATAACTAGACTTCAATATGTATTGATAAGTTCAGGAACATGTTTAATGAGCGTTTTCCAATATTTACATAAAGGTTTTTTTTAATATTAACAATAATCAAAACAAGAGGCTCTATGATTTCTTCAAATATGAGCTCAGCAAGATTTCTTAACAATTATCAAAACTAACAGTAATAAATTTTCCTATTATTGATTTCACACATATTTGACCTTATTCTGCTGTTAGTCGGTTTGGGTTTTGAGGCTGATATATAACTCGTATCTGTAGAAGATCAGGATCATATTTTTCCAACTGTTCTGTTTTTCCAACAGCAAAAACTAAAAATGAGACAAGAAATTCAGATTTACAGTAATATTTACTCAAGGGAAGATTATTCTGTTTTAAATGGTAAAGGCATATACTGTATATGAAGACACCTAATAATCAAATTAGTAAAAAAAGAAAAAAAAGCAAGTAATGAAACCCTTCACATGCCTTAAAATAATGTCATATTGTTATTTTTAGACTACAGTATATCTCATTTGCTAATTAAGTTTTTAATTAAATAATAACTCACCGATGAGCACAATGAGCAGAAGCCCGTTCATCAGTCCAGATATGATGATAATAATCTGACATTGTTTCTGATTCTGATCAATACACTCCATCGCTGTATGATTGTGACGCTCAGTTAGTTGAGTTGATTCTGGAAAAAAAGTGTTAACATAACAAATGTAATTATTCACACTAATCATCAATATGTTCTGATCAATAGAGGAGTAAATGAACTCACCGGTGAAGTGCAGTCTGGTGCTGTTGCTGAGTTTTGGAGGAGTGTCTGTGTTCATACAGTAATAAACTCCTAATTCATCAGCGGTTACATTATTAATAACCAGACGGTGTTTAAATTGCAGTAAATATTTCTTGCTGAATGTTTTATTAAAGTAATAAGGTTCTGATGTGGGTGACATTGACCGTAGAATCACTGTTGGAGGATCTGGTGTTTTCAGTAAAATCCAATAAACCTCATTTTCATCAAGATCACAGTTTATGGTCACATTTGATCCCAGATCAGTGAGTTGATCTGAGACTGCAGCTCGACAACAGATTAATACATCTATAAGATAAAAATAAATAAATAAACATGCATTTAAATTCAGTATTACCCAATTAAAACCACCACAACATATAACTTACGATAAAACAATTTAGTTTAAGTTTGTAAAGTGTGTGTAAATATATTGTTCTATAAACTCACAGAGCTGAAGCTGAATGATCTTCATGTTGTCGAGATTAAAACACTTCAGAATGATTCTGCTTCCCTCTACACAACATTAAGATGAATCTACTGCAGCTCTGAAGAAAACACAGGAAGACAAAAAACTTCCACATCAGAGCGGAGGAAGTCAAAAACTCTGACCACAACACCTAATGCCCTTATTACCATCAACACTATTCATAAAAAACACAACAACATTGTGCTTTTATAGCCACTGTTTTCATTAGGTATTTGAGCATTCAGTAGTTTGCTTCTAATTTAAATTAAAATAAATAGTGAAGAGTAATCTGACAAGATGAAGAACATAGTTTTCAATAAAAAGTGTTTTAATTAGGCTACATATGATGTGGGTTAGATTCTCAATATATTTTTCCATGTTGAAATAATGTGAACCGCAGTGTTTTATTATTCACCAGAGAGATCCTCACGCTCATAAAGTGCTGAATTGATGACATATTTGTGTTGGCCAACCATGAAGTTCGCATCACCCTGGTTCCCTCGACAAAAAGCCAATTGGATTTCCCATTGTCTAATAGCAGAAAAATAAGCCCTGTGCTGTGACCAATAAAAGTTTATGTTTATGATGACATACTTTTATCAGAAAATAACATATTTTTGTCAGAAATTATTATATGTAATAGGGAGCAAATATGTAATAGTTTACCGCAGTCGATGAGACAATGTTCTTCTTATCACACTTTGATTATGATGAATCAGTTGTGTAAACATTTGTGTAGTTTATATAAGAGTGTGTTTAACACCAGCGTAAAGTACACAAGAGTCAGTAAAACAGGCCGGCAGCAGAGAAACATTCACTAAAACACCTGATTCTAGATCTGTGGCTGAAAAACAAACATCTTCAAGGTCGATTGTGTGGAGAGACTCAGATGACCTGTCTCATATAGTCTGTTGAACAAACTCACAGTTACAGAGATGCTTTGCAAATGCTACATGTCTTAGATCAGTTTCAGTCTCACAATGCTCACTAACTAAAATGTTCTCTGTCAACTCTGGTTTGTTTTGAGTCATGATGAACATTCATCAACAACACAACTAACCAGACTTTAACAACCAAACAGATGGAGAGAGAGAGAGAGAGAGAGAGAGAGAGAGAGAGAGAGAGAGAGAATTGAATTTTAAAAGCTCTTTATTACAAAGAGCACTGGGCATTGCAGGAACAACAAGGAGCAGGGCCATCAAGAACACCACCGACGCAGCAGAGAGAGACCTCGGAGTGGCTCTGGATCCGTAGAGGAGCACCATGGGGGCAAGCGAGTGCTACCTGAATACAAGTTCGCGGTCTGATCAGCCGTGGCTGGGTCACCTGGGAGAGGGTGTCTGAAGTTGAAAGACCCGGAAACAACCGAGGACCCAGGTTACATCACTGATGATGTGTTCAGGTGCAACTGAAGATGTGTTTCAAGAACTACCTGTTCTGGCAAGAACCAGTGACTCCCAGGAATAGACTGGATGACAACCAGGAAGAGGCTGGTGACTACTGGAGAGACAGTTGGCAGCTTGGGAAGACAGCACTAGGGGTGGGAAGGGTTGGCAGCCCAAACCACATTCTCCGAGAGGAGGAACCTTTTTTTGAAGCTACAGATCGACCCATGGAAGTATACCCCAGGGGAGCCCGAGAGGGGGGAGAATAGGAACCCAATCTGACAGACCCAAGGTTACCGACTAATCGCAGATGGAGATTCGAACAACGACCGCAGTATGCAGGTGTGGAAAAACCTGCAAAAACAGCCGTGGCCTAAAGATCCACCAAGCCAGGATGAAGTGTTTGGAGAAGGAAACATGTGTCACAGCGCACAGATGTTACATCTGATGAGACGCAGGAGGAGCCAGAGCCAGGAAGCACCCCATAGAGCTCAGAGCCTCCGTGTGCCACTAACCGTCCCCCCAAGTCTTCTGCCCCAGGCAAAGGTGCGAATCAAGTGGCCACAGGCCTGTAAGACGGCAGTCTGGAGGCAGTTCGGACGAGGATGTTGACAAGGTGCTTGAAGCAACAAGGAAGGGAGATGTGGATCGAAGGCCGCAGGCAATGACGACTATCATCTCCAGCCTGGCGCAGGAGAGGTTCGGTGCTGAGGAGAAGCGATCAACTCCAACCACCTATTCCATGAACCACAGAGCAGCAAAGATCCACAAAATCCGGCAGGAGTTGAAGTCCCTCAAGAAGCAGTACAAGGAAGCCAGTGAGGAGCAACACCCCCCTGGAGGAGTTGAGAGCTGTCTTGAGGAAAAGGCTGATGACCTTGCGCAGAGCAGAATGGCACAGAAGGCGTCGAAAGGAGAAGATCCAGAAAGAGAGCTTCGTTTATTGCCAACCCCTTCGGCTTCACTAAACAGCTCCTGGGAGAGTAGCGCGATGGCAAGTTGCTCTGTTCAAAAGAGGAAATTGACCAGCATCTGCACAGCACTTACAGTGACCCTCTCCGGGAGGAAGAGTTGGACCAGTGCAACATCCTTATAGATCCACCTTCCCCCACAAAGGAGTTCGACAGCAGGGAGCCACTTTTGAAAGAAGTCCAGGAGGTTGTGCATAAGGCACGATCTAGCTCTGCCCCTGGACCAAGTGGAATCCAATACAAGGTCTACAAGAACTGCCCCTTGCTACTCAGACGACTCTGGAAGATCATCCGAGTCATTTGGAGAAGAGGGAAGGTGGCACAACAGTGGAGATTTACTGATGGAGTCTGGATCCCCAAGGAGAAAGATTCCAAGAAGATCAATCAGTTCAGAATAATATCATTGCTCAGCGTGGAAGGCAAGATCTTCTTCAGTATAGTAGCAAGGCGTCTTACCAACTTCCTCTTAACTAACAACTACATGAGACACATCTGTGCAAAAGGGAGGAATTGCTGGAGTCCCAGGGTGCTTAGAACACACGGGAGTGGTGACTCAGCTTATCCGGGAAGCTCGTGAACACAAGGGAGACCTCACGGTACTGTGGTTAGACCTCAGCCAATGCATATGGCTCTATCCCCACAAGCTGGTCCAGAACACCATGACCAGGCACCATGTGCCACAGCACATTGCAGATCTGATCTTGGACTATTACAACCATTTCAGGATGAGAGTCTCTGCAGGAGGTGTGACATCAGATTGGCACAAACTGGAGGTGGGAATAATCACAGGCTGCACCATCTCTGTGATCCTATTTGCGGTGGCTATGAACATGATTGTTAAATCAGGCAGAGCCTGAGTGTCAGGGGCCCCAAAGCAGAGGAGGGGTCCGCCAACCGCCAATCAGAGCATTTATGGATGACCTGACAGTCACCACAGAGTCAGCGCCAGGAGGCAGGTGGATACTCCAAGGGCTGGAAAAGCTCATCCGGTGGGCTCGGATGAAGTTCAAACCAGCCAAGTCCCGTTCGCTAGTGCTGAAGAAGGGCAAGGTCACGGACAGGTTCCATTTCAGCATCGAAGGAGTAGAGATACCATCACTGTCAGAACAGCCAGTGAAAAGCTTGGGCAAGGTTTTTGACAGTAGCCTCAGAGACTTCGCATCAGTCAAGGAAACAGTTCAGGAGCTGGACAGCTGGTTAAGAGCGACAGACCGTTCTGGCCTCCCCGGCAAGTTTAAAGCGTGGATCTACCAACATGGTATACTGCCAAGAATACTCTGGACGCTGCTTGTGTATGAGGTTCCCATATCCACGGTGGAGACCTTGGAACGGAAGGTCAGCAGCTGTCTTAGGGGATGGTTCAGGGTTGCCCAGGAGTCTCAGCAACATCGCCCTCTATGGAAACACCACAATGCTCCGGTTGACTCTGAAATCCTTGGAAGAGGAGTTTAAAGTGACTCGGGCATGCGAGGTTCTGATGTATAGAGACTCCAACGACCCAAAGGTGGCCCAGGCAGGAGTGCTGGTGAAGACAGGGAGGAAGTGGAGCGCCCAAGCCGCTGTGCTGGATGCACAGGCTCGACTGCGGCACAAAGAGCTTGTGGGAGTCGTGGCCCGAGGCAGAGCAGGCTTGGGGATGTTCCCAACGCCTCCTTGACAAGAGTTGAAAGGGAAGGAGAAGCGCACCCGAATATATGAAGAGGTCAGAGCTACTGTGGAGGAAGGAAGGACGAGCAGAGCTGCTGGAATGGGGCAACAGGGGGCCTGGACAAGGTGGGAGCAGGCCATGGACCGCAAGGTCACCTGGACGGAGCTCTGGCAAAGCGAGCCACACCGCATAGCCTTCCTGATTCGGGCAGTGTACGATGTCCTGCCAAGCCCAGCAAATCTTTGTACGTGGGGGAAAGCAGACACACCAACTTGCCAATTGTGCCCAGCTCGTGGAACACTGGAGCACATATTGAGCTCCTGCCCAACAGCGCTCGGCCAGGGTCGTTACACTTGGCGTCACAACCAGGTGCTGAAAGCTGTTGCAGACACCATCAGCACAGAGATCAGCAAGGGCGGCCGAGGCAGCAACACCATTCGCCCAATCGCATTTGTTAGGGCAGGAGAACATCCGCAAGCAGGGAGGAAGGCACCAGCAGGAATCCTGGCATCAGCCAAAGACTAGGAAACTTTCTGTGGATTTGGAGAAGCAGCTGAAATTCCCCCAGCACATCGTCAGTACAACTATGAGGCCAGATATCATTCTAGTCACAGAGAGCACCAAGAATATAATCATCATGGAGCTGACCGTGCCATGGGAGGACCGCTTGGGAGAAGCCCACGAAAGGAAGATGACAAAATACGAACATCTGGTCACAGACTGCCAAGCACAGGGCTGGAAGGCGAGATGCATGCCTATCGAGGTTGGCTGCAGAGGATTTGTGGGGTGCTCCCTCCACAAAGCCTTTACTGCACTGGGCATTGCAGGAACAACAAGGAGCAGGGCCATCAAGAACACCACCGACGCAGCAGAGAGAGCCTCGAGATGGCTCTCGGATCCGTAGAGGAGCACCATGGGGGCAAGCGAGTGCTACCTGAACACAAGTCGCGGTCTGATCAGCCGTGGCTGGGTCACCTGGGAGAGGGTGTCTGATGTTGAAAGACCCGAAACACCCAGAGGACCCCAGGTTACATCACTGATGATGTGTTCAGGTGCATCTGAAGATGTGTTTCAAGAACAAACTTACATGATACAATTCACAAGTAATAAATTAATCACATTGAAAACACAATTACAGAAAATAAGTGAAAAAAAGTTAATCTTCAAATATAGAACACAATGCTCCTTTGCTGCACCATTTTAGTTCAAAAGAGATAAGATCATCCATAGATTTATAAAAATTTAAATCAATCAACACTCTAGACTTTATAAGAGTTGAAAACAACACAGTAACATTATGTCCAAGCCTTAGTTCAATCTTATTTTTCCTACTTGAATAGATAGCTAATTTAGCTTGACCCAAGATAAAATGTACTAACTGACAATCAATTCGTCTTTTCTGCACATATTTAGCTCCCAAAACAAATATTTCCTTGGAAAAAAGTTTCATTAAAAGCATCAAAAAGACTTCTTAATACATCAAATAAGGGATTCAATCTAGAGCACTCCATAAATGCATGAAAAACGGTCTCTCTTTCAAAACAAAAAGGACATTCAGAGCTCACCTCAGGATTTAAAATATGAAATAAAAGCATTGACCGCTATTGCTCCATGGAGAACCCTCCACTGTATATCTCCAACTCTCTTTCGTTAACGGTGGCTTATACAAAACTCTCCATTCAGGCTTAACATTTTCATCCAATTTTAAGAAAGAACACCATGGTGTATCCACTTTGTCATTTAAAATCTTCTTATTAAAAACCAAAACACAAGCTTTGTACAAGACTTTCCCTGTAACCGCAAAGAAGTCTAAAGACAAGGACTTCCCATTTTTAAAAACGAACCCACACAATCACACAGTTTGGGAGACAAGTAAATAGTGGGAAAAGGGTCTTCAGTATTAGGAATCTCTTCTCCAGTGCAAAAGTCTGCTAATAATTGCCTCTCCTCAATATGTAAGAGTAGACTTCCACTTTTCCATCAGTTGAGTAACTATTTGAGTTGAAAAAAGTCCCAAATGAGATGCTGTTTGCTCAATGTTCATGAAATTAGGTCCAACCACATTTAGTAGACGACTTAAAGTGGTAATCTTGGATTTGCAAAGGATATCCTTTAGTCCAGGAAAACTTGTTGAACAGTAGAAATATCCAATCGAGCTCCATATATTATGGGTTCGTTTAATAACCAGAAGAGTGATTTTGTGCACTGTGTCCTTTGTTGATTAAAAAGACTCCATACTTTAAAAAGATTTCGATAAAAAATTGCCATTTTGGAGGCATCCAGTTTTAGGGGGTCTAACAAAAAGAGAGGTTTATCCATCTGTAGGCCTCCCAGACTCCGTAAAATAGCACATGCAGCCACTCTCCAACCAAAGTCACTTGACCCCAAAAGAAGCCGCTGTATAAATTGTAAACGGAAAGCTGCTGTTCTGCTTTGCAAGTTTATCAGTCCTTGTCCACCATCTTCCTTAGACAAAAATAAAATGCTCTTAGTAGTCCAGTGTAACTTATCCCAGAAAAAGTCCACCAGTAAGGCTTGAATTTCATTCATCATTTTCACAGGTGGATCTATACATGTCAGCTTATGCCAGAGAGAGGAAGCAATTAAATTATTGATAACTAAAGTACGCCCTTTGTAGGACATGTTTGGGGCCAGCCATTTCCATTTGGCTAGTCGACCTTTAATTTTTTCAACAATCCCTTCCCAATTTTTCTGTACAGTGTCCTCATCTCCTAAAAAGACCCCAGGTATTTTATATCCCCTCTACTCCAAAATAAACCATCAGGAATACTTAGTCCCTCTCCAGTCCACTTTCCACATAATAAAGCTACACTTTTGTTCCAGTTTATTTTAGCAGAAGATAAAATTCTAAAATACTCAAGTAATTTCTTTAACATCTCTATATCTTTTTGACAATTGACTATTACAATCACATCATCAGCATAAGCAGATAAATGAATGTTATAGTTAAAACCAGGTATTTTTAAACCAGTCAAGTTTACTCTTATCTGCTGCAATAATGGTTCTATGGCTAATGAGTAAAGCATCCCTGAAAGCGAACATCCCTGCCTAACACCTCTACCAACCTTGAAAGGAGTGCATAAACCACCGTTCACCTTCAGCACACTCTCCACATCAGTATACAGCATCTTAACCATTTCCACAAAATCTTGACAGAAACCAAAAGCTGCTAACGTTTTCCATAGGTAGTTATGCTCTACTTAATCAAACGCTTTCTCTTGATCCAGAGAAAACAATGCACAATCTAAATTAAACAACTTGGAGACCTCTAGAATGTCCCGCACGTAAAGAAATGTTATCAAAAATGGACCTACCAGGTATGCAGTAACTCTGGTACGGATGAATAACTTGCTCCATTACCTCTGCCATTCTATTTGCCAAAACTTTAGAGAGCAGTTTGTAATCTGTGCAAAGCAACGACACAGGGCGCCAGTTCTTAATCTCCGTCAGGTCTCCTTTTTTCGGGAAGAGTGTACGAACTGCTCTACGGCAGCTCAATGGCAGCCGCCCTTCGGCTCAGCTCTCATTGAGCACCGCAAGCAAATCCTCCCCCAACACTGTCCAGAAAGACTTATAAAAGTCTACTGGAAGTCCATCGATGCCAGGAGCCTTCCCGGACTCCATGCCCTGAAGGGCCTTGTACAACTCCTCTAGGCTCATGGCCTTATGGAGTTTCGTGTTGGCATCCTCAGACACCTGCGCCAAGTTTTAAAAAAAAAACATTATCAGTGTCAGGCTCTGTTACACATTCACAGCTGTACAGCTTTTCATAAATACAAACTGCTCTCTTTCTAATATCAATGGGGTCACATAATAACATTCCAGATTCATCGCGCAGCGTGTGAATGAATCTTTTCTGTCCATTCTTTTTTTACAAATTAAAGAAAAATTTTGTTGGAGCATCCATTTGGTCAATATTCTGAAAACGGGACCGAACCAGAGCTCCTTGCACCTTAACCCCTAAAAGATCGCCAAGTTGAGTCTTTTTCATTGTGAGCACTTCCAAAACATTTTTGCCCCCTGTTGATTCAGCTAACTCTTGTAATTTAACTATTGATGTCTCCAAGTTCTTCATAGATTTCGATAACTGTACAGTATTATTTCGTGTGTGCTGTTGACAAAATTGTTTCATTTGAACTTTACCAAAGTCCCACCACTGCCTCATTGACTGGAATGTATTCTTTGTCGCTGAAACGTTTCCCAAAAAAATACAATTTCTTAAAATTGGTATCATTTAGCAAAGAACTGTTAAAATGCCAATAAACACTATTTGGTCTAATGGAGTTCAGAATAAAAGAGCAGCACACCATGCAATGATCAGAGAAACTAACAGGGACAATAAAACATTTACTAAAAACACCACAATGATGCTTAAAACCATAAAATCTATCCAACCTAGCAAGAGAAATAACATTGTCACGAGAATGAGACCAAGTATATTGTCTTAGACTGCCATTAACATGTCTCCATATATCACACAGCTCATTTGTCTTAATTACTTAGATAAGTCTCTTCCGAGATGACTCATGGGGTTCTATGTGATTCCTATCAATAGTTTGTTCAGTACAATTAAAATCTCCTCCCAGAAACAAAAACTCCTCACTGTTACAATTTTTCAGGGTTAAATTGAAGTATTTAAAAACAGCATTCTTTCAACTGCTTTATAATCTCTTCAAACTCAAACGAAATGGGTTTGAAGTTTTTAGAAAATAAAACAGCAACTCCTCCACTGCTAGGAGTGTTGTGACTCAGAATAGAGGTGCCATCCCATTCTCTTTCCCAATCTGTGGCGTTCTTGGAATCACTGTGAGTTTCTTGAAGAAACATAATGTCTATTTTTTTCAAATAACATTACTCTCTTTTTAACATCTCTTGCTCCATTTACATTCACTGAAGCAACACTTAACTTCACCCATAAAGAATAAAAAGCTAAACAGCAAAAACAAACCACTGATTGTCATTAAATTAGCTTTTTCCACTACCATCATTGTTTAATTCAGTATTGCGTTTCCTCACCAGCTTCTTTAACCTGTAAATTTCCTTGTTGTTAAAAAAACCTTCAGCCATCAGACACCTTGACTTTTCAATAAACTGTTTGAGGTCAGGAAAGAAACAGTTTAACAGTTTAGAAACTGCTTTAAGAAACAGTTTAATATCTTCCACTTCATAATTGCGACTCACGCATTCACTCTGTGAAAGAGAGAGGCTACAATTGGATTCACTGCCACTCTCGGTGTCTTCCTGGTTTTCACATTCCAACAGTATATTCCTGCACAACCGGAGGCTGCAGTTTCAGGACCCTAGTTTATTGTGACAGCGCCATCTACCGAACTGGAATGATATAGCGGCGGTTGCAGTTTCAGGACCGCAGTTCTAGGAACCAGGTGGTTTCTCTTTATAGGTCTCAAGTCACCAGTATTATCACTTTTCCTTCGCTTTAACGGTACCTTAAACAGTGTATGATCTGGCTCTTTGTCAATGCCATCATTCTCGCATATTTGCACTATCAGAGGCGGTTTTTCTCCCTCGCACTGTGGGATCTCTGACACCTTATTTTAAGGCTTTGCTATCCAAACAAATGACTATTGGATCGTCAAGTTGAGTGCGTTTTCAATAGATCCGAGTGGACTGCGCATCGTCTACCGTTTTGTTTTCATCACTCGTTCGTTAAACTAATCTAAGGATTAACCTGATTTGTCCCTTGCAGCTCCATTGCGATACGCCTCGCTTTCATTTTTCCTGTTGTTGCAAATACAACATAGTAAAAATAATCTATTCGGAATTAATAATTAGTGTCATCTTTCACGATCACGTAGGGCGAATCGCCTAAATGAAACTATATGTGGCGCTTTTCCACTGCTGGTATGGCTCGGTACAGCTCAGCTACAGTTCAGCAGGCGCAAGCACAGATATTTTTTGTATAGCCCCGGATCAAAAAAAAAAAAAATTGTTAATTATTCTTAAGTTTTAATAATTTTGTATTTATAAAAAAAAATGGGTATTTTAATCTATCTTCTAGAAATCATTTATTAAAGACAATTAAAATATTCAAGCAGATAAAAGTTACTATGGTTACACAGCAGGCTTAAGTTTCAGATTACGCACCAAGAGAGAGAGGTTTACAAAACTTTATTTAAAACGCTTAATATTCAACAATTAACATTATTTGTATATATGAAAAAATTTAAATTCCAAAACCAGATTTTCAGTCGTAAACACACAAAGCATCCATACCACCAATCACTGAAACCCTTCTCATTATTTACAAGACTATAGTATGCAAATTCTATTTTCAGTCTACCAGCCATTAATTTCGAAACATCAAGTCAAGTCACATTTATTTATATAGCGCTTTTCACAATACAGATTGTATTAAAGCAGCTTCACAGTGATAACATGAAAGTAGTACAACACAGATCAATAATATTGTTAAATGTTAAATAAACCCAACTAAGCAAGCCAAAAGCAGGCAAAGCAAGGCGACAGTGGCAAGGAACCAAAACTCCATCAGATTGAATGAAGAGAAACCTTGGGAAGAACCCAGGCTCAGTCGGGGCCAGTTCTCCTCTGGCTTACATTCATATTGTTTATATATAAATATTGTTTATATACACAACACGAGAGCCATAACATGTCGCCAGCGTTAGTCATCTCATCATAGGTGTTGGGGCATCTGAAATCCCCGTGAGAGGCTGGATACAAACTGGACCTGACGAACGCCATTTTTCGGGACAACGCACCAGATAACAGCAGAAAGGCAGATGGGAAATAATTAGCATAGCTGATGTTCATAATGATTTCAATTATTCAAAGTTAAGATGTTAGAAAATCACTATCTCGCAAACTCTCCGCAACCCAACCATACGTGCCGAAACGTTTGTCTAAAAGGCTGTCGAGCCCCACTGGTGCGTTAAGCAGTTTCAGCGGCAAACGGTTCTGTATGGTGTAACAGAGGAATAAAAGGTAAGCATTATGTGAATGCTTGACTAAAGAGATGCGTCTATAGTCTAGTTTTAAACCGTGTCAGCGAGTCAGAGCCTCGGACCGTATTGGGGAAGGCTATTTCAGAGTTTTGGAGCTAAATGTGAGAACGCCCTCCCTCCTTTAGTGGACTTAGATATCCTAGGAATGACCAGAAGCCTTGAATTTTGTGATTTTAAAGAACGCAGTGGATTGTTTTCCCTAATTGGTATTACCTAAGAAAATACTATATCTTCAGGAAACTTATCTTCAGGATATCTTATTTCAGGTTAGGAAATCCTATAGTTAGCATCAACTTTTCTGTCTAGCTACCTATTGCATGTCACTTTTCACCTCACGAGGTAAAGTGTGTGTTTTTTTTTAAGGAAACATACACTGAAAATGGAGAATTAACCTAACTGCTGCGCAAGCCCTTCGAGGGGCAGAGCGAGGGTGGCTAATTGGGCTTAAGCCCCAAATGTTGTCAAACGCCCTGAATCTTTTAGGTTTTTAAAAATAAATTTAACTCGTTTTCATTTTATCTCAGTCTTTCTGATTGGAGCAGCAAAAAATGTAAACAAAATCTATTACCGATGCGTGGATGTGGACAGTAATTTTCTTTCTTACATTTCTTTTTCATTTTACTGCAGCATTTTGGAGAAACATCACATTATTCGAATTTAGAGGCACATAAATACCTAATTTCTAATAAGTAGAAAATAACAAAGGTTATTTCTTATAGGGGATGTCCCATACAGTATAAACACCTCATATCAAACCATTTTACTGCAGTATTTTGGAGAAATGTCACATTATTCAACTTCAGAGGCACATAAATACCTAATTTCTAATAAGTAGAAAATAACAAAGGTTATTTCTTATAGGGGATGTCCCATACAGTATAAACACCTCATTTCAAACCATTTTACTGCAGCAATTTGGAGATAAGTCATTAATTGACCTAAGAGGGTGTTGACCTAAAGACCTCATTTCATACGAGTAGAAATTCAGAATTCGTGGAGTGGGTGCTGGCGTCTTGTGGATTACCACTCACCATAGTAACTGTGGACAACAACGCCAACAACCCAGTTCCCAGCTAAGACCACCTCTGAGGATCAACAGCATGAGCCCACCACAAGCAGCGAGGGAGAATCCGCTGTAGTCAAGTATGGCGATTTACAACCATAAAAACCTCTGGATTAGCACTCGCCTGGGGAAGATCAAACTTAATCAGTTTCATGCTAGAGAAAGTCTTTAATTTTACAAAATACAAGTCTTACCCCAGATTCAGATCAGCCTTAAGATTAGCAGTGTTTAGGGAGAACGCAGCCCATCCATTCTTGTTTGTGGTTCGATTCAACAGCAGTTTGTTGGGCCAGTTGCTCCCCTCCAAGAGATATACAGCTTTGTTTGTAAAGGACACCATTGCAGATTCTTCAAATTTGGTGTTGAAAAACACTGACGTATCAACAGTAAGAGAGGCACAGCCCATGGCATTCATCTGGTAGGAGAACAAAGACACAATTAAGTCAAGCACAGGCAAAAGGATAAAAAAAAGAAAAAGAACTGACCAAACACAAGACAAGAAAAATAAAGCATCACTCACTTGGCACAAGACTCAACTTTCAGTCCCATAACTGCAACGCTGTAGGTCTGCTGTGCTTTATCGTCATGTCAAACTTGGGCAAAACTAAACCAGAAACAAAGCGCTTTAGATAAAGGCCTCAGATCGGTCACTGAACTTCCGTTACACAACTTACCATATTTTTTCCACCTCAAAAACTTGGGAGACTAGTGTTGGGACTCTTCACTCCATGGCTACTCCATTCTGCGGCGCCTAGGTCTTTGTGTCGGACGGACAGACGGACGCACGGACGGACAGACGGACGGACGCACGGACGGACGGACGCAACTGCAGAGCACCTGGAACAAGGACCAACACTCTGTAGGACACACACCAACATTCCCAAATTGAAAATAAGAGAAGGGGGGCACACTGGGTGGTATGGCTGATATGTCTCAGGCTGAGCGTAATCTGCATACTGCCGTGGGGTCAAAAAGCTTGATTTGTCTGCAGGATTAGGAGCTGATTCACCATAGCTGTCTGAGTGTCTCTCATACGCATGTCTCTCATGTGCATGGTGAGCTAATGTATCCCTTAGAGTAAGTCTCTCATCTTGATAGACTGCACTTGAAGCTGGAATCCCATGATAAGGTTTTCAGTGGAAATAGCTGACTTGCAGTTCAGACTATGATCTTTATAAGTCCCATACATAGCTGCCGTCTCTTGACTGTAGTCCTGAGGCATAAACTGAACAGCTGCGGGATATTGGTTGCGATCTCTTTGGTCAGTGGACATATAGTTATGGCCTCTGTGGTCTGTGTTGTAGTAACCACATGGTCCATCTATGTGCCTAATACCAGGTTGAGGATATGTAGCATCTTCTTGATGGGCTAGCTTGTGTTGGGATTGAGTTGGTTCATAAGAAGAGAAAAGATGACTTTAAGTTAGCCGAGCTGCCGAGGCTGGTAGTCTCAGGTCTCCTAGGTTGTCAGTGAGATAATCAATCTCTTTGTGACTGACAGAATGAGAATGCAGATTGTCACCTCGTGAATCTACAGGCAGTGCCCTCATGGGCTGAGGAGAATCGTCTTGATCTCTAGGCAGAACTGGCCTGCCCTCAGTGGCTGCTGTATATGGACTTAAGGAGAGAACTCTCTGATCTGCATAAATTATTCACCTTGGAGAAGTCCGAGTACGGGGCATTGGCCGCGGCGGTGACTGCGGCAAATCTTGATGTCTCCAGATATGAACTCCTCTCACTTGATCCACTGCTCGTACTTTCGTTAGTTGTGGTCCGCTTTCAATACTTGTGAACTCTTTAAATGCAGGCCTTTTACCTGGTTCTGATCCAGTGGCACCATTTGTAGGCTGTTCATCAGAATGAAGTAACTGATGGGGCACTATATAATCAACATATAAGTCATCTAAGTATCTTGGTGGGATGATGCTGTAATGCTGTAGTAGCTGTCTGCTCCGGCTTGAAGGACCAAATATTGTATGGAAGTTGTTGAGGTGCGGATCTTAAACTGGATGACAACCGCTACAGATTGTTCAGGCAGAACAATAAATCACATGGTCCATGTCCACAATAGAGTTTTTTACTGTTGTCTTTCGATTCATACATCAGTATGGGTGTGGTTCTATAAATGAAGAAAAGGTGTCTTTCGTATTTTGTATTTTTTCCACCTCAAAAACTTGGGAGACTTGTGTTGGGACTCTTCACTCCATGGCTACTCCATTCTGCGGCGCCTAGGTCTTTGTGTCGGATGGACAGGCGCACGAGCGGCACGCACGGACGGACGCACGGACGGACACACGCACGGACGGCACGCACGGGCAGCGACGCACGGCGCACACAGCGGACGGACGGCAGCACACGAGACAGCAGCACGCACGGCACGGACGCACGGAACAAGGACAAACACTCTGTAGGACACACACCAACATTCTCAAATTGAAAAATAGTCACATCATACAGTACCTGGTTCTGGAAACACATATCGGTGACAAACAGCACACTAGCAGCAACTACATTCTCACTGGGACTGCTGGAGCTGGAGCTCATCTGCACTGCTGGAGCCAGATCGACGCTGACGGACAACTGGAACGTCACAGAGCCACTTGTGACTGCATCACCAGCCTTTGCTCCAACCGTCTGAAATCCATGGAGGACGATCATTCTTTTGGATAAGACCTGACAGAAGACATAGGTGTGCAAGTTGCGGAACAAACAGACCAGCAAACTTAACTACAAAACTAATGTCCACTCACCATATAGATTGTCAGCGCTGTACTGTAGCTACCAGCCTCTCCAACAAATGAATACTCCACCGTCACTGGAAACAAAGCACGACATTTGAGCGGCTGATTGAGCTTCACTATGGTCAGTTCACTAAACTATGGGTGGTCGGGAGAAACAGGTAGGAGAAGCTGAACAAACCTTGTATCTGTAGTGAAGTATGGTGATTTAGAACCTTGAAAATCCTCTGGATTAGCACTCGCCTGGGGAAGATCAAACTTAATCAGTATCATGCTAGAGAAAGTCTTCATTTTTACAAAATACAAGTCGTACCACCAGATTCAGATCAGCCTTAAGATTAGCAGTGTTTAGGGAGAACGCAGCCCATCCATTCTTGTTTGTGGTTAGATTCAACAGCAGTTTGTTGGGCCAGTTACTCCCCTCCAAGAGATATACAGCTTTGTTTGTAAATGACACCATTGCAGATTGACACCATTACATCTGCAAGAGAAAGTCCAAACAGTGAAGAATGTCAACTTTGTGGTTTAAAGTGGATGTCTTGTAAAGATGATAGAGTATATGGTTCAGATCAGCCAATAGCTCACCTGTTCCCTCCTCAGTCACATTCACATTTACAAGAAATGTGTCTTGCATTTGGTCTTCAGATTTGGTGTTGAAAAACACTGACGCATCGAGACAGTAAGAGAGGCACAGCCCGTGGCATTCATCTGGTAGGAGAACAAAGACACATTAAGTCAAGCACAGGCAAAAGGAAAACCCTCAGCAGTAAGGCAGGAGTCACACACCTTTGCGGTTTGAGTCAGGCACTGTCTGGTCAAATTATGAAGCAGACTGCATGGAAATGGATCACGGCACACTTCCACTAACGCTTGACCAGGTACAGGTTGGCCATATGTATATCTGGGAAACATTATAACAAGATAAATAACTGACCAACCACAAGACAAGAAAATATAGCATCACTCACTTGGCACAAGACTCAACTTTCAGTCCCATAACTGCAACGCTGTAGGTCTGCAGTGCGTTTACGGTCACGTCAAACATGGGCAAAACTAAACCAGAAACAAAGCGCTTTAGATTAGGCCTCAGATCTGTCATTGAACTGCCCTTACACAACAACTTACCGTATTTTCACCTCAAAAACTTGGGAGACTGGTGTTGGGACTCTTCACTCCATGGCTACTCCATTCTGCGACGCCGCGGCCTAGTCGCGGTCGGCCTAGGTCTTTGTGTCTCACTGCCTCATCGCTTCTCTGGCTACGTGGTGTGCTCCACCTTCATCACCTCCAGTAACCCCCTTGGTAATGTTGGGACTCTTCACTCCATGGCTACTCCATTCTGCGCTGCCGCCGTGGGATGCAGTCCTGACTGTGGGCTGGGTCTCCGTCGGCTTTTCCCTGCTCAAGGCCAGCCCCCCTGGCTGTCACCACCACCTTTCCCACCAACCTTTCCTCCAGCTGCGGGCGGCTCGGACGGCCGGGACGGACTGAGCTGACCTGCTCGGACGGACGGACTGACTGCTCGGACGGACTGGACTGACTGACTGCTCGGACGGACGGACTGCTCGGACGGACGGGACGGGCGGCTGACTGCTCGGACGGGCGGACTGCTCGGACGGGCGACTGCTCGGGACGGGCGGAGCTGCTCGGACGGGCGGACGGCTCGGACGGGCGGACGTGCTGGACGGGCGGGCGGACGAGCTGCTCGGACGGGCGGACGGAGCTGCTCGGACGGGCGGACGGACTGCTGCGGACGGCAGCTGCTCGGACGGGCGGACTGCTCGGACGGGCTGCTGGACGGGCGGACGGCACGGACTGCTGCTCGGGCGGGCGGACGGACTGACTGCTCGGGACGGACTGCTCGGACGGGCGGGCGGACGGACTGAGCTGCTCGGACGGGCGGACGGACTGAGCTGCTCGGGACGGACTGGCTGCTCGGGACGGGCGGGCGGCTGCTGGGACGGGCGGGCGGCTGCTCGGACGGGCGGGCGGACTGCTGGGACGGGCGGCGCGAGCTGCTCGGACGGGCGCGAGCGGACTGGCTGCGGCACGGGGCGGGCGGACAGACTGCTCTGGACGGGCGAGACGCACTGCTCGGGACGGGCGGACGCACTGCTCGGACGGGCGGACGGAGCTGCTCGGACGCACGACTGTCGGGGACGGGCGGACAGACTGCTCGGACGGGCGGACAGAGCTGCTCGGACGGGCGGACTGAGCTGCTCGGGACGGGCGGACTGACTGACTGACTGCTCGGACGGGCGGCGACGGGACGGACTGCCTGCTCGGACGGGGCGGACGGACGGACGAGACTGCTTGCTCGGACGGGCCGACTGCCTGCTCGGACGGGCGGACGGCGGCTGTAGCTGGAGGACAATAAAAGGCTGAAGAGAGACCATGCAAAAGGTTGGTGCAGATGGTGGTGACAGCCAGGGGGGCTGGCCTTGAGCAGGGAAGGGCAGACGGAGACCAGCCCACAGTCAGGACTGCATCCCATGGTGGCGGCACAGAATGGAGTAGCCATGGAGTGAAGAGTCCAAACACTACCAAGGGGATTACCAGAGGTGATGGAGGTGGAGACACACCACGTAGCCAGAGAAGCGATGAGGCAGTGAGACACAAAGACCTCAGGTGGACCGTGACTGCGCCCGTCCCTTGAACTTCAACCTTCAGCTCCTGCACCAAATCTCCTTCTACCCGCGGAGCCTGTAGAGAACTTCAGTTAACATACAAGAAACCAAGACAAAAAGAACCACACCCATCTAATGACCGACCTGGAAATAAAAGCAGAAGGAAAATCCCAACCAATCTCTTGAGGTTTCAGAAGAGTTATGCATAATTTGGAGTCAGATCCAGACTCAATCACCACAGGAAAATTCACCATAAATAACCTGTGAAAAAAACAAAACAAAAAAAAAAAAACAGGACAATCATCCATTTGATCACTGGGTGGCAAACAAACCAAATGGTGTTGAAGGAAAGCTTCAATGGTTCACAAAGCTTATTTTTTCACCATCTATAAAGTTTAGTAAACAACTTTAACATAAAAAGAGAATGCTTCTGTTCACTTCAAAAGTCTCAATGGTAGGGAGGCGCGGGCACAACGTGAACGCGGGCTAGTTGTAACACACTTGTTTTAAATACTTTCCACACATGCTGGCATGACGAAACTTGGTATATTTACTAGTTGCCATTTCAACACTTTATAGAGAAAAAATTGCGCCAAAATTCCAAAATCTTTGTAAGATATCACTGAACATTTATTTAACCATAGCAAAATTACATTTCTTAATTAAGTTAATTTTTTCATCTCTATTTTTTGTGTTTATTAAAAATTAGACAAATACTGATATTATTATTTTAATCTCCAATCTGTTGTTAAACAGTTGATATAGTTCTTTAATGATTTGCTAACTAGCAGAAGAAACTAAGGGTTTAAACCCCAGTTGTGCAGACGTTGGGGCATGTTGTAACACTGTGTTACAATGTGCCCCTGATTAGAAATATGCTATTATATTCTATACTGTCTTTATGAATTTTATTGGGAAAACATGAGAAACATGTATAAAGATTCAATGCTCAGAAATTATTAAGTATTATTGTGTTTTGAACTATGCTGTATAGCTGTGTTTTCTGATGTGTTTTGTCAAATTCAAAAGTTTATTTTTAATTATTAAAAAATGCCATTATTTTATATGAAAAAGTTAAAACTCTAAACCCTAAGTAGATTTACACAAATCTGACAAAGTCAAAAAGTGTTACTTTGTGCCCTGCTCTCCCCTACTTTACCTGGTTCTTTAAGTCCATCAACAGCAAAAGAAAAGGGTGAAAATGAGCTTCTTCCAAACACAAATCTCCCTCACAGCCATGAGAACAGATCACCCAAGACGAACCCTCATCAAGCAACTCTTCAGACTTAAGGCCCCGTTCACACTGACAGTGGGGTGTTAGACCTAATTAATATATGGGCTAATTAAAAAATAGCCAATATTGCTTTCTCTTCATTCTTCTCCTCATCATCACCTGCTCATTAATTTACAGCTTCCATTACATAGACATTTAGAAATAAAAGCGTAAATGCTTACTTCCTCCATAACCACACGAACATTAGTGCAACAGCGTGCTGCATATGATGTCATAGTTGTTCTTTTGCGCATGCGGGTTAGTTTGAAACATGCAAACAGTTCACATTGGAATCAGATATAGGCCACATTTTAAAAGGTGATGTGAACAGCCAAAACCCAAAAATCGGATCTGAGCAAAAAATCAGAATTGAGCATTAAGACCTACGATGTGAACGGGGCTTATATCAGGAACGCATTCATCTCGTTAATTCAATTAATTAACCACCACTTGGCAATAATTAATGTTATCATTTGATTAGGAGTTCCAACTGGCACTGATTTATTTAGCATAGCAAAAGTAAGTTTCTTGTGTTAATTTTAAACAAGCCTGATATTATTTTATCTTATTGACAGTTCTTGAATGCTGGTGTGACGGCAGAAGACAGACTAGCCGGGTTTAAATCCTATATTTAAGAGAACTTTGTCCCAGTTGTGCAGGCGGGGCATGTTGTCACACTGCGTTGCAATGAGCAAATGATTAGAATTATTGATTTTCAACTCTATACTTGTATGAACTTTATTGAGAAACCATGAGAAAGGGTGAATAAATTCTGAGATGTAATGTTCAGAAATTAATGGGTATGCCTGTTGGCCTGCAGTTCCTCACAGTGAGTCTCTATTCATGAAACATTCGTAAGGTACGAGTAAATATGAGAGTGATTTGTGCGTAAAGAGACCTTCCCAAACTCTTCTCCTGGCTGATTCACAAATACATCGTAAACGTCAGATGTCATAGTGTGTGTGTGTATTTAATGAATTCCAACCTGTCGTAAATGGATGATTGCTGTTGCACTGTTCATTAATTACCAAAAATCAAGTCCGTCATCTCCTAACTGACATCTAGGCATATAATAACATGAAATACAAATTTATTTGATTAACTTCATTGTCTGTTCAGATGTACTGGACAGAAATTCATCTTTGACACTGGCACAACAACCACATAAAAAAAACACATAAGAAATAAATAATGAATACATACTGTTATGTGGATAGCAGACGAAACCCAATTGCAGACTGTATGCAAACACACAACGTTAATTGATAACAGAAAACAAAACCCACGAGGGGGCAAACAACAGTGGTAGGGCTAATAAAGACTTATAATAACACTTTGACATTACACTATACAGGGACAGGATTTTACAAGATCACTAACTTCGTTAAGACAAGGTCAGACATGGCACGTGTTACAGGACAGCAAACAAGGGGATCAGATAGAGAGAAACAAACATTGACAGCAGGTGAAAAGCAATGATGACAAAACGAGGGTAACAAGGGGTGGGGCCAGAGAACGAGACACTGCAAACACACACAGACCCAAACACAAGGCCATGTGCCTGCACACAAAACAATGATCTGTCATGATCCTGCCTCAAGAGTAGCACAGGCAGAATCATGACACATTCATAACTTAAATTAATACAGTATGTGCAAATTCGCACACCTAAAAATCACCTCAATTGAGAATTGAGTTTAACCCTTCAGGGTCGCCTGATTATGCTGGCGTGATCAAATCACTTGTCCATTTTAAGACGTCGAAGCATAAAAAACAAAGTCACGTTGAGCGCTGCCGTCCACTTCTGCTCGAAAGTGCTGACTTGAAATTCTATTTTACTTTTTGTTTTGTGTTGATCGACCAAGTAAAAACGGAGATATGATCATTTAAAATTTATATAAAAATGTAACGTATATTGTATGCGTTCTGTAAAGAACGCAAGGTGGGATATGACAGACGTTGCATTTATTCTAATAACTTTGTCGGTTTTTGTCATAAAACAAAACGGAGAAAATGTGTGAATCTGCTGATTCTGCTCTTTAGGATGCACATTTTACGGAATGAAGGAGGAGCCAACTGAGGCAAAGACGCGAAAGTGAAAGGCAAGAAAACTGTGAGAATTGAGACACATAACATATGAAGAGTTCAGATGCAAAAGCCTCTATATGCCATTTGAAATTTTCTTCTAAAATGACCATTTTTATCAAGCTTGTATATTTAAGTTCAGTAATTTCACTTAAATGACAATTAATAGGTAATCTTCATTGCCATTTAAGTGAAAATTACTGAACTTAAATATACAAGCTTGATAAAAGTCATCTTTTTAGAAGAAAATTTCAAATGGCACTTAGAGGCTTTTGCATCTGAACTCTTCATATAAAGGTTTTGGCACTTAGTTCAGTTAAACATCCACTCTAGACGAAGGTGAGAGAACCGACCAGTGGAACATATTTGTGGTTTTGGTTCAGAACCTCAGCTCAGTTTTACACTCTGCAGACGCCCTTTCTTTTATGCGCTGAATACAATGATATATATTTAACAAATATATCAAATATATTTATTTATAACATAAAATGTAAAATAAAATGTCTATACAATATGTTATGTTACAATAATTCATTAGAATATTTACAAAAAGTAAAAAAAATACACTTTTGACAAGCATGAATAATAACGATAATAATAGGACATTAACATTAGTCATAGGCTACTATAGTCTACTGTTAACCATGCCGAGAAACCCAGGACAGAAAAGGTTTGCAATTTTAGTTTGTCAAGCTCAAGTGGAAATGCATCAAATTATTGTTAAATAAAAACACTTATTGTACACAGGCTAAATGCAAATGATAACTAAACCAGCACAATAACAATGTTCTTTTTTAAAGTGAAACAAAGTCATTTTCCAAACCAATAACGGCTAAAAATCTTTCAGCCAAAAAAGCATGCAATATATTTCTAAATAATTTTTAATTTAGAAAAAAAATGTGACAATTAGCATCAGTCTGAGTATGATATTACAATGCAAAATATTTATTCTCAACATCAGAGCATATGATATTTTAAGAACATTTTATATCAAACACAGATGCTGTCGCTTAATCATTGATCCACTGCAAGAAACTGAAAGAGCAACAATATTTACATGAAGCTTTTTATTAATATTAACAATAATCCAAATAAAAGGCTCTGTGATTTCTTCAAATAACAGCTCAGCAAAAAATCTAAACTAACAGTAATGAATTTGACTAAAACTATTATTGATGGTTTGACATATTTGACCTTATTCTGCTGTTAGTCTGTTTGGGTTATGAGGCTGATATATAACTCGTGTCTGAAGGAGATCAGGATCATATTTTTCCAACCGTTCTGTTTTTCCAACAGCAAAAACTAAAAATGAGACAAGAAATTCAGATTTAATATTTACTCAAGGGAAGATTATTTTGTTTTAAATGGTAAATGTATGAAACTTCACATGCCTGAGAAGAGTGTCATATTGATATTTTAAGACTATTTTTCATTTGACAGTTAAGTTTTTAATTAAAGAATAACTCATCTAATCAGCACAATGAGCAGAAGCCCGTTCATCAGTCCAGATATCATGATAATAATCTGAGATTGTGTCTGATTTTGATTAATACACTCCATCCACTGTATTAGTTGTGACATTCGGTTACTTGAGTTGATTCTGGAAAGAAAGTGTCCATAATTACTGTAATAATCGACTGACTTTAATATTTATATTCATCTCTGTGTGTGCAAAATTATGCTGTTCATGAGTGTGTAAAAATCCTGAAGTCTCACATAACAAATGTAATTATTCACACTAATCATCAATATGTTCTGATCAATAGAGGAGATAAATGAACTCACCGGTGAAGTGCAGTCTGGTGCTGTTGCTGAGTTTTGGAGGTGTGCCTGTGTTCATACAGTAATAAACTCCTAATTCATCAGCGGTTACATTATTAATAACCAGACGGTGTTTAAACTGCACTGAATATTTCTTTCTGAGTGTTTTATTTGTGTAAAAAGGTGATTGTGGTGTTGAGAATGACCGTAGAATCACTGTTGGAGGATCTGGTGTTTTCAGTAAAATCCAATAAACCTCATTTTCATCAAGATCACAGTTTATGGTCACATTTGATCCCAGATCAGTGAGTTGATCTGAGACTGCAGCTTCGACAACAGATTAATACATCTATAAGATACAAATAAATAAATAAACATGCGTTAAAATTCAGTATTACCCATATTGAAACACCACCACAATATATAACTTACTAGTAAAACAGTTTAGTTTAAGTTTGTAAAGTGTGTGTAATATATTGTTAAATAAACTCACAGAGCTGAAGCTGAATGATCTTCATGTTGTCGAGATTAAAACACTTCAGAATGATTCTGCTTTCCCTCTACACAACATTAAGATGTATCTACTGCAGCTCTGAAGAAAACACAGGAAGACAAAAACCTTCCACATCGAGCGGAGGAAGTCGAAAACTCTGACCACAACCCCTAATGCCCTTATTACCATCTACACTTTAATAATCAAGTGTATATTTGTGTTTCTTTATTTGTGCTTTTATGTCCACTGTTTTCTTTAGCTTTTTGAGCTTGTTTGTTTGATCTTGAACACATGAATTTGACGTGTTTCATTAAAGGTGCATACACCTTTAAAAGAGGTAAAGTTTGCTTTTAATTTAAATCAAAATAAATATTGAAGAGTAATCTGACATAAGATGAAGACTGTAAACGTAGTATTATAAAAAAGTGTTTTAAAGGGATAGTTCACTTTGAAATTAATTTTTGATATGTTTAAGCTTACCTCAAGGGCATCCAAGTTGAAGATGTCTTTGTTTCCACAGTATTTTCAATTTTGATATTTTTAGGTCAAAGCGTTCTTGTCTGTCAGTCATATAATGGAGGTCTATGGTCACCACCTCAAAGAGCATGCACAGAGAAGTCCAAATTAAACATGATTCAATGACTCATAAATGATGGCCTAAGACTACGAAACGAGCGGTTTTGGTCAAATAAACATATTTTGGTCAAAAAAAAATATTAGCTGAAACAGGGAGCAAATATTGGAACAGTTTACCGCAGTTAATAAGAAAATGTTCTTATCACACTTTAAAGATCATCTGAAGAAGTGGCTTATGATAAATCAGTTGTGTAAACATTTGTCTTAGAACTTTTAATGTGTTTGGGGTATTTGAATGTAGTATCAGTGTAGTTTAAATAAAACTGTTTACACAGCATAAATTACACAAGAGTCAGTAAAACAGGCCGGCTGCAGAGAAACATTCACTAAAACACCAGATTCTAGATCTGTGGCTGAAAAATAAACATTTTCAAGGACGATTGTGAAGGAGAGACTCAGGAGACCTGTCCATAAAGTATTGAACAAACTCACAGACAGTTACAGAGTTACATTGCAAATGCAAAGTGTGTGTGATCAGGTGGAGAGCTACAGTTTTCAGCCTCTAGAGGGCAGCAAGGAACTGAAATGTCTACTTTACAGTTGCCATTCATTAGAAATTCAACTATTTAAAAAATGCATTATATATTAATTATAATATTACTCATAAATTAATTTAATTATGACCGATTTCTTTCATCCATGTGTTTATTTTTTTAACATTTGACATTTTGCACCTTGTCATTTTTTTAGCCTGTTAAAATGTAGACTTTTATGCAGCAGATAAACACAGTCACCAGATCTGAACCCAATAGAGCATCTTTGGGATGTGGTGAAACGGAGCTTCGTGGCCTTTTTGTGCATCTCATCAATATAGGCCGACATTCTTAAAGAATGCTTTCAGCACCTTGTTGAATCAATGATACGGAATTAAGGCAGTTCTGAAGGCAAAAGGGGGCCAAATGCAGTGCCTTAATGACTATATGTTTTATGTTGTACCCTTTACTTTTTAATCAAATACTTGTACTTGTCAGTGTTTAAAGTGTGCTATAAATAATTTTGCCTTAACTTTTCATATTATAAGTTATATTTAGCTTTTACAGTTTTCTGAAGCTAATACACTGTCTTGTACTGTTGTGTTCTTTCCAAATACACTGAGTTCTCTATTAACAGAATGAGATCTTGAAAAAGTAAATGTTTGGCTAATGTGAGTCTGTCAATATGTTCCTGCCTTAGGAATTATGTAAAAATTGAAAATAATGTTTTATTTGCTGGAACTTAATTGTTTAAAAATTATTAAAAATATCCTCAGATATAAACAGAGGAAACATGGAGCGTAGTTTCATTGTAATAACTCATCTCATTATGTTTAAGACCCAATAAATTGTTTTTATAAAGTAAGCATCTGTCAGAATTGTTTGGATATTTATAATCTTATACTTTTTACGAACACCACATTTTTTGGTGCACGTTTGCTTTTAACCAAAGTGTGAAAGCAGAAAAAAGCACATCAGTGGTATATTAGTTTAATTTACTTCGCACATTTATTTAAAACTCAGTGTTTGAACGCCACTGTCTCATCACAACTAACTCTTCCTGTAGATGTGCGGTGTGTTTTGGGCAGTGCTCTGGGACTCTTTGAGTGATCTGTGAGGGTTTGAATGTCGTCTAAGAGCTCCAGCTGCATCTCAGCACCATAACATCACAATAAACACATGGGATTGGACTTTTCTCATGGGCTTTTCTGTCTGTCTGTCAGGTTTTGTGCAGTCATTCTAAAGGTAACAAGGAAATAGGACAATAGAGCGCCGAAGTGATGACGTCACTTTGTATGCCAACCCGGAAGTTCACGGCGCATGGGTTCCCTCGAATTAAGAAAAGCAATGCATTTTCCCCACAGACTTTTGGAGAATCGCAAAAAATAAGATCCGTGTTTCAACAAAGAGTTGTGACCCTTACACGTTTTGTCTATCAAGATAATCTTTACAAGTTAATCCAACATTTATACATTTTGAAGCCTATATAAAGCCGTCAGATATAAAATGCTAACGGTAGGCTATAACCGGACTACAGGACACCATGGTCGCGGATTAAACTGTACATCATCAAGCTTCCTCAAACTTTATTTAAAAACACGCTCGCTCATTATGATTAGCGCTGTTTATGAACACTTGTCCACTTTTTCATTAGATATATTGCCCATTCGTTTTTTCCAAAAATGTAAGAAAATAATTTTGTCAATGCGTGCTATCTTATTTTTTTTTAATCTTTTGTCAAATGTTTTATTTATTCATTTATTATTTTGTTAGTTTATATAAACTGTAATATTAATTTCTTTGTGATTATAAGATGCATGATCAATGTGCCCTAAATAAACTTTAAAAATTATCTTTTACTATGTTTGATTGTATGGGTGCCTTCCATTTGCTAATTCGCCAGAAAAAAAGCAACAAAAACAAACAAAAACCCGCGAATTTACCATATCAGAAGCACTAACGTTAAGTATGGCCATATCAATCTCACATCTTATGTCCTTTTCTTAAACGATAAAAAAACCATAGATCCAGGAGAGAAACGCGGGCTAGTGAGAGATTTCCTGTTTATCATGATGACGTCCAAAGTCCCTCGACAAAGTATGTAGTCCCTTTTAGCAACTTGTTAGCAACCGCCGTTTTTTCAGGACATAGATAGAGTTTAAAAAACCACAAGCAGGTTATAACTGGTGTGTTTTATGTCATAGATCAAAACGTGAAAATATTTAGAGGCTTTGTTCACCACAGACCTTATTTCAGGCGATTTAGCAAAACCCATTCAAAAACCCATAAGACTTTAGGGCGAGGGAACCGGAAGTGTAAAATGCTAACTCACTTCCGACGTTTCGGCCTACAAGGTGACGTCATCCCTTTAGCACTCTATAATATTAACCCTGAATAACATTTATACAATAAAGCAAATAATTCTGCAATTTTTTGCCTGTTCTGTCATTTTCATTCTATTATTATATTTGCATAAATATGTCTCTGTTAGTTTCCCTGTGGATCAAAAATGAGGATGTAACTGGTGATAATAAACAAAACCAAGACATGACACGTGTATATGGACACACTGTACCTGCCCACTCACACACACATATCTAGTCTGAACAACAATCCTTAATCTCTCTGAATCATTCCATGAATTCTCCTCCCGTCAGAGAATACAGTCTCTTATTGTAGTTCTTACTTTTGAGCCCATTTTGAAAGGCAAATTCATGAAAAGTTCAGGCTTGATTTCCTGTTGTTCAATTCTCTCTAGTTTCTCTGTATGTTGCGATCAGGATGTCAATGGATGTGCTGCAATATTGTTTTTCTGTTACAGAGCTAATTCAGTTCTCTCTACAAGAGTATTCTTGTGTTGTGTAAACTAGCTTAAAGGGATATCTCCACTGGGTTTTCATATTAAACTATGTTATTCCCTTAACTAGACGAGTCGATACATACTCTTCTCTGTCTTAGTGCGTGCACTATATCGCTCTGTATTGCCGTAAACTGATGTTAGCACTTAGCTTAGCCCAGTGCATTAAATATGGGCCACAAAGAGAAGCCACCAAACACTTCCTCGTTTTCCCTATTTAAACACAGTTACTCGAGTAGTGTAACTCGACCTAGTCTGGTGACAAAAAATAAAACGTTGTGTTTTTCTAAGCGTTTAAAGTTGATGACTATATTGTATGGCGGAATACCATAAAAAGTGCTTTTGAGCACCTCGACTTGGCGCAATAATACCTTCACTCGTGAAAAGTCCTCTACCGGCTCCCGCTTCCTCTCCCCTCCCTCTCATTTCCGTCAATACAACCAACGTGACTTTTACTACCTGTGCTATTTGCAAACTGCAGATCATTTGCAATGGCGGACTTTGTAGATGATTATGACTTCTTTGTAGCAGACCCAGAGCCATATCTGTTTGAACCCGAGTACACGGAGGAGGAATTAGCTCTTATGGACCATGAGAGGGAAGAAAGATATGATCCAGAACAGACCAGAGCTGGCGAAAGACTACGGGCAAACAGCAATTGGTGGTGCAAGTGTGACTGTTGCGAACAGATGCCGACCGAAATTGAGAGCCTGTGCTGTTTAGAATGGGACCAGGTATTGCCGTCGAAGGTGGTGGTCAGTGTACTGATCCAGAAGACCCTGGACAAATCGCATGTGTCGCGGCAAGCGATGCGTTTGCAGCGATGATTCACCCGGCAGTTGTAAATATTTTCTTTCATCGTGACAAAGTCAATATACGACGTTTTAACCATGATTGTAAACAAACTAGCATCCAACAACTTGTTACATTCTCCAACTCCGCTCAAACTACTACTACCGGCGCATGTCACGTTGGTTGTATTGACGGAAATGAGAGGGAGAGGAAGCGGGAGCCGGTAAGAGGACTTTTCACGAGTGAATGTATTATTGCGCCAAGTCGAAGTGCTCAAAAGCACTTTTTATGGTATTTCGCCATACAATATAGTCATCAACTTTAAACGCTTAGAAAAACACAACGTTTTATTTTTTGTCACCAGACTAGGTCGAGTTACACTACTCGAGTAACTGTGTTTAAATAGGGAAAACGAGGAAGTGTTTGGTGGCTTCTCTTTGTGGCCCATATTTAATGCACTGGGCTAAGCTAAGTGCTAACATAGTTTTGCGGCAATACAGAGCGATATAGTGCACGCACTGAGACGAGAGAGGTATGTATCAACTCGTCTTAGTTAAGGGAATAACATAGTTTAATATGAAAACCCAGTGGAGTATCCCTTTAAAGAGATAGTTCACTTTGAAATTATTTTTTGAAATGTTTTAGCTTACCTCAAGGGCATCCAAGATGTAGGTGTCTTTTGTTTCGCAGTATTTTCAGTTTTGATATTTTTAGGTCAAACCGTTCTTGTTTATCAGTTATATAATAAAGGTTTATGCGGTTCACCCTGGGTCTCACCGGAAAACGTGTAACGGAGGGCAGCTAGTAGTTGCTGTGCGAGTAAACCTCACTCCCCGATCTCAATAGGCGCTCTAGCGACAGATGCTAGAGGCTGCAGTCTTTAGCCTCCTTGTTAGAGTGCCTGACTCTTATGCCGGAGACCCGGGTTCGAGGCCCGCTCGGAGTGGGTTCGAGTTGGACCCGGGTGTAAAGGGGCTACATTGGTGCCGTGACCCGGATGAGAGTGAGGTTTAAGGGGTGAGTGTAACGGAGGCCAGCTAGTAGTTGCTGTGCGAGTAAACCTCACTCCCCGACTCCAATAGGCGCTCTAGCGACAGATGCTCAGAGACGTCTGCCGGAGACCCGGGTTCGAGGCCCAGGTGTAAAGGGGTTACAAAAGCATGCACAGAGAAGTCCAAATTAAACATGATTTAATGACTCTGTAAATGTAAGTACAGATTGATGGCCTAAGACACACCCTGCCTGTCCTAGTGTGAAGCTGCTCACAGGCACATTTAGGACGAGAGCATAAGAGTACCAGGTGTCGAATGTCCAGGCTATAAAACCTAATAATGTATGGGGGTAGCCCATCCTGCTGCATCGCAGACCTCCTGGATGGGGCCCCCGCGAGAAGGGCTCGCCATGGGACGCCATGCCTCTGGTAGAATGAGCCCTCATGGTCAAAAGAAGGCATACTGCTCTCCTGGTAGGCCATATAGATCGCATGGACAATCCAGTTGCTGATGGTCTGATTGGAATTTGAAATACCCTTCCTGGGCAAATCCTAAACACACCAGCAACTGGTCCGACTTCCGCCATGAAGAGGACCTCTGGATGTAAAAGGATGCTTTTAATGTTGCCTGGAGCTAACTCCAGGCACCCGTTAGTCATAGAGTGTCTGGAGACTCTCCTACCCTCCTCAGAAAAGTAATGGCCAACAAAAAAGCCAACTTCAGGGAAAGGTTCTTGGCCTCAGTCGACCCCAGTGGTTTGAAGGGGGCCTCAGCCAACCCCTCAGAACCACCACCAGGTCCCAAGTGGGAACCCTGGTACAAGCTGCAGGTCTCATCCTCCTAGCCCCACGCAGGAAACGTACGACCAACTACTGCCTCCCAAGAGCCACGGTACACCTTAGGTGCGTTCATTTGGACAGGGTCCCTGACACAAGTGTTCACTGCTCCCTACTCCCTGAACACAGTATATCAGTTGAAATGGACTTCACTGACTTCCTCTGAAGTGATGAATAGATGTTTCCTTATTCCCTATGCCGTTTGCAGTGCCCTTCCAACTGAACATGTTCGTTCCCTTTGAATTGGAATCTCACTTAGATGGCGAATTACCCTGTGAAGTCCACTTCGCAGTCCACTTACGGTCGAATGGAACGCACCTCTTGTGTGTGGATGGGGTAAGACCAGCTGCAAAGTGATCTTGGTGGAACTCCAGAACTGAAGCCACTGGGCAGTTAACTGGATCCACCTCATGCTCTCTACACCAATCGGTAAAGACGTTCCATTTTAAGCCATACAATTTCCTTGTGGAGGGAGCTCTAGAGCTGAAGTATGGTCTCCACTACTCCAGCTGATAGGCCGGCTTCTAGGTACTGTGCCCCCTCAGGGGCCAGACTCACAGTTTCCATAACTCGGGCCGAGGGTGAATATTGGGCCCTCCACCGGTGTCAGCAGGTCCCTTCTGAGGGGAATCTCCTACGGAGGGCCATCCAGGAGCAATGTAGATATCTAAGAACCATACTCAGGCCCGCCACAACGGGGCTACCACTAGTAGACTGATTCTGTAGCGATGGACCCTCTCTAGATATCCCAGGAGCAGAGCGATCGAGGGGAAATGCATAGCAAATGCAGCCTTGGCCATGTCTGCACCATGGTATCCAACCCCAACGGGACTGGATGAGTGAGGGAGAACCACAGTGGACAGTGGGTCGTCTCTCAAATATTAGAGGTCAGTCTGACTACCTGTAAGTGCTGTGGGTTTGTTGTGTGAAGGACAGCAACGCGAAGGGTTTTGCAGCTTCTTTTCTGAGTTTTTACATGTTGTTAAGCATTTCACATGCTTAAAAAAGTAATATGTTCAGTTGTGCATAATTATCTTGGACATTTCAGAGTTGTGTTGCTTGAAGCTGAAGCACAGTTGTTCAATTGGTAAGTTTACCGCATCTCCAAAAAACAATAGACATTAAAACAGTGCAAGCAAATCTTTGTTCTTCTTAGCAGAAGTGTAAGCAGTGAGGTTTAGCTCAAAAAAGTGTTAACTAAGCTCAGTACTAAAACCCTCAGTTCCTCTGAGTTGGTCACTTGACAATAAAGGACTCATGTGATCTCATTTTTCTAGAGAGGTGCCTTACCCTCTGAGCAGAGTTCACATTTGCTTTAAGACATATCAGCATTTTTTAAAGAAATGCAGTGCAGTTAGTGAGTGGGGTTTGCACAGTTTGATTGTTGTTGTTTCTTCATGTAGACATATATATATATATATATATATACACATATATGTATATATATATATATATATATATATATATACACATATATATATATATATACACACACATATATATATATATATATCACATATATCTTTACATTCATACTGATAAAGGTTAAACCATCTGGCTTTGCAGTTCACTGCTGCAAGATGTTAACAATTTAATTTTATATTTTGCTGCAGTGCGTCAGAAGGAAATATCAGTTTACATTTCCAAACATTCATTTTGACATTGATTGTAATAATGCAGTAAATATTTGTAGTAACATTTTATCTTTTTATTTGTGTGTGTGTGTGTGTGTGTGTGTGTGTAGGAAAAACTTTGTGAGAGTATTTGCATGTATTACAGCATTGTTGTATTGTGTTATTTACTAATATGAACAATGCAAATTGAAGCCTGTTCTCATAGTGATCCGACAGGTTCTTAAATACAGTACATAGTCTGTTTTTTTTCTCTTGTAGTTTGATGCCTTTGTTTGATGTTTTATGGCAGAATGAAACTGTGGCCTAGGATACTGTAGTTATAAACATTATCACAATTAAGAAGAGTCCAGTCCTATTTCTACATAGATTTCGAGACACCAAGTGCCTCATTGGGCCCTCAAAGAGCTCCAGTTAATGTAAAGAGCCCATGTAATGTAATGTAAAGAGAAGTAGTGCATCCACAAGTCACAATAGAGGCTGTTACTGATGTATTCTGCTATTAAACATGATGTTAAACTTTAAGACAATAATGTGTTTTGGGGACGCAATGACAGTGGAGTTGTATGTGAGTACTCATTCAGAGAAAAAGGATCCAGTGTATAAAAACAAAACTGAAACATTTCCTGGTGATTATCTGAGAGGAAACTACATCAAACTCAGCAATTTTCAATACGCTGATGTGAGAAAATACACCTAAAATCACAAACTCATCTGAACTTCAGACTGTGCAGCTGATTCAATTCAAATCAATTCACGTGTATGTGATCTGATATCAGCGGTCCCTATATATACACTCACAGTTTTCGTCTTTGTCAGAGATTTGTCGTGGTGTTCCCAGCGTTTTCTTCCTGCTGTCTTTCGCTCGTGGTCTCAGTGCCAGTTTTCGATTGTCTTCGTTCTTGCTTCATCGTCTTCATTCACTGGATCTGGACTTCATGGTGGGCATCGATGGTGGGCATCCAATGATAAAACAGAAGCAAATAGAAAATAATTAGAGTGGCTGCTGTTCAAAACATCAAGCAAGAATAATCATGTGCATTTGGTCTGATATAACTGTATAAGGGTAGGAGATGCATTATACACTCACCTAAAGGATTATTAGGAACACCTGTTCAATTTCTCATTAATGCAATTATCTAATCAATCAATCACATGGCAGTTGTTTCAATGCATTTAGGGGTGTGGTCCTGGTCAAGACAATCACCTGAACTCCAAACTGAATGTCAGAATGGGAAAGCAAGGTTGACGCACAACCTTGAGGCGGATGGGCTACAACAGCAGAAGACCCCACCGGGTACCACTCATCTCCACTACAAACAGGAAAAAGAGGCTACAATTTGCAAGATCTCACCAAAATTGGACAGTTGAAGACTGGAAAAATGTTGCCTGGTCTGATGAGTCTCGATTTCTGTTGAGACATTCAGATGGTAGAGTCAGAATTTGGCGTAAACAGAATGAGAACATGGATCCATCATGCCTTGTTACCACTGTGCAGGCTGGTGGTGGTGGTGGTGGTATAATGATGTGGGGATGTTTTCTTGGCACACTTTAGGCCCCTTAGTGCCAGTTGGGCATTGTTTAAATGCCACGGCCTACCTGAGCATTGTTTCTGACCATGTCCATCCCTTTATGGCCACCATGTGCCCATCCTCTGATGGCTACTTCCAGCAGGATAATGCACCATGTCACAAAGCTCAAATCATTTCAAATTAGTTTCTTGAACATGACAATGAGTTCACTAAACTCAATGACCTCCACAGTCACCAGATCTCAACCCAATAGAGCATATCTTGAATTTTGTGATCATTCATGCATTGCATTTTAGGGGTTCCAAATACGAAGCGCTTTAGAACCTTTGAAGGTTCCATATAGAACCTTTTCTTCTAAGTGTGTATGAAGTATTTTCAATATAAAAATAAATGTTTTCAAATTACAGGCATATTATTTGATCCACTCCAGTATTTTCATGAATATTCAGAGGAGGCAAGGAGCCAAAATTATAATAATAATAAAAAAAACAAAAAAACATTTGGAATAGATTCTTTGAAAAGTATCGATGTTTGAACTCCAAATAAATGTACCCTCATCATTACCAACCCACATCAAGCACTCTCTATTAAATAAAACGCATCAGATGATGGCATCAGGTCAAACCTCTGTAAACCACTGAAGAAAAATTGAACTGAATGTCTGTGTGATTCAGAAACATTATGATGACAAAATGTATCAAAAGCATTTTGTCCATAGACCAAGAACACACTACAAAATGCTATAATACCTACTTGCAATGCAAAAAGAAAAGAAAAATGCAAATCTGCCTGCAGGTTTGTGACTTCCCGTCATCACAAAAAAAACAATTCCATTTTTATTATTTTTAACATTCCGACATAGCAAGTTAAATCTTGAATCGATTAACATTATAACAATACAAAATATTGAATATATAGAGCAAAACAAATGTACGAGTGCCAATAATTTCAAAAAGTTAAATCAAATTCAAACAACCAACATACCTAGTCAAAACGAAACCTACATGCTGACTATATTTTATAATAAGCAAAGTTTGAAAGGCAAAAGAATGGCAAGGCAGAGACTTTTGCTTTCTATCTTTTAGTTTCCCTGTAGGTCAGAATGAGGATGCAGAATAGAACAAAACCACAAAACACACTACTTGCCCAACCTCACTCATCAAGTCTGACAACTATCTTCTCCTACCTTCAGACGTCAGTGATTATCAGTGTCAGTCTCTCAGCTGTTCAGTCTGTCAGGGTGAAAACAAGAGAGAGGAACTGTGAGGAAGATCTCTATGGATTGAGCCCAGATAGAGAAAAGGTAACCTCTTCTTATAGAAAAATGTCATCTGTTTAATTCATTTCTGAAATCCATTTGAAAGGCAAATTCATGGAAAGCAAGAATTTATTCCACTGTAGTATTACGTTTTCTATCACTTCTCTGTAGGTCAGAACGAGAATATGCTGGAAACTGCAATGGACTGGATTGACCTGCTCTGTCAAATTCACTGTCAAGTTTTGACTTTAACACAGTTAAAGCACAATGATGGCAGGCAAAAACATACATCATTCAGAGAAATGTTTTACTTGAGGATCAGGATCCTGAAAACAGCATTTTCTCAAAGGGAGTTTATAAAAGAAGCTTCATTGTCATGTAAGTCTGAGTACATTTACTTAATTCACTGCTGTTCATTTCTCTAATATGATCTAACATCACATCAAACATGAGGATGACTATAGCAACCTGCTGAAAAGATCAGCTTATTTTTATTATGATGCATTACTTGATTACTTTTCAAACTAGCCCAATATTTAGTAGACTAACCAATGAAGACGAGAAGTAAATGAAGACTGTCTTTTTGTCCTGTCTTTTATTGATGAATTCATGTCCAGACATGACATAAGATTGGAGATTCAATGAATGACTGAGATCCATATTAATAATAGTGAAGATTCAGTAGAAGATCAAGAGTCATGAAGTAAATCTGAAAGTTTGATGAATGTCTGGTGCGCATGTCTGATCAGTTCATGTGATTACTGTTGATGTCACTTACGTCTGATATCATACGTAGAAAGCATGGCATATACATAAGATGCGGAAATGTTTATGCGCTGTTGAAAAACTAGTATTTCACCCTAATTTCAGAAATATTTATATGGAATATAGTCAAATAAATCATAATTGGACTATCATGAAAGTACGTTCATCACAGGTTCGTTTGATAAATTCAGAATGAAATGCTACAAAGACATTGTACAAACATTATTGTACACTTAGCAATCTTTGTTGGCCTGCTGTGTTTTTGTTTTTAAAGCCTTTATTTTAACTGGAATGAAAAACTGGAAAACTTTTAAGCATCATTAAACACTAATTATTATAAATATCAGGTTTATCTGGTTGATATGTTGTATTTTGATTTAGTCGTTAGCAATTAGCTTTAGCATTTTGCATTACCGTCTTTGAGTCCTGGTGCACATGCAGTTGATAGTAGTTTTATTTTGCTAGTCTTACAATGTATTTAAGGTTTGACTAGTGGGTATAATATGTGAAGAAGCTTCCCTTCAAGAAAATTTGATATTAAATTGGAATTTTTAGAGATAAGTTTAGCATGTACAGGACAATGATGCAGCAGTATTATTTATCATTAAAGAGAAGAAAAAAATTCATCAGTTGAGTAAATAATACATGTAGTATTAAGTTACTCAACTGATGAATTTGGGCAATTTAGTTGAATAATGATAAAATATTAAAATAAAAAAATAAAATGATGGAATCCCAGTCTAAGTGATTGTTTCAGATATTCAGTTCACGAGTTCACACTTACATACAATTAAAGGCAGTAAAGTTTAATGCATATTTGGCGTGCTGTTCGGGGAGGCTCTGAGCTTCGGAATTTGGCCTGAACCCAGCGGTGAACCACTGAAATGTCGAAGTGTTTCGAAACAGTTATGACGTAATGGAGCCTCGTTTACTGAAATCACGTGCACTCTGGTAGTTTGATACACGCACCAAACCATTGATTCGGAACAAACGTTTAGTAAAGGCTTTGATGCTTCAAGAAGCAGTGTTTTGAAATTGCCAAATTATCTACATCCAACGCACATGGCACCCTTTAGCGTCAATATGAGACAGAGATATATATGGGCCATAAAGCGCCTCCTAGTGGTCTAACCCTAACCCTACCTCAGACCTAAACCTACCCATAACCGAAGTATGTTATATTGAATCGCTAAAGGGTACCGTGTGCTCAGATTTAGATCACGTTGTGTAAAAGCGTCACTATATGACGCACTAGGATGAGAATGTGTTGCGAATAAGGAATGTGTTGCAGGATGGAAACACAAGGAACAAGTAACTTGTACAAACGAACCAGCACAGGACTACAAACACAGGGAGGCTAAATAGGGGACAAACAAAGGAGGGTAATGAGAAGGACAGGTGGGTCAAATTAACCAATAATCAGATAACAAGATGGGAGGGGCTAAAACAATAGACAGGAGAGCACATGGCATAGAGGAAGCCATGTGCTCACAATAAACAGAGCTAGAACACAAGCACATGACAAACCAGACACTGTGACAGCATTTCAGGGCTCTATGGCTGACGTTCACACTGCAGGGCTTAATGCTCAATTCCGATTTTTTGAAAAAATTCGATTTTTTTGCAAGGCCGTTCATATTTCCAATTAAATGCAACCTTTTGTGATCTCCTGTGTGAACGTGAAACGACCCAGAAGTGACCCGCATGCGCCGAAGAAGACTCTCAGCGGTCAACGACGTCACTTGTTGTTTGCGGAAGTAGCTAAATGGATGTCTTACAGTGGCACTCGTTTAGCAATATTAAAGTTATTTTCACAACAGAGCCAGCACACTTACAATCTTCTCGTTTTAAGAAGAAAATTAAACAGAGAAACGCGTGGGTGCGGAGTCGCAGCCAGGAGTGGTGGGAGACTGATGTGAGTGGTTTCACTGATACAGAATTCATCAGTAACTTCCGAATGACCAGATCCACCTTCGATTATGTTTGTGAGCGCCTTCGATCAACTCGGTCACGGGAAGAGACACGTCTGCGGCAGCCCATAACAGTGCAGAAACGCGTTGGAGTGTATTGGCGAGCTACAGGTGCGTGCAATGACGTGCATGTCGGATATATGTGACCTGGCCGTTCAGATTGCAAGTCGCATTTCAAAAGATCGGATACATATCGGATTTGGACCACATACCCAAGTGGCCTGGGTCGCATTTGAAAAGATCGGATCTGTGTCGTTCAGACTGTCATGAAAAAATCAGATACAGGTCGCATAGGGGCAAAAAAATCGGAATTAGGTCGTTTCGGCCTGCAGTGTGAACGTAGCCTATCTTGCACCCGGTGCAAATGACTTTATACAATGACACATTTATCACTCCTATTTTGCTCTTGCGCAAAGCGGGCTTTTTCCTCCACAGATGCACGTCGGTAAATTAGGAAATGAACTTGCGCTCCCTGGGCGGATTCGGAGGCGGTGTTTCGCGCAAACAATCCCTGGTGCTATTTTGCAGTTCCAGAAAACAACTGCGCCAATGACCAGAAAAAACCTGGTCTAAAGTCAGTGGCACGTTGCGTGTACATTCAGATGCTATTTTCAGCGCACATGCTTGGCCATAATACAGAGTGTGAACAACACGCACACTGTAGATGATTCTCTCAGCTACACATATGCATTTTGCTTATTGCAAATGATACATTATTATAAGGAAAAATATATAAACATAAGGGAAATCATTGTTGTGTCCATGACGATGGGAAAAATAGGCATAAAGCTTACCAAATTATTATATGCATGTTTAACTGAAGCTAATTTGGTGGGTTTGTCTCATCCCCAATGTCCCTTCTCTTTCTTTTACGGCCCTGACGAGAATATCGATCTCCTCGGCTGTGAACCGATTGTGAAGCGTGTCTGGTAAATGTGTCGTTAAAATAGAATTGCGCCATAGAACAAGCGCACCTCGTTCATCACGCTCTTAAAGGGAATGTGATATGACACTCTTATTGGTTTATTTCCGTTACGCCCAAACCACACCTATGAATAATGAAGCTACTCCAGACTAACCCCTTTAGATTTGCGCCAGGTGCAAGAGGCATTTATCCCGCCAGGAAATAGCAACAGCGCCGGATCCGCCCACAAAGTTACTTGCGCTTTGTGCTATGACACTTGTGTTTCAGATTGTTAAAATAGGGCCCTTACAGTCATTCACTGTATATAGTCAATACATTCTCATCCCAAGACGTCATCTAACTGAGGCTTTTGACCATACATCAACATCCAACGTTTTAGAGTACCCTTTAACATCAGTTAGATGACGATCCTAGGGGTCATCTGACTGATGCTTTACAATTTTGCGTAAGTTAGATGACGCGGGTAGGTTTAGGTCTGGGGTAGGGTTAGGATTAGATAGCGTCATCTAACTGACGTTAAAGGGTACCCTAAAACATCGGATGTTGACGTATGGTTAAAAGCGTCAGTTAGATGACGTCTTGGGATGAGAACGGTCTGATTTAGTACGAAAACATTTTTCACTGTTTTTCAAAAGTTTTTGACTGCAATATTTTAATGCAACCTTGACAACCTATTGGAAATTTCCTACTTCCCACTTGTCAAGTCGTGATTACCAGCTCGTCATATTTTTTGTTATCACATGTAGCTTTGTTATCGGAAAGAATAGATATCATCCTGGATAGCAATATTGTTTCAACCAGATCTGCCCCTGTGGAATGATGGCACTTTCAGATATGAACCACAATCAGGCCACAGTAATGCTACATATCAGCCAAGCGCAAAGTAAATAAAGCACAACTGGATCTTATCTGGGTACAAAACTATTTACTTTGAGTTAGCCTTAACAAGCAGGATCACTGAAGCCTTGGAAAAACAAGAACAGATAAAAGAAAAGAGACAACATGAGCAAAAAAAGAGCTTTGTCACCATTATGGTGATTAGTGTTCCCTTTACTTGGGCTTTGAACCTTGATTTTGTTTTAGTTGTGTTTTATCTGTCAGCTGTAATAGTGTGTTAATAAAACACATTTACCGTAGCAAAGGAAGCTAAGACAAAATGTGATTGGGTGATGATGGCTATAACTATTGATGGTAATATGATCATCATGAAGTCATCATGATTCCCTGATCTCATCTGAGGTCTTATAATAAGTCTGTAGTGCCATGAATGGGAACTTTAGCAAAATGTTCTTAGAGCATAATTTTGATTGTTTATGATAGTACTGATACTTTTCATGATAACTGCATTCCAATGCAGTTACTGTATAGACCATTTCACAAGATATAAACAACACGGGTCCAGAAACACTTCCTGTTTCAGTTTGTAACTGTTTTCTTTATTTCACATGTAAAGAAAACATCTTAAAGATGTTTGTTTAACTTTTTGATTCAGTTTTAAATGTTCTGTTGGTTGTATTTTATCCCAGCTTTTATGTTGTGTTAAAAACTGAAACAGGAAGTGCTTCTGGACCAGTGTTGTTTACATCTTGTGAAATGGTCTATAGTACATGCGAGTCCTGAGGGTTTCAGAAACACACTGTTTCAAAACAAATACATTTTCATCTCATTCTGAAAAACGAACAGTGAGATGTTGATCATACAAAACATCCAGACACAACAGCTGTGTTTCTTCATGATTGTGTGATATGTTTTTAGCTTCTGTCAGGTCAGTATTCACATAATAGCATTTATTATACAAAGGGCAACATTATTTCTGTTCATTAAAAACATTAAAATAAGTGTAAATTAGTATTTCCAATTGATTAATATGGACTGGTATTCTAAATAATAATAAAAATGTTTCAGTTAAAACTAATTTTATGCTTGCTCTACAGGGAAAATGAAATAATGCGGCACTGGATGAGAATCTATGAATATAGCAGCAATCTGTGTGTGTCTGTGCGTGCGTCTGCTTTCATGTATGTTTTGCTTTGTGCTAAGGCAGACGGCAACAAGACAGTGGGTTTGTTTAGTCTCATAAACATTGAAAAACAACCTTAACAGAAAGAAAATCAAGAGATGTTAGAGAGAGACAATCACAGAGAGACAGGATAAGCAGATATGAAGGGACGACTTGTCTCTCTGCTCGTGTGACTTTCGTGTTTTCTGTTTTTTTGTTGTGTTGTGTTGGTTTAGAAAAAATATGGATTCAAAGACCAATGAGACTTAGAAAATGACAGAGGGTTTATGAATTAAAGCAGGTCAAAACTGACACAACACACACACACACAAAAATATATCATTTACATGACGTATGTCATGCACACAGGACATTAAATTAGCAATGAATAGAAAGAAATAGGGGCAGCAAGTTTATGCGTGATGTAATTCCCTAAGATCAATTACAATATAAACAGGAACCAAATGTCTTCTGACGCAAAACAATAGGAATGTGCTGAAAAATACTAATAATTTTGTGTAAATAAATCAATACTTTTGGTCCATCAACATATGTGTCTCATGAAAATGCGTATCTATACCACGAATGTCATTTCTCGTGGCATTTATACGCCAAAATGTTTTTTGTGTGTATATGCTACACACTAAAAAACCCTGGGGTAGGTTTAGAGGGGAGGGGGTGGGGAGTTTGTGCATATTACACGCCAAAAAGTGTGCATCATATGCACACGAAAAACATGAACCATATACACGCAAAAACTGTTTTTGGCGTATAAATGCCACGAGAAATGACATTCGTGCTATAAATACGAACTTTCATGAGATTGGGCTCGTGCTATCACATGTGGTGGACATTGTGAAGCTTGTGCGAGAAGTGACAGTCCACACTGATTCCGCGCGATATTCCGCAATATAGGAAGTATACTCCTCACGCGGATTTCCCAACATACTTGCATATGTCAAGTGATTAAAAAGTGAGTTAAAAGTGTTTAAATTATTAGTATTTTTCTTCAACACACCTATCTTTTCAGTTCAGAAGACATTGATTCATCCACTGAGGTTGTATGGATTACCGTCACAACTGATGTGTGTAGCTTTATCAAGAGTCATCTGAGTGGCATTTTAATTTTTCTTAAAAAAATAATTTGTGTTTATCTGAAGAAAGAAAGTCCTATGCATTGGTGAAGGCATGAGGGTGAAAAAATAATGAGAACATTTTCCTTTTTGTATGAACTATCCCTTGAACTTTTCTTTTGTAGTATGTTTAAATTACTAGTGCAAAATACCCGTGGGGGAGTGGCCAGCGGCTAGAGCGGCAAAAGCGATATTTAGCGATATCTTTTGCAATTCTAATCCAAACAACGTCAAATTTGGCACCGCAATTACTCGTGCCCATAGCAAGACCCTTGTCAAGTTTGAGATCTATCGGACTAACGGTTCGAGAGATATGCGATTAACAGACAGACACACACACACACAGACAGACAGACGTTCCTGTAATTTATAGATAGATATATAGAAAATTAACAAGTTGCAAGGTAAGAAAACAAACCAAGCTTTTAAGAATTTCAAATTTCAAGACTATAAAACTGTGTAAGAATGCCAAAACTACTTGTGTTTTGAGGCAATTCACTGGGGCTCGTTTTGTGCCTATGAGGTTTTATTGGCCTCTAAGGGCCCAACAGTATCTCAGCACTATATTATCATAAACACATGAGGCTCAGAGTTTCCACATCAACACCACTCCTTACTAGTCAATGAAACGTATCAGGCATCAGGTCAAAATACTGAAAGAAAACAACCGATCAGAATGCCTGTGTCTTATTCAGAAACATCATGATGACAATATGCATCAAACAATCATTTTGTCGATATAATACAAAAACACACTACAAAATGCTACAATACAAAAGAATATGTCACAAAGAAAAGGTGCAAATCTGGCTGGTCTGTGAGGTCCAACATTTAAAAAACTCTCCCATTGTTTTTATTATATCTTTTTTATATCTTTTTTTTTAATTGTGTGTAAATGTTTGTCTGTAATTCCATGTTAGCAATGATTTGGCAATGTAAAGCTTTTTACCAAGCCAACAAAGCCATTTGAATCTTGAACCTTACTTATAACAACGTAAAACAACACATGTATAAAACAAACTAACAAATTAAAAAAGTTAAATTAAATATAAAACAAGCAACATACACAACCAAACCTAAATGCTGATACTGAATGCTCCTGTTAAACAAGCCGAGTTTAAAAAGGCTGGGAGGTTGAGATTTTGCTTTTTCTTTTTTTCAGTTTCTCTAATGTCGGAATGAGGATGTTACTGGTGACATCAAGATATGATGAAGTACACGATACACAACATAATTGCCATCTAGTCTGACAACAATCCTGGGAGTTTCTCCTCCCATCCGATCATCTGAGAATACAGTCTCTCAGCACTTGTTCAGTCTATCAGGGTGAAAACAAGAGAGAGGAACTATGAAGCAGATCTTTATAGATTGAGCCCAGATTTGCAAAAGAACACAGGTAATGTATTGATATTTCTTAACTCGTTTTTGAAACCCCAAAAACCAGGCGGCATTTCCCTGTTGTTTTCAATTCTTTCTCTCTTTCCTTTTTTTCTGTAGGACCGATTGAGGATATTGTTGGAAATCTGGTCCTGCTCTCTTACACAGTGACAGTGAACTATTCAATCAAGACATGACAACGTAGGCCTATTAAAGACTCACTGACAGCTGGAATATGTTGATCAGGATCCAGAACACAACCTTTTCCCAGAGGAGTTTAAGAAAGGATACTTCCCTCTCATTCTCATGTAAGTCTGAGTACATTTACTCAATTCTTTCACTGCTGTTTATTTCACTTTAGGATCAAACATTACGTTAAACATAAGGACGACTATAGCAGTCTACTGAAAAGACCAGCTTATTTTTATTATTATTTTATCAACCTTGAAGAGTCTTGAATTAACTGAAGTAAATTTGGGGTAAGATTAACGAACATCTGCATGTCTGTTGGCGTCACGTACACCTGGTTTTATCCGTATAATGCATGGCGTATACAGAAATGGAAGAGTTAACAATACTAAGTTTTGAAAAGTAGTATTTTACCCTAATTATAGAAATATGCACATGCAAAATAGTCAAATTAAACATATATTGACAATATATATATATATAAATGGGCTTGATTTATGGGTCCTACATGGGTTTGTCGATGTATACGTATGTCGTTCCTATCTGAATTAGCCCAAAGGTGGCTGTGATGATCAGGTAAGTTTGATGAATTATGAATAAAACGCTATTAGTACAAATCGTGTCATACTTCTTAGCAATGACCGTCTGATGTAGTTTGTTGCTCATTGTTGTGTTTGGCCTGCTGTGTTTTGGTTGTCAAATGCTTTATTTAAAGGCACATCTATTGTTAGATTGATTTGTTTAGATCCAGTGAAGTCGTGTCATAGGCGTAATTTGTGGGTGGGACGGTTGGGACATGTCCCCACCATTTATTCTCATGATCTATATTGTCCCCCACCACTTTTTGAATCATTGAGGCATGGATGTACCCGATTATAAATAAATAAATCATCTCCAGTTAACAAGCAGAGCATTTATTTAGTTCCCTACTAAAAAAGAGATCTAACGCTTAAATATGTTGTTTTTTAAACCAACTATAGGATTGCGGATTAGAAACCGTAATCTCTGAACACGTTGGCAAATGATCTACCACTAGACCATTTAAGAACTCCAACAAAATTCGCGATGTTTATTGTAGTAGAATATTATTACTGTATTGTAGTTTATTGTTGTAGTAACTTTTATCAGACCGGCCCTCACGGCCTCGAAACACTACCGACCCTCTGGGAAAGTTCCAGACTTTCCCGATTGCCACTGTTCTTCCCCTGTTGTGAGATCCACACAGAGTGACTTTCTTTTGGATATGTGAAAAGGACGGATGCGACAGCTTGAGCAGACTCACAAATGTAGGCTACTCTACAACAACAACTCTTAGACTCAACAACTCAACAACATAGACTGCTTGTTCCTGATGGGGGGGGGGGTTAATGTGAATTTTAGGGTTGGTGATGTCACTAACCCATGAGGATTGTCTTGTAGTCCCTACCAGCTGCTTGTTGTAGTTCTTAAAAAGCAAGCAAATATCTCCCTTTGCTTTGAATTTTGTACGAACGTTGTAACTTTGCAGATGTTATTTATGCTCAAACAGCAACATTACACACTATCCCCTCAGACATGGCCAACTACAGACCTCAAATCTACAATTTCTTTCCAGAAACTACTTGAGAAAGTGGTCGCTGCTCAACTTCAAACACACTTATCTTCTAACAACCACTGTGAATGTTTTCAATTTTTGCACCCTCCACAGCACTGAAACAGCACTTTTTAGGGTTGTCAATGATCTCCTTATGGTCACTGATTGCAGCACCACCAGTTTTCTAAGTCGTCTAGATATTTCCTCTGCATTCAGCACAAATTCTCACATTATTCTTATCTGTCACGAATCTCTGTTCTTGGTGTTTCTGGTTCCACCCGATCCTGGTTCACCTCCTTCCTGTCTGGTCGACACCATCTCTATCCACCAGGCGAAGTCCACTACTGCCTCTGTCCCACACGGTGTTCCCCAGGGTTCTGTTCTAGGGCCTCTTCTCTTCATCATCTACATACTTCCATTAGTTAACATCATCCGTCACCATGGCTTTAAATTCCACTGCTACGCAGATGACGCCCAACTATACATTCATTCACAACGCAATGCTTCTTTCCACACAAATTCCATTTCAGCCTGTATTGATGATATACATGCTTGGATTACCAGTCATTTTCTCAAACTCAACACTGATAAAACAGATCTACTTATTGGTTCACCTCAAATTACATCCCATTTGACTTTTGTTCAACCTTCCACCACTGTCAATAACCTTGGTATAATCTTTGATTCCTCTCTGTCCTTCCACACATTTCCTCGCTGCCTTCTTTCACCTTCGCAATATTGCGCGTTTGTCCATTTTCTGAATATCAGCGATGCTGAAACCCCTCATTACTTCACGACTTGATTACTTCAATTCTCTTTTCTATGGCTTACCCAACTCATCTATAATAAAATCCAATATATTCAGAATTCCACAGCTTGAGTCCTTAAAGAAATCTTCCATTACTCCGATTTTACACAGACTTCATTGGCTACCAGTACGTTTTTGTATTAACTACAAGATACTCCTTATCACATTCAAAGCGCTCCATGGTCTTACCCCCTCCCCTATATTTCTGATCTCATCCATACCTACTCCCTAGTTCACACACTTAGATCCTCTGATAGTGGTCTGTTGACAATCCATAGGAACAAACTATTATCCTTTGACGGAAGGGCTTTTTGTACCACTGCCCCAACTCAACGGAATTCTATTCCCCAACACATCCACGACCTTTCATCATTACAAGATTTCAAAACCCTCCTTAAAACATATCTTTTTGCTACTTGTTTCCCTTATGCCACCATCCCATTTAATTTTTACATTTACATTTATTCATTTAGCTGACGCTTTTTTTATGCAAAGCGACTTACAATTGCTATATATGTCAGAGGTCGCACGCCTCTGGAGCAACTAGGGGTTAAGTGTCTTGCTCAGGGACACATTGGTGTCTCACAGTGGATTCAAACCCGGGTCTCTTACACCAAAAGGTACGTCTTATCCACTGCGCCATCACCACCACCCACCCAAAAAAATAATAAATAGTTTCAATGTCATGTTTATTTGTACTTTATTGAAAGCGACCTTAAGTATTCTGAAAGCCGTTATATAAAATAAACATATTATTGTTATTATTTAATTTACAAAAGTGAAATCATACCAACCACCCCTTTAACATCTCTCCCTCCACATGTAAAACTGCAGTTAGCCACCAGGGGCGATCAAAATGCTTTCTTGGGTTTGACTACACTGAGCAGAGTGCTTGCCTTAGCTGGCAGTTCTGAGGCCATTTTCAAATAAACAGTTGGAGAAAAGTGAGTGGGAAAATACACAAAATCCTGTAGAAGTGCAATTACTTTATTAATTTGTTTATATTTAAGGATTTTAGTTCATATTTCATTGTAAATGCACTATTTATAAAAACAATTTACCATTGAGCTTTGACATAGCTAATAATGATGATTCTTTAACCATAACTATTTTTACAGAATCATGAAGGAATTAATAAATTAAATCGTGGTTACTGTCAGCACCTCGATATAGCATGTTTGACAGTGTAATTGAACAAAAATCAATATCACATTTGCAATTGTGTTGATATTCAGAAAAAAATCAGCATTTGTTCTTATGTGATATTGCTTAACTAGATATATCATATGTTAGAAACAAAAAACAAGAACACGCGCAGGAATTTTCTTGTCTTTTTTTTACCCAAAATCCTCATTTTTGGGGGGCAGAGTCAATTTCTTTTTGTGGTATTTTTGCTGGGTAAAACATAGAAAAAAGCAAAGGCCACTAAGTGCTTGTGAGGTCCTTACTACAAAAAAATGTATGAGAGAGAGCAAAAAAAAGACTAAACCCCTTTCAGTAATATGCGTTCAAAACTAAATCAACATTGGCTGTTTGTTGGCACAGGAACAACATTTCAGTCAAAAATATTTCAGTTAACCTGACTTGTACACTAAACCCCAATCATAACTCCTAAAATTTGAGGGAAAATATCATAAGCTATACTGTGTATGCTTATAACTCTGACCCAAGCCTATTCTAACATTAGCCTTGAACCCAGCCTTAAAATCTGAGTGCTAGATATAGGGATGTTGTTGCAGGACCAACAAGGATGTTGATAGAGGAAACCTGTCCTATAATCATATTCCCATCTATACACATATTCCTCAAGGTACACTGCAAATGTGCTCTTTGCCACCTTGTATGTCAAACATACAGTATTTTTTAGCCATGTAATCCGGTAATAGTTCCTAAAATATTAAGACTTGTCATTGTCAAATCAAACCTTTCTACTTCTCTACTATATTGAGGTCATTACTGTTTACTATTGTGTGGCGCCCTCTACTGGATAAACACCTGTATACAGTGACCCCAACATGTATTTGGACGCCTAAGCCACATTTAAAAAAACTGTATTTGCATTATTTAACAAAATATAGCGAAAGCACACTGTAAGTTTCACTGTAAATTCACCCATTCCTACTTAAAAAAAATAAAAAACAAATAAATAATTAAAGCTAATGAATCCAATCCGATTGCATATTTTGAAAGTTTTTTACATTTTGTAATCCGATTAAAATTTTTGTTTACATATGTATTACATGCATTTTTTAACAAAACTTCAGCGCATACACAGTGCCCAGTCACTTAGTGCTTTTGGGGGATATTTCAGTCTCTTTCGATGGTTTGCTCCATGGGTCCCTTATATACTTCCTATTGCAATATTAAGCCTTTCAAGCAGGTTGCTGCACTTGTCCTGTCAGGACAAAAGGGGGCAGTAAGGAACGGGCCTCAGAGAAATGGACACAGGCCCCTCCCATCGTCTCTAGTTACTCAATGTAAGGGAGGGTAACACTTTGTGTCATTAGCTGACATGGAGAAACAGAGAAATACTGAAGCCCTATAACACCAATCCACACGATTGGCCAATGATGTTCAAGGAGGAACTGGAGACGGGGCTTTACTATATATATAGTAAGGAGAAGCTGAACAGTCAACAAAATAAGTATAGCCTACTTCAAGTTCCTTTTATTAAGTATACTTTGGTAAAGTTCAAGTATATTTTTAAGTATACTTTATCTATACTAATATCAATGTAGTATTATACTTGTAAGTGTACTGTTTTTAAAGGGGTCATGAACTGGCTTTTTAAATTTTATTCACTTGGTTCGCTTGGTTTTTGCATTCAAAAACATCAAAATTAATAAGTAATAGGCTATTTTGTACCCTAGTTTTGAGCCTACCTGAAAAACGCGTCGGTTTTTATGGGCGTGTCGCACTGAAGACTTGGAAGTAAACGCCCACTGCTGTGAGTGGATAACAGTTTTGCATATTATAATGAGTTTCAACTCACCCGTCGATGCACGTGGGGAAATTGTTTTGAAAACGTCCAATGATGTAAAATGGCAACCGGAATGATTCGCCCAAACATGTTCGACCCAGAGTCCGTGTGTTGCAACCATTCCTGTCAGATCCAATATAGACGGCACAGCACCGTCTCTTTACTCTTAATCGGTCTGCAAATCCAGTCTTGTTAACAAAACAATCCTCGGTGAAATGAAGCGAACAGACGGATGATGTTTTACCTCATCAGCTGGAACGTCATTAAAAATATAATCCATGCAGTCCTATTGGAATCCAGAGGAAGCTTATGCAGCGACTGTCTTCTTCCACAACCAGGCACTGCACAATATTCTGTATTGCTCGGTCGGTAGCTTGATCCGGTTTGTCATCATGAGGTAGGCATCTATGATATTTAGCTATGCGTGTATTGATCAAATCGGTGGGCGGGCTGAAACCGGTCGTCTTGAAGCAGGCGTTGATCTTCTTCTGCGGGGGTGGTGTTTTAATAACCTGGCCCTAGCCAGATGAATGTCGTTCCGCTTAGCTCCGCCTAGCTTCACTCACATCCATCTGGAACCTCTTCCATTGAGAGTGATTTCTCCAACCAACTTTATGGTTTAGCCAATCAGGACACAGGGTGGGAGTTTCATAGATGTGACGTAGTGACAAAGTGACTGATGATTGTTCAGAAAGCGGTTCCTCTTCTGCTTTATTGCCATCCTCTAAAATTTGCCAGAGCAAGCATCTTCGAGTCTGCCGATCAAGCGAACGCACCGACTGCATATCCGACATGATCTTACCTGAACTTGTAACAATGTTAAACCGAGTTCTGTAAGTCGTTCGTCTAAAGAGGGCTTGTAGTCGTTCGTCGGCTGTTCTGTTTTGTTTTCCTGCGTCGCTCTCATCAGCGTCACGGGTTGGCTTCGGTGTGAGTGGTTGAAATAGCACGTCGATAAAGATGAGAGACAAGTGGCTTATCCAATCATATGCAAGGATTTTTGATAAGGCCCAGCCTTCTGAAACGCCTTTTCAATGGATCGGTTCCAGATGGATGAGTGGAGCTAGGCGGAGCGAAATTCATCTGGCTAGGGCCAGGTTAGTGTTTTAACAACTTTGACGTCATAGTTCCCCACTTTTAAAATCGAGTCGTTTGTTGAGGCTGGTGTCACTAAAAGCTTTTATTGGACTAACAAGGACGTTTTCAGTTCTGAAACTTAGCCTACAGGATATTCTTATAATATGATGACATCTTAGATGTCAAAAGCTCAAGGAAAATTTGATTTCTCATTTCATCACCCCTTTAATACTAGTGGGACTAAATTGGCCCACTTTTAGTATATAAAAGTATACTTTAGTATGTAAAAGTGTACTATACGTGTAAGTAGTAAGCTTTGTAAGCTCATTTTTTTAGTTTATGAAAGTACACTTTAAAGTATTCTCTCATTAAACACACCAACAAAACCAGTGTTTGAGATTAACTAGTTACGTGTAATAGAGTTATGTAATTTAATTACAAATTAAATGTAATGGTAATCAGTCACTGTGAAACATTTTTTTTTAAATTAAATTACAGTAACTTATGAAAATGTTTATGGTTACATCTGAACATTTTCTGTAAAAAATCTATAGGATATGTTGAATAAAAGGCCTATTAATTTTTGGCTTTGTTTTTGATGATGTGCATGATGCCTCCTGCCATTTAAAGGCCGTTTAGTAAAGCTTCCGATTGGCTCTTGTTTGAATTTGCTGGCAACTATATCTGCCAATTACAACAATCCACATTGGCCCTGAAATCTTTAGACTATTTTTATCACTGGTTATGGTGGTTACTCTCAGACAGGTTGTCTGCAACAGAAAACAGCTGAAAGGTTGCTTTCACCGGCTGAATTGTTCATTGCGTTCCACTTTCGGACTAAAAATATAACTGTGTTCTAGTTTCTAAAACTCAAAAAGTTTCTAAAAAAGTTCTAAAAACTGACCAGAAGTATAAGTTAATAAAAATTGTATGCCTAAAATATTTGATGAATAGTATACAGCTCCTCAAACTTGATTGGTGAGCAGCACTGGGAGATGTCTCCGTCAGTATCACCCTTTGTGTGTGTTCGCAGCAATATAGGGCTCATATTTACTGACTGAAGTGTGAATGTTCATTTTATGTTCACTTGCTTTTTTCCCATAGTTTCAGCTCTTCTAATAACATTTGTGTAAGCATTTATTTATTGGTTGAAGCCTTTGAGAAAAACCCTAGATACATGTGAAATGGCTTTGACAATTTCAGTTTCCTCGACATTCACAGCTATATAAACTTTGGTATAAGTGTCGTAATTATGCTTTACATGCGTTAACACACTTGGCAAGTACTAAATGGGCACTAAATGTGCAGACCATAAACAATCAAAGCAGGCATACTGCAGTGCTGATCTGTTTCCACTTGAGGTTTAGACAACCGTGAGAACAGAGATACATAAACGTAAAGGTATTGGAAAAACACTGCCCTCGGTTAACAGTTAAACCTCCACTCTAGACAAAGGTGAGACTCATTGGCTGTGCCCTAGCTTGTGGAACGTTTATGGTTTTGGTTTTGCACTTCAATTTAGTTCAGTTAAAAACACCACTGCAAAGTGTTACTTTTTTACTTAACAAATTGCATAAAATATATTACTGTATACAAACCTATTACTAGACATTTTCTTATACATAATACTATGTATTTTTTATATTTTGTAATAATACTATATATATTTTTTAAGTTTAATTATTGATTTACAATGAATCTGGAAATGGTGCTTAATGTATATCTGTGTTCACTTAAAGTCATAAACGCCAATTAATCGACATCAATATTGACATTATTTTATATCACATTGAAATTTCATTGACTTTGTCTTTGTTATTGAACAACACAGTCTCATGAAATACTGTATACTATCTATAACACGAATGTCATTTCTCGTTCCATTTATACGGCAAAATTGTTTTTTCGTGCATATGCTACGAGCTAAAAAACCCTGGGTAGGTTTAGGGGGTGGGGAGTTCATGCCTATTACACGGAAAAAAGTGCGTATCATATGCATGCAAAAACGCGTACCATATACACGCAAAACTGTTTTTGCCGTATAAATGGCATCGAGAAATGACATTCGTGCTAAGCATGCAGTTTACGTACATGAGGAAGTTTAGGAAGTAGCATTACTAGATGGTCTGTAGTGATACCAGCAAACAACGTTTTTGTAGATTATTAAAGTGACATTCTCAAACACACAAAAACATACACAAAATATATATTTATTCATGATAAAGCAGCTTTATAATAAAGGTATATTATGACTGAGTGGCTGGACTGTGTTCTCGTGTTTTCCTAAATGTTTCCTAAAGTTTTCACATGGGATATAAATATTGTTCTTTTATATTAATTATATATTATTTATGTAGTGTGAAACTATTTGTAAAGTTCATGTAGATCTAAGAAAACGTTAAAGGCAGTCATATCAATATAATTTTGAGCATGAGTCAAAAATAAGTACATTTAAAGGGATAGTTCACCCAAAACGGAAATTTTGTCATCATTCACCCTCAAGTTTCTTTCTTCTGCTTAACACGAAAGAATATATTTTTGGTAACCAGACAGTTGACGGTAGCCATTGACTAGGGGAAAAAAAATACAATGAAAGTCAATGTCTACCGTCAATTGGTTACCAACATTCTTCAAAATGTTCAGTTGAAGAAAGAAACTCATACAGGTTTAGAATAACTTGAGAGTGAGTAAATGATAAATTTTTTTAGATTTTTGAGTGAACTATCCCTTTAAAGTAAAAGAAAATCGAGAAAATATTTCTGCCATTTATTTGCAAGCACATTTTTTCTAATGAATACCTAAAAATACTTTATGCATTAAAAACAACAACAAACAGACTATTCACATATAAAATGCATTTTAAAAAACAACAGAGGACTCTTCACATTCTCCATTTTGTTTCACAAAAAAGAAGAAAAAAAGAGGAAAAAGCCCCCGAGTGCTGAGTTCGAGAAAAGTAGGTTGACAAGCCACAACATTTCACAATAGCAGACTTTGTCATTGTATAATCAGTTAACTAATTCTGTTTTTCTTTTTTTAATCAAGATTAGGCATTAATTGAAACATCTTAAAAAAATAAAGTCTTCCAAATGAATTGTTAAATAAATTAACTTCTTGGTCTTAAAAGCATGGAAAACTCAACCAAGCAGGCTTCACAAAAATAATGAATAATGTGCACAAACTCCATACTGAGATCAAAGAATGAAAAAGGTAAAAGGGAAGTATGATCAAGGGACTACGGGCGGAAACTACGGGACTATGGGCATCTCTCCTTGTTTTATACAAGGTTAATGTTAACGTGTGCATTGTCCCTGTTTAAATAAATGAAAAAAAAAATAAAATAAATATATATATATATATATATATATATATATATATATATATGTGTGTGTGTGTGTGTGTATATATACAAGATACAGATTAACACAGTTATTCCAAAACAAAAGTTGTTTGGATGGGATATAGTTACATTGTATAATAAAATAAGTACTGAGTAATATTAAGTAACTATGGAAACGTACTATAGAACTACTATTAGGGTTTGGTTTAGGTTAGATATGCATAAATTACTGTTATTACTATAGTAAATACACATAGTAATATATAACTACCTCACCTTAAAATAAAGCGTTACCCAAAAGTATTTCAACTGACAAAAAGAAATAGACCAACTATTAAACATAAATGTTCTTAAACACTCATTTCATCTGCAACAGGCGTTTTTAAACATTTTTATTCCACCAATCTACACTTACAGTTTTGTTGGATGTAAACATAAGGGAAATATAAAACTATAGCTGCCAATTCATTAAAAACACTTGTGATTCTCATGATTCCCAAGCAGTCTTTAGAAAGAAGAATGAAATATTTATAATAATATTAAATTTGGTTGATTTTGAATTTGTTTGTTTTTTTCAGTCTTTTCCTGTTTTAGCTGTTTTAAAGTTCTTTTTAGAAGTTTCAGAGTGAACAAAGTGAACAAAATAAGTATAAGATCAGTCATACGTGTGTGTTCATGACTTCGGCAGGTTTAGAGCTGCATATGTGCTGTTGATTTGGCTGTGCCGAATATTTCTACGTAGCTTGGAAAAATCCATTGTGGCGTACTGAAAGAATATAATCTATATTAATATATAATCTGTAACAATATTAGCAAATTCAGTTACAGTTGACAAAAATTACAAAACACAAATTAAGGTAAATATAACATGTTGGAAAAACAGGTCAGCAGTAATCCTTAATAATAATTATTATCAAGACAGAAATGAGATTTGTTGTTGTAAGGATGAGTTTTAAGTTTATTCTTACCTGTAAGTCGTGCTCTTCAATAACTTGTGTCTGCTGTAGATCAGTGTTGAGTTGTGATTCTTCTGCTGACCTTCTGTTTCCAACAACAAAAACCTTTACCAGTCCTAAACATGAAACAGTGAACTCAGATTTCAAAGCTTGCAGCCTAAATAAATAAAATTGTACATATTCAGTTAACTTCAGATGGCTATATACAGTGAAAAGCACATATGGATATTTTTACAAATGGCTGAAAATCTCTCATCGATCAGCACAATGAGCAGAAGCCCGTTCATCAGTCCAGATATGATGATAATAATCTGACATTGATGTCTGATTCTGATCAATACACTCCACCACTGTATGATTGTGACATTCAGTTACTTGAGTTGATTCTGTAAAGAAAGTGTCCAGTCTCTTACAATAAAAAACTAAATATTTAAAGCACTGAGAATTATGATAACATATTGTATTATTAATATAATTATGTTATTCATATCTAAAAATTTATAATATCAAGTATGTATATAGCAGTGATCGTCAGTATGTCTTGATCATTAAAAAAGTAAATGAACTCACCGTTGAAGTGCAGTCTGGTGCTGTTGCTGAGTTTTGGAGGATGTGTCTGTGTTCATACAGTAATAAACTCCTAATTCATCAGCGGTTACATTATTAATAACCAGACGATGTTTAAACTGCACTGAATATTTCTTTCTGAGTGTTTTATTTGTGTAAAAAGGTGATCTGTGGTGTTGAGAATGACCGTAGAATCACTGTTGGAGGATCTGGTGTTTTCAGTAAAATCCAATAAACCTCATTATCATCAAGATCACAGTTTATGGTCACATTTGATCCCAGATCAGTGAGTTGATCTGAGACTGCAGCTTCAACAACAGATTAATACATCTGTGAAATACAAACAACAACGTAATATTACTTTTACTTCAAATGTAATGTAATTTTAATAAGTTTACAAAGCCTGTATATATAGCCATATCATATAATAAACTCACAGAGCTGAAGCTGAATGATCTTCATGTTGTCGAGATTAAAACACTTCAGATATGATTCTGCTTCCCTCTACACAACATTAAGATGAATCTACTGCAGCTCAGAAGCAAAATACAGGAAGACAAAAAAAACAACCTTCCACATCAAGCGGAGGAAGTCAAAGTCAAACTCACTCTGACCACACTTTTTCAGCCTTTAATGACTTTATTGCCTTTATTGCCTTTATCATCCCCACTTTATTAATCATTTAAAGGGACACGTACACCCCAAAAATGGAAGTGCTGCCATCATTTACTCACCTTCAAGTTGTTCTAAACCTGTTCCCATTTCTTTCTTCTGTTGAACACAAAAGAAGATATTTCTGAAGAATGTAGTAATCAAACAGTTCACAGCAAACCTACAGTCTTCTCATATCACAATAATACAGGAGAAATAATCTCATACAGGGTTGGAACAATCTTGAAGGTGAGAATGATGACAATTTTCATTGTGGTGAACTGTCCTTGTAAGCATGTTTTTAAATAAAGGCTGATATACACTTGTGCGTCGAGACCTATGTCGTAGGCTATGTGTCGGTTTTCATTCATACTTATGTGTTGTTGTCCGTGTCGACGGCAATTACACATGCAAACCACTAGTAGGCAGTGTCCATGATGGGTAACCTACAGTATTAAGGCAAAAGCCAAAGAAGAAGCAGCTTGTTGTGTTGTTGGAGAAGCAGTTAGCCTGGGCTGCATTCAGCCCGGACAAAACGTTGCACAACGTTTTTTAAACAGAAACGGTGATGCGTTGAACACCCGTTCTGATGACGCAAGAGTTGCAACTATGGAGCCCGATAAGGCCATTCTCTGTGTTCTTTGTGAAGAATTTTCGGCAGCCTAATGAAGTCTGGTATAAATATTTGTTTAATATTACAAAATAGCCTATGCCCAATGTTACAGTAACTGCACTTGCCGCCCAAGAACACAAGAGAACATCCCAATCAAGTGAAGGGATCTGTGGAAACTGAAAGCACACATCTTACCTAATTCAGACTAAAACATATTCTGTTTAGCCTCACACACTAACTTTATTTGCATTTCATAATGTTTTAATAATCTATTTTCTTTCTCATTTTTAGGAAAAGCACTTACCATTTTCTATTTCTATACCAAATGTCATACACTTGCAATGAAGTTAAAAAATATAATAAACTACATCATTATGTTGATATCCTATAGTTTTACAATAAACGACAAACATATCTTCTAATATCCTCAGTTGTTGCATATAGCGATCTGCATTGAAAACATTTGTAAATTATTTTCCTTGAACCCATTGTGCTAGTTCACTTTAATACCGCATGCTTTATATACATGTTGCTGCTGATTGGATTGCAGTTCTGACACACCCACCAAACAAGAGATTGCACACCAGTGCACACCAAACCCCATCACCGTTTTGAACTTGAACGTCAATCCCATATATCCCCCATGTTAAAATGCCCAATTTTAAAGCAGAAAAAAAATGTTTACAGCCTGGTGCAAAAAGTGGTTTTGGTCTCATGTAGCTAATTTTGCCCTTCATGAGAACTGTGAGGGGGGTGAATTATTTTATAACTCATCCATTTCAATTATATTAAGCCTAAAGCCTGGAATACACCAGGCCGTTCGGAGCAGTTTTGTGGAGTCTGCAGTTTTTAAGTTTCCTCTGTGTGTTCGGACACGGTTCTAGTGCCGTCGGCTGAAAAGTAGTCCTCGTCGACTTTGTTTCGCCCAATTCGACATGTTGAATTGGCGTCGAGCAAAGAGAGAACTCTGATTGGCTATTCAGCTTAGTGAAGCAGTCAGTGCACTAGAATAAAAGCAAAACAGCAAGCAATGAAGTCTAAACGGTAAAGATAGAAGGCTGTTCTTATGTTACGTCATCTTACCTGAGTGTTGCTTGGCGAATGTTTCAATATTAACATGAGCGGAGTGGAATAAAGATAGTGTTTTTAGCAGGATTGATATTCAAAACGGTAAGCATGCGCTGCTTTTACGTTATGTGAATCTGCAGCCGGCAGCATTGGTTTTCCTTTTTGAATGACGAATATAGACTATATATCAGCAGAAATAGACAGTTGGCTCATTACACGCAGGCGCAGAACGCACATTATAGCTGACAGTCACTTGCAGTTCTCTCGCTGTGTTCAAGTGCAGCTTTTTACCTCGACGAGAGCGGATGGGAGGCGACAACACAGTCCGTTTTGGTGTGTTGCGTGTTCTAAATTTCTGCATAATTTAGGGTGTGGCCACTTGAGTGACAGGTGGGTTGCTGCTGCTGTCACTACTCAGACGCTCATCTGCTGTCTGTTGGCCGTTACGTCACCTCAGCTAATCCTGCCTTTTGCCCATTTTCGGTTATCCGGGAGTGATGCATGGTGATGCGCTGCCAAGTTGGCGACGGTCGGCTCCATCCAAAAATGCTTTTCAGAAACCTCGGGGTGACGTCACAGACACTACGTACACTTTTTTTTCCAGTCTATGGCTACACAATACTTGTTCACCTTTTTCAAGTTCTACGAGTACCTTTGTCATTATTCAATTTTTTTTTCATTAAAGGAGGGGTTGCCTGCTTTTTTTCTTCGCATGATTGTGTTTATGGGGTGCAATATAACATGTATTCGTGGTTTTTCTTTTTTTTAAGTCTTATTTTTCATAAACGGTTAGGTTTCATAAACCTTTATTGTCAGCCGCGCTCTCCTCTGTCCCCTGACGAGCGTTTGACTTCCTGATTCTATGAAAACACTCCCTCAGAAACGCGTCATGAGCTCAGATTGGTTAGTTTGGGCCGGTGTGTTGTGATTGGCTAAACTGTTCGCTCACGTTGTCCGGAAGGTTAATGCCCATTACCTTTACGGGCGAAACGCGAGCTCCGGTCCAGATGTAAATAATGGTGTCAAACTGCAGTATCAGTTTGAGGCAGAATCAGACCGAGAAAGCAGCGATGAAGAGAGTCAAACAGAACGTCACCACACACGGCTCTAACTATACGTTTCTGAATGATAATTGCTACATTTTTTAACTTTATGCACGTTGGTTTTACACAATAGCATCTGACTGGCAACAATAGCAACTGACTGGCTACTAATGTTATACTCAAACAGCGTTGGCAAGTTTACGTTCTTGATCAAATCGAAAATGACGTCATAAAACATATTTACATGAAAAATACATTTGCAACATTAGTACTTATACAAAATTCAGGTCCATAATGTTTGTACGCATTTGTCGTTGACACAATATAGCATAGCTAGTAGCCTATAAAGCCAGCGCTGGCATTTGAAAAATAATAAAACACAAGGCTACGTCTGGAATTATACATGCAAATACATTTAAAATTATTAAGTCTTAGCCTACTTACAGGTTGTGGCCCAACAACTGCTGCCTCTGGTTTTAAAGTTGGATCTGCTTCATGTTTAGTAACAGTTTCTTGTTGAATCCGAGTGCTGAACTCGTGGAGATTCTGGAAGCTGTCTTCCGTAAAATGCGCAGCACACAGAGAGCTAGATTACGATCGTCATTTCAGGAACATAATCAAACATAAATTGTATCCATTGTTGACTAAGTACAGCGTCCGTGGGAAGTTCAAATACAGAAGACCTGACAGCTGCGATGAACACAAAAAAAATCAACATAAAAAATTTGTTTTGTTCCAAGAAAGGAATTCTCATGTTAAAGATCAAAATAAGTGCTACAGGTCCAGAGCATCATTGACAAATATATTTGCCTGTGTTTGATTACAATTCTGGATTACTCTAATAAACTGCATTTGGATCCTCAACCTTGTCTCGGAGCAGTTTGTAACAGTAACGTGTGTGTTTTGGGCGGGAGGTGCAATAAACCAATCAGAATCTCATCTCCCATTCCCATTAAAATCCAGTTGTGCTTGCACCATGGCATTTAATTTGTAATATTTGGCATGTTTATGTGCTGCTGCGCGTCCCTGTGTGTATAATAATAAGCAGAGTGTACGCATGTTGTGACACGCCTACAGGCGCACACTACACTCTTTAAAAAATGGCCTCGAGGACCAGAGAAAGATCCCACATGGGAACTGACGGGGGCGCTGGGGATTCATCCTCCTAGCTCCTCTAAGGAAGCGGATGACAAGCTCATTCCATCCCAGTGATTGGCCGTGCGTCGACTCTGCGACGCTGCAACGGTCACCACATAGACTTTAAGCGTGGGAGGGGAAACTCGCCTTATCCAAGAGCTTTTGGAGGAAACTAAGCAACCTTCAACATTAACTAAGCAACATTCGTGGGTCCAGATTTTTGTCGGTGCACCATTTGGAGAACACAACCATTTAGACGTGTAAAGCTTTCTATAAGAGGGAGCTCTAGAATACGTAATCGTGTGCATCACTCCTTCTCGCAGGATAATGGGTATCCATTGATCAACCATGCATGCAGAGACCTGCGCTCTGGATGGGAATGCCAGATTGAGCTGGAATCAGCCACGGGCTGTTTGTGTCCTCACTGGAATCAGCCACAGGTTGTTTGTGACAGCCGCGTCAGCTCTGGGAACCAAGTTTAGTTCTCCCATTCGCGGGGCTATAAGGAGCACCGAGTGGCGCGTTTCCCCTGATTCTCTTGACCACCTGTGGCAACTGGAGGGAAAGCATACAGCAGGCGGCAGGGCCAGATTTGGGCTCAGCGCATCCTGGTTCTTTGAAAAGAACATTGGGCAGTGAGCATTGTCTTTTGATGCAAAAAGGTCAACTTCCGCTTTGCCGAAAAGGTGCCATTGTGACTGGACTGTTTGGGAGTGCATGGACCATTCCCCCGGGGGAAATAATGTCTCTGGACAGTTTGTCTGGGCCGTCGTTCAGGAGGCCTGGCACATGCGCAGCTCTCGGCGAGTGCAGATAGTGCTGAGACCAAACGAGGAGGCGTTCTGTTAGATCGCAGAGGTTCCTGGATCTGACACTGCCTTGACGGTTCACATAGGACACCACAGACTTCTGGAAAGAAGCGGCCAGGCGTCGAACCCGGCGCGCACATTTGTCGATAAAGAGAAGGTGGTAACAGTTCTATGCCACCTTTGCACAGAAGCTTTGCTATGTCTGCGTGGAGTACATTTTCCATTTTCTCTGAGAAGCACAGAAGTGGAGATGCTGGAGAGACGGAGAACGATGTCTGGGGAGAGGGGCTGTTGCTCTGGTGTTATCGGAGCCTGTAATATGCTGTCCTGGTTTCCCTTGCTGTTTTCCAGAAAGTTGTCCGTGGGAGCTGAATCTTGGAGCAGTTCTAATATGTCCCGGACTGTCTGTGGTGAGCTCTGTGGGCAGGGCTCTGCTGAGATTGTGTCCTTGAGTAGAAGTTGTTGTGGCTGCATGGTGTTATCATTGTCCTTGTGTGATATGTCAACCGCATGTCCAATCAGGTGCTGAAGTGAAGTCCTGTTGTCATTCGTACTGTTTCCAGGTGTGTGTGTGCCATTCAGGTGATTGAGGGAGAAGTAGATATTGTCCTTTAGCACTCTTGAGCCAAGTTTGTTTGGGTTGAGCCCATCCCAATGAAACAGATGCCTCTGACTCCAGAAAAGACTGAAGTTGTCAATGAAGTTTACTCCTTTTATATTGCAGGTTTTTTGCAGCCATGTGTTGAGCTCGAGCAACCAGTGAAAACCTGTTTGTTCCTCTTGCTGGGAGGCCATCGATTTGTAAGTCGATCGGCTTGTTTCTCTATACTCATTATGGCCTGTATTTGAGCACTAGATTAATGGTACTCACTGGCAGTATGCTATGCTGAGGGCATCCATGACGAAGTTCTGTTGTGTGTTCCGTCTGGTTTGGTGGTCCCAACTTTGTTTCAAGAACTGCAATCCTTTGTAAAAGTATTGCAGTAAGTGCAGCAAGTCGATTCCAGAAGAGGCATTTTCTCTTATCCTTTAGAATGTTGGCAGTTGTGTTTTTCCTTCCCCGGAATGTAAGCTTTCAGTGGGAGGCTGGTCGGAGATAAGAATTCTGTTTTTTTTGTAGTAATCAAGTGTTTGAGACACTGTGCTGATTTTCTGAAGTAAAAATTAAGTGATAAAAGGAGATAAAATATAAAAGTGATGGAGCGATTAAAAAATATAAAACCAATAGAGATCTTCGCCCGTGACATCACGACGCGGTTACATGTGCTCTGGTTGGCAGAAAAGTAATGGCCGTTTGCCGCACAGCATTATAAAGACATAAGTTAACCCAAAGATTGGGTACTATACTGTTGTGTATCATCTGTGTACATACCCTATTAATTAAGGGCAAAGTTTTGTATTTTCTTTGATACATTTTTACGTATATGTTTACCAAAGTTATGTATCAGAGGTAAGATAATTTTGATTAAAAAAATAGCCCGTGGACTAATTACACCTCTATTTTACTCTAGTTGTAACACATTTACCAGTTATCCTTAGTTAACACAACTAATATTCGTAATTATGACTTTTAGGCATCTAAAAATTTGTACGCTTTCATTGACTCTCTGGTAAACAAAGACGGCGTGTCGATGAGATACAGATAGATGTCGCAGAATGTCAAATCTGGCCATGTGTTCGGGTTTTTGCTCCAATTCTCACTCAGGTGATATGGATCAGGCAGAGAACATGAACCCTGGTTATATAAAAGCTTTACCTTATATCTCCTTTTAGCTTCTTCGTACAAAGAATTATCATATGCTGACAAAACACATAGACTGCTGCGTATGTTTTGGTTCTTTCTGCCAACCAATTCGTGCCCACGCCCATATCCTGACGTCACTTTTGACTCCGGTGAACATCCCTATAGAGCAAAGCACGGAGCAGTTAGCAAGACCGTCTGAACAGTAGCTGAGCAGGAAGCAGGCTGGAAGAATAAGAAGAAGAATAATCATTTATCCCTCTCTTTTTATTAACTTTTCCTGGACTGATTTGTTTTGTGTTTTTTGTTTTACAAATTTGAATTACAAATTTGTATTACTAAACAACAAAATTTATTACAGGATGTGTTATTTTATTTAAGCAAATTTCATATTTTTTTTAATAGTAGCCTATAGTTATCACTTTGTTCTTGAATTTGTTCCGGGCAATACGGTAAAAGCTGCATAACGAGATACTCACATCAACACCGTAAACAATCACACAGGTGTGTCCTTTGCAGTTTTACAGCCTTGTAGTCAAAGGAACACATTTTTTTTTAAAGCGGTTTGGATCTAAACCTTGGGTTTACGAAAACGTTTGACCATACTCTCATAAGTTTTGGTTACTATGATCAAGTACATATATTGTATATTTTGTATATATAATTTGTCAGTTTTGCTGCATCAGTAATGAACACAATTTGAAAGTCAAATGCAAATAAAATCCAGACACGTGTTTCAGTTGTCTATCTTGCCCTTTTGTTTTCTCTGAAGCTCATGAATGAGGATGTACCTGGAATCTCTGCATTCTTGTGCTGTCCTCATGCAAACACAATACACTGAAGTCAATCGTGTGTATTGGGACACATCAGTGGTAATATATAACATCATATAAACGTCATTGAGAGAAAAAGTTTCACTTGAGGATCAGGATCTAAAAACAGTCTCTCCGGAGTTTACAAAAGGAAGCTTCCCTCTCATACTAGTGTAAGTCTGAGTACATTTACTCATCATTTAATTTATTGCTGCTATTTTCATTAAAGTTAGATTAAATAACATCCAATTCTTCTCTATTATAATGTATAATGTAGAGATATCAGGGAATCAAACAAATGTCTTTTCCAAAGACTCTTAGTTTTATTTCAAAATACCAGAATCAATGGATTTTCAATTAAAATACATCTGAGAAGATTAAGACCGTCTCTCTCTAACTACAGATTTTCGCAATGAGTGTCTATTTTTCAACAACAAAAAAAATAAATAAATAAACATAAAACACTGGTCAAAAGCTTTGAAAGTCTGAACAAAAAGTAGAATAAGACAGATGAGAGTGTTTTAGAAAGCAAAATTTACCTTCGGAGAGAAGATATGTAACCACATATTTAGTTTCTGTTCTTTCCATAATTGGAGAAAAAGTTGTCAAAACATCTACTCCTCATATTCTTAGAAATGACAATAACCAGAAAAATAATTGTAATCTTCAATTGCTTTTTTTAAGGCAATGGAAAAGAATTGCTCAAAAGAATGAAATGCTTTGTTATGCCCTAGCCTAGGGTTTGGGAGAAGCATATAATGCCTTGAGTAAGTGCTGAAGAAGAGAAGCTTTTCACAATTAGTTTTAGTTGAAGTTTTAGTTGTTCAGGAAACAACCTGTATAATTAGACCTGTATCAATTCCACTGCTGGAAATGAATTGAATAAGCCTCTTTCATTTGCCAGACTCACTAGTCTCTGTAAGGTCGCTCGTGCATTCCCAGTGCTGTCGTTTTAATGCTATTGGTGGACTGTGTATCTAGCCATATAGAAAATACGGTAACACTTTATTTTACGGTGTCCGTGATGCAGAGTAATTACTTAATTAATCACTTAGTAGTAAACATTGTAGTAACATGTAACAAAATGTAATTAACATGTAACTAAGTTATGGAACAGCCTGTACTTACAGATTGTAATTACACTCATGTAATAGGCAGCTGCTGTTACACATGTGTAACAGGCCGAGTCTGTTACATACGTGTTACCAACTTGGTACAATGTAACAAGTACTTAATATGTTACTAAGGTAAAAAGCCTGCAGTTACACATGGTCATTTTGTACCTTCTAAAATAAAGTGTATCAAGTACTTAAGTGCACTTCATGAGTATCTACATACCTTATCCATCTGAATTAACCCTCTATTTCACAGCTTAAATACATGCAGTAGCTTCTTAATTACATTGCAATTTACATAATATTACACAGGGATAAGCTACGTAAAATAAAGTGTATCAAGATTGTACTTAAGTGTACTTCATGTGTATCTACAAACCTTATCCATATGTAGTTTAGTTTAAATTAGGCTTAACTCCCTCGTTCACAGCATAAATGCATGCGGTAGCTTCCTAATTACATTGCAATTACATAATATTACACAGGGATAAGCTACATAAAATAAAGTGTATCAAGATTGTACTTAAGTGTACTTCATGTGTATCTACATACCTTATACACATGAAGTACACTTAAGTACAATCTTGATACACTATTTTAGAAGGTACAAAATGACCATGTGGAACTGCAGGCTTTTTTCACACCTTAGTAACATATTTAAATAGTTGTTGTTACATTGAGTAGTACAACATACTTTTTTATATAATTACATTGTACCAAGTCGGTAACACGTATGTAACCGACTCGGCCTGTTACACATGTGTAACAGTAGCTGCCTATTACATGAGTGTAATTACAATCTGTAAGTACAGGCTGTTCCATAACTTAGTTACATGTTAATTACATTTTGTTACATGTTATTACAATGTTTACTACTAAGTAATTAATTAAGTAATTACTCTGTATCGCGGAGCACCGTAAAATAAAGTGTTACCGAAATACTATCACAAGTGATATATAAAATTGAGAATCTTAACTGCTATTAATTCTTTTAAGCTTAATTCCTGCAGTTGGAAAGTATTGTTATATTAACCATAGCACAGCATTGCACAATGCATTAAATCAATAATAGAATAACAACCAATCTATTAGAAAATTAAACTCACTCATACTGTCAACAATTACTAAACAGTTATTCATATTTACAAATAATCAATTTCTTGTCCCTATAATCAACATAATGCATGGGGAAACTGCAATGTGAACCGCAGCAGTGCTAAACTGCTCAATGCATCATATACCGGTAATTAATTAAGAAGTATCAATTTATGAATCCAAACATATAATATATTAAAGCGCCTTTGGTGTTTCCATGGTTTCTACAAAATAAAACTGGAAATTAGAGGGATAACGCATCACTAATAGGTGACACAATGACACAGCCCTGGTTAAAATAGCTTATTTTCTGCATTTAAAAGGACACCAGGCAAGAATCCTGTTTTTTTTCCCTAGAATCACTGTGGAGTACTTGTTTTTAATGTTACTGTCGTAAATATCACTCATCGCAGCAAATCGTGGCGTGATACATAGTATACAATAGTACATTGTGTTTAATTTGTCGTTTAATGAGATCTAATATATGTTGTTAGTGGTGAGAATTTTTCACGTGATGAAATACATAGATCCAGAGGCAGAACTTTTACCATGTGTATCACAGGTTCTCGAATCTTCGATTGTTTATTAGTGGCTGTATTTCAAGCAGGAACATGTTTTTTTGTGCATTAGGTTTTGTGATTTCACCGTAACGACTCGAGTCTCTCAGTCCACGCAATGGATTCAGCAAGGGATCCGTTGTGAAGATTGTGCGCATCACAACAGAACACTGAATCCACTGGAAACTGATTCGCAGTGGCAACAAGCACTTTGGTCACTTGATTTCAAAAACAACACATTTCAGATCGCCTCTTATTTAACAAATGAAATAAATGAACGCTCTACTAGAGTTACCTGGAGATGTTTTATTTTATTTGTTTGTATTGGTAAGTTACACATCCGTGCTGCGAGATGTTTCAATGGGGACATCACATGCAAATTACGGCTATGCTCGCATCTGACTCCTCGCTCTGTCAGTCTGCTGTTTCCTCTTTCTCTGTTTCCCCCGACAATGCTTTCCTAGCTTTCTGATATCTTATATGCCGGCTCCGCCATGACGAAAGTGTGACAAACTTGAGACGAGGTTGAGAACGCCCCCATATCAAACCCGAAAGAAGTCATATAACCATTTTCAATAACTCTGAAGCTGTAAAATTAAGCTAAAATAACTGCATAGTGTCCCTTTAAACATTCTTACAAACATTTGGGATAATATAAGTACACAAGTCAACAAAATATATAACACTGTTCTAGTGGGTTTTGGTTATTATAATACAAAAAACTTAAATATTGTGCTTTTTAAATGATAAAATTATTGACTACATGGGGGCTTTAAAATACTCGCCCAGGAACACTTGGTTAGATGAGTAAAATTCAGTAGCGTTTTATCTGTACCATTTTGACTTTCTTTGCTCGCTGTTATGCTATTATTCTCGTGCACTAACTCATTCACTAAGCTGAACAGCCAATCAGAGTTCTCTCTGTCACCGACGGCACAACACTGTTCTACATGCTGAATTAGCCCAAAAAAAAAAAACTGCCGTCATCCAACCAGAGCAAACGGTCAGACAACACTCAAAAACGGCCTAACAGCCGAACACCTGCTTGGCGTGCCTAGGGCTTTACACACAGTTAAAGTTAGTTACTTTAGTCTAAGCCAGGGGTCACCAAACTGAGGCCCGAGGGCCAACTCAGGCCCGCCACCCCACTTTGACTGGCCCCCCACTCACTATAAACCGGCCCTATGAGGCAATCCCCAAAAGTCGTCATGGCCTATTTTTTTAAATTCCTTTTTGGAAAAAAATAACATGTCTGCATCTGGTATTTTGTTGATTTTTTTTTTCTGTTAAAAAATTATATTTAGTTATAAATTTAACTATATTTGCCAAATTCGTCACCCAATATGCTCGAAGATGAAGCAGTGACAGACAACACAAGCGCAGGGAACAGTCAGTGTTCAGGACAGCAAAATGTCTAACGTTAAGCGAAAAGTTGATAGAGAGTGCAGAGTTTTCAAAGAACAGTGGACCAACAATTATTCTTTTTTTAAATGGGACTGTGAAAAAGGACCAGTTTGTATTATTTTAAAAGAAAGTGTGGCGGTTTTCAAAGAATATAATCTGTGTAGTCACCACTAAACCCACCAAAAAGAGTATGCTAGCTTGCGAGGGCAAGCAAGAGAAGACAGGATTCGGAGGATGAAAGGCGGACTGGCTGCACAACAGAATGTATTCCTTTGCCAAACTCGGAATCAAGTGTTGATATAGTAGTGTGGATAGTAGTGGGGATGGCTGTGCCAGGCTAGTAATCTCTACGACACAATGAGGCCTGCTGGTGGTCATTTTTGTCTGGGTCATACAATTCTATGTTATATAGCTGACCCGGCCCCCCATCACAGTCAGGAACGATAATTTTGGCCCCAGAGAAAAAAGTTTGGTGACCCCTGGTCTAAGCTGTGCATGAGTTTTAACAGCTATCATGGGAGAAACTTGATGCTGCGCTGTAGATAACTTTGGGAAAAAATAAATAAAAAACCAGCAGAAACATTTTCTTGACCCTTAAAAAAGTAATTAATGCAGTCACGTAAATCTGATTCACATGTAAATGAAACGATTTGCTAATTACAATCATGAAAATGTTAAGTCAGTACAAATACTAGAAAATGTGAAATGGAAATAACATACCTGCCAACCTAGAAGAAATTTTATGAGTACTTTTATGCAGAGTGGTGGTGGTGGTGGTGGTGGGGGTCATATATTTTGTAATTATTTTGAGAATGCAAGACACACAGACATATGACAATCTTCATAATCCTATAAAAATAGTTTTGACCTCTAAAGGTTTTTTAATTTGACACAAAAACTAAATTTAACTTGCACTGCAATGCAACAGTGAAAGTACAAAGTTTCAATCCTGCTCAACATTTCTTTATTCATGACTGATTAATATTGTATTGTATATAATCTGTGCTGGTCAATTAGTATAAAATAATAATAAAAACTAGATACCAGTAAAAAACAAAACAAAAAAACAACAACAACAGGTGATTTATTTTGAATTGGCTACTTAATTGATTATTCCAATATCCAAATATGATATTAAATCGTATTTGTGCGCAAGTCTGTTTGTGAGAGACTCACGCAGGCACTGATGCATGAGATCATACAGACGGTCATTTTTAATCCACTCTAGTTTTCATACAAAATAAATACGCAACATAATTCGGTACTTTAGTTATTAACATAATAACGTAACGCAATGCATGCAGGCTATGTTTCTCAACACTGAGAATGAAAAAAATAAACGCCTGTTTCTCCAGATTTACGTTATCAGTCATCCACAAATCACAGCACTTTCATAATCACTAAGACATAGCGATTTCAACTTTATTTAGATTTATTGTTCAACATTACTTGAGCATTTTATAATTTGCATGGCTGAATGTCTTCCTCTTATCTGAGTTACCATGAATGAATTACGGAGTATTTTTTTTTAAATAATCCTTGCGATCCCGTCCCGTGTGATATCCAATCAATTTTAAATTAACTCAAGTAACTGCTACAATATTTCAACTTTCCACATCCACCCCAGCCCGTTTACCTTCAGGAGAAGTACCGTGACAACTAGGCCTTCTGTCCTCGCTTATCAGTCAGACCAGGGGCGCGTGCGAATGGAAGCGGGATCGAGCGGGATTCTTTATTGGTGTCGATTTTCAGTCTCTTTTAATTATAGGACTTACGCATCTGTCAATCATCTCCGCTTGCAATTTGGGGAATGAACCCAGCGCTATGATTGGTCGAACCCTTCTTCTCTTGCTGTTGCTTGATTTGAGGACTGCACGTGCAAATAGCTGCGTGCGTCACCAGGTTTTTGCGTAGTTTAGAGTGACAAATCGTACCAGCGTACTTTGAGGTCAAAATGCGTGCCCACTACGCAAAATGCGTACATGTTGGCAGGTATGAAATAATTGGGAATCATGTAGCAAACAGCCACTTTTAAAGGAGCTGTATTTAAGATTGTGGCCAAAACTGGTACTGCAATCACTATAAAATTACTGTAGAGCGGTGTATCCACTCCCCTCCCCCCTGACTAGAGGTTGCCAGATAGGGTGCAGGATCCAACATTTTTTATCGGACACATTTGTAGTTGCAGCTGTGGTAACTAGAGCAGAGCTGGCAACACCGAATGCTGCAACACTACGGACTTTGTGATTGGTAGATGCGCCCACGCATCAGACCAAAACACAACATGACAACATCAGTTGAGGGCTGCAACTTTTAAATGACAATATCCTGGCCGGACTACTGTTGTCAGTGATATACGTATTTGAAATGAACATAATTTCTTAATGTCTAGTGACATATCAGGGCCATTTTATGATTATTTTGAAATACATTTCTTACATAGAGCTCCTTTAATTTATTGATTCTAAATTGTGTTGTATTGGTTTCCTTACAAAGGTCCAGAAATACAAGTTTTTTGGCAGGTGTGTGAAGTTCTTTTTAACTACTGTATGATGTCTTTACGTGTTTACGTATGTTTTCAAGAATCAATATATCTGCACTTTCCAATTCACACAAGAACGTGCAGTAATCTCAGACATCTAATCCCGATATTTTAAATCAAATCCGCAATTCGGTTAAAAAAAAAATTAACAGGAATCAGTTATCATGAGCAAGGTACAAAGAATGGACCGCAGTTGTAGTAAACGGAAGCTCACGCATGTTCGTTTGATGTGCAAAAACCAATGAGGTTCATTCTTGTGTTATGCAGCACGTTCGCCTCCTCAAGAGCCAATTGAGATTCTGTTTGCTATTGTAAGAAATAAAAACTAAATTCAATCTGTTCATCATGTAAAGCGATCATGTTTCTTCAGAAAATGTGGACTAAAAATGTGGACTGCTTGATTTATATGGATTTGTTTTACAATCTCTTTATGAACTTTTGAAGCATCAAAGTAGTAGTTGCAGACTGTCAAACTGAACAGGAATCGGTTCAGATCTCATTAAAACATATATTTATTCGAGTCCCAGAGATAAACAAAACCTCAGTATGGGTTTCGGAAATAGCATCTAGAGTAGAAAAGATTAATGACTTTTTGAATTAATTTTCATTTTGGGTGAACTGAGCTTCCAAAGTTAGTATTTCTAACAAAGATTGTACCAAACAATGAAAGCTGTACAAATTATGTTAAAAGCCACGGAATATGTGTAAAATAAATAAATAAATATTTTTTTCCTCAGAACTGCCAGTTCATCTGCCCCAAAATTTTCTCCTCAGAATTGTGATATAAATTAGAAATTTGCAAGTTATTCTTAGGTGCATCAGCGCAAGTCTCTGAGTTTTTGCAGAACTATGCCCCCTCTGGCGACAGAGCGAAACTGCAACCAGAGGTGTGTCCGCTCGAACGGGTAGTAGAACACTTCGGTTTTTGTTTCCATCTCCATGTTGAACTTGTTTTATGTGCTTACTGTATCCACTTATGACAGTTGTCTTATAATGGAAACATGTTCATGAACAATATAAGTTATTACTTTGTACTCCGTTTGAGCCCTGGAGCAGAGCCGGAGATCTCTCCCCATTTTTTGAGAAGGCTTCCCGATGTTGAAACTCGATCTTATTCCGACGCGCCTGCCACTAGACAAACGTTTTATTTTCTTTGTCTTAAACCATCTTCTACTTTTGTCGAAAGTTGACTAAAGTTTTTTTGCTCGAGAGTTGTCTTCGCTGGCAATTGCAGTGATCAGAGAAGGGCTCATTCAGCCCATCAGGCAATTGTTTAAAGTAGGGCTAGGCGATAAAACGATAACGATATGTCTCAGCGATAAGACACGTGATCGATATCAATAAAAAATGTGTTCGATAAAACATTCGATATTTTTTCTTTGTTGGAAGAAACCACAGGTTGCGAAGCATGTTTGGTTGCATTAACAAAGGCACGCACTCTCTGGTAGCCTAGCGACGTACATAAGTGACGCTAACAGGCAATCACGTAACAGCATCTGTTTGGTTGCGCCTATGTCTCGTGCTGCTGGATTCCTCTTCAGTAACCGGCGACTGAGAAGCAGAACACGAGTGTTAATAGTTTTATCGAATAATAATATAACACGAATAATAGTTTTATCATTATTTAAATGATGGTTGTGTACAGGCACTGACAACACACATTGAGTAAAATCAACTTGTAAAAGTGCATGTACCATTATATGACCCCTTTAAGCATGTATGGGTTAGAAAAATGGGTATTTTTAACATGAAATGTTGCACAATGCACCTTTAAGTCCGAATTGTTAAATTTAAACTCACAATTCCAAGAAAAGAGTCTGATTTTTTTAGATAAAATTCTTATAGGTATAAAGTGTTATTCATGCTGTAACTGTAGGGCTGATGCACCAACATCCCCATGAACTGCATGAACATAGTTTACATAATTCAAGGGTAATCGCAGGTTTCATCAGTTCAGTCTGTCCGTTTAATGGCTTGCAACAGTCTGCATTTAGCTTAGAAGAGTCATGGTATTCTATAAAACCAAGACCATCTTTTTCCTGACACATTTTCTGACACTGTGATGTCTGCTCCCAAATGGTCTATAGGCCATTTCTTTTTCTCCGGTGAATAAAATAGGCAACAGACAAAATAATAATACAGTTATGAGAGTGCCCACACATATGTAAATGATATGTGGTCCAGTCGTCTGGTCCAAGTCCTTGGTCTGCTTGTTTATGTTTGTTTTCTTTTCCTGCTGCTGATTATGGAACCAAAGTTCAAAGAGAAAAAAAAAATTAATAAAATTACTGCACAGATATAAAGACAATATCTTTCTGAAATTGATATAAAGCAGCATTCAGACTGAAACTACGGAAGCCTTGAACCACAACCTAAAAAAATAAATAAAAAATCTGTAAAAATTGTTTCTAAAAATCTGTAAAAATAAATAAATAAAACAATCTAGCATTTTCGAGATTAAAGTCGAAAGGCTTAGCCTATAGGAAAACCAACACGGAAAACACTTTAGCAGACTCGGATGGAGAAATCCAGCTTTATGAATGAAAGAATGAATGAATGAATGAATGAATGAATGAATGAATGAATGAATGAATGAATGAATGAATGAATGGGGCATTTATATAGCGCTTTCATATGTCTACTAGACCTACACTCAAAGTGCTTTACAGTCATATCAGAGAATCTCTCCTCAACCATTAGTGGTTATTAAATCTTAGGAAATCACAGGATCCGGCCATGTGATTGAATACAGAATGATGCACTTAAAATGTATCCAGAGCGTATTTATGGTGAAGAGGGAGACAGAATGGTTACTGTTGTGTTCTCGACCCAGAAAGTGTTGACTAGACGAGCACGATAACACTCTCAGAAACACTGCCACTAGCACGTGTAGTGTGTAGAATTTTGTTGAAAGCCCAGATAAAAGTAAAAAGCTACTATTTTGTGTTAATCCATGGCAGTTTCGACTTCACAAGTGCATTTCTTTACACAAACACACACGCTGCGCGCTCTGAGCCAGTGGACGCGCACTGTTATGAATGCACACACTTCTATGGAAGACTGTACTATCGTAATGTTTTGACTTTATTCTTGAAATCGTTTCGACTTTTTTTTATGTTGCGGTTTCAGGGCTTCCATAGAAGCATCACCAGTTAACTTTTTTAATTAAAAACTTTGTTTAGGTTTTACAGACAGGGCTTCAGATTAAATCAGGATTAGGCCTTCCGTTCAATATGGGCATTTAAATGGCTTTTATAAACGTGCCTTAGAAAAAACATTACTGGTGTGAATCTTGAGACTTAAACAATGGCTTTGATATATTTTAAGATATGCAAGTGCAAGTAGCTTTCAATTAAAACAGCTCAAACATGTATTTTAGTCTGAGATCTAGACTTAAAGGGATAGTTCACTTTGAAATACATTTTTGATATATTTTAGCTTACCTCAAGCTCAAGGGCATCCAAGATGTAGGCGTCTTTGTTTCCACAGTTTCAATTTTGATATTTTTTAGATCAAACCGTTCTTGTCTGTTAGTCATGTAAGGCAGGTGCTATGGTCACCACCTCAAAGAAGTCCAAATTAAACATGATTTAATGACTCCTAAATGTAAGTACACATTGATGGCCTAAGACATGAAACGAGCGGTTTGTGTGAGAAAACAAACAGTATTTATATCGTTCTTACCTCTTCTGAACCACAGCCAAGTACTCTGAGGGCACGGGTTGATATATCAACAGACAACGTTGAATTTTTTCACAACCATATTTAGATCACTTCCGGCGCTTGACAGACCGAAGCACCTGCGCCCTCAGAGTACTTGGACGTGGCTGTGACTTACAAGGGGTCGAGAAACGATATAAGTACTGTCGCTTTCTCATACAAACCGCTCGTTTCATGTCTTTAAGGCCATTGCACATTGAGTCCAAAATTTTCACATGCGCTTTATCGTGTTTGTCAGCCTAAAAATTCGTCACGCACAGAAACCTTACACAGAGTTCGATGCATATTTATTAAACCTTTGCGGAAAAGAATGCACAAAAATACAAAATGGATTCGTCAAGCAGTGAGGATGATTTTGTTGCCCTCTCATTGAAAAGAGAGAGAAAGAGAAAATATTGGGTCCATGACCGTCCTTCAATCCTGCAATTGCGCCGAGAGGAAGGAGAGTTTCACCTCCTTATCAAGGAGTTGCGAATTTATCCCGAGCGATTCAAAATTTACTTCAGAATGTCAGTGGGACAGTTTGATGCTTTGCTAGCGATTCTGGAGCCACATATTAAAAAGAAGACCAATTTCCGTGAACCAATCGGATTCTGAACAGAGACTGGCAGTGTGTCTCATGTCTAAAAAATGGACACACACACAGGCAGAGCACGCACGCGGCCCGGTGGAAGCGCTGGGCAGAAAGAACAGCTGTATAGGCTACAGGGTATATATTCATCCCCAAAAAATACATTAGTTATCGAATTGGCTGCTTAATCACACCTTAAAGGGGAAATGAAGCAGTGAATCATGATGTATAAGATGGATTTCCAATATAATCAACAATTATATAAGAAACATGACAAATGTAAACATTTAGAAGAAACAAAGAAAAAAACGTTATATCTTTCGCTGCCAGGGCGCCGCCATTGTGGAGTATTGTAACATGTGACATTAGCAGGGGTTGGTTGGCTCAGGCTCTATCCATAGACAGTAAGTGAATATTCGCGACATTGAACTTGTTCACACCAGTGTTTTGACCGAAACGACTAATGTTAGGTACAGTCATTAGACAAAAAGACGACGTCTAATGTTATATGTTGACAAACTGCACATAGAAACATTGTTCGCGATGTCTGCCGTCATATTCCCATCTCGTCAACAACATGTAAGTTAGCATGTATTTGTTAAAGGGGAAATGAAACATCCATGTTTTCACACTGGTAGTGCTAGTAGCTACAGCCTACATGTACTAGGAAAAAGTGTCTCCGCTCTGACATCCTTCAGGGAAAGCATCGCCGCTTCCAACACATCTAACTTACCTCACGGAACAGCATATTAGTAAACGTGCGCGCCGGTAATGCAGATTTGACCACGCAATACATGCTCAAGATCAACCTCTTGACAGCAGATGGACTCTGACACGGTAGGCATCGCAGAACAACAGCCACACTGACACCTGGTGGCGTTCCAAACCCCGCTCTTCGCCCCAAACCACCACCGGCTTTTCTACACAGCAACGTAACTTACATTGTGTTGATGAGACGGGAATATGACGCAGACATCGCGAACAATGTTTCTATGTGCAGTTTGTCAACATATAAGATAGCGCGTCTTTTTGTCTAATGACTGTACCTAACATTAGTTGTTCGTAGGGATGTCTCCGATCAGGATTTTTGCAGCCGATACCGAGTACCGAATTTCTTGTCATGGTGATCGGCCGATGAATCGATACCGATGCTTAATTGACTTAATATAAGACAAATTAACAAAATGGAACAGTTTAATGCAGCTCATAATGTTTATTTAAACATTGTCCAATACTGTGGAGGACAAAATAAACATTTAGTCTCCTAAAATGGAGAAGTCTGATGTAACTTAAACATCGTCCAATACAAGTCTGAGCAGGACAAAATAAATAAATTAAAAAAATCAAACAACATTTAAACTCCTAAAAGAACAAATTGAAGTGGTTTGATACAACTCATTAGGTTTAATTAAACATTGTTCAATGTTAAAGAGAGAATAAAATAAATAGAAACATTTAAACTCCAACATGAAGAAGTCTAATGTAACAAATAAGGTTTAATTAAACATTCTCCAATATAAGTATACACGTACGTCCTAATGCGTCGACGTCATCAAATCGCAATCGTTTTATAAGATCGGCCAAGTTAGTGAGTACCGATCGGAGTCAAAATTTGTTATGATCAGCTGATACCGATCTCCGGCCGATCGATCGGAGACATCCCTAGTCGTTCGCGGTCAGAACACTGGTGTAAACAGTTTAATGTCGCGATATTCACTTACTGTCTATGGATAGAGCCTGAGCCAACCAACCCCGTGACGTCACATGTTAGAATACACCACAATGGCGGCGCCCTAATGGCGAAAGATATAAAGTTTTTTCTTTTTTTCTTTATATGTTTACATTTATCATGTTTCTTATATAATTGTTGATTATAGTGGAAATCCATCTTGTAAATCATGTAAACTTGATTCACTGCTTCATTTCCCCTTTAATTGATCCAAAATTTCAATTTGATTGAAAGGCGAGGTTTATTCCTTTCTAATCTGATTGAGAAGAACATGAACACTTGATTCGAATTGAAAACTGAAACTGAAAGGACTGTGCATGTGCAATGATGTGCGGAACGAGCTCCCCCTGACCTGAAATACCAAACTACCTCTTAAAATGCTTGTGGAATATGCAGAAAATCGAACCGATTCCAAACATTTTTATGATGGACGAAAGCTTTGAAGGCAGTGTGCGAAACGTGATTGACAAAGTGAGGTCGTTTTTTTTTTTTTTTTTTTTTCGATGCGAAAATTTTGGAATGTGAATTTCGGACTCAGTGTGCAATGGCCTTTAGGCCATCAATGTGTACTTACATTTACAAGTCATTAAATCATGTTTAATTTGGTCTTTTTTGAGGTGGTGACCATAGACTTGCATTATATGACTGACAGACAAGAACGGTTTGACCTAAAAATATCAAAATTGAAACTACTGCGGAAACAAAGACACCTACGTGTTGGATGACCTTTAGGTAAACTAAAACATACCAAAGATTAATTTCAAAGGGAACTATCCCTTTAAAGGTAGTGAAGGTCAGAATTTTATAAAAACTTTTTACCAAATTTGTTTAAACTTTCTATATATATCAATGCATAATTAAAATCTAAGTACTCTGAAAAAAACGAGTATAAAATCGAGATGACTCTAGACCGTTTAATCTGCACTAAACGCAGGCTCATTATTTCAAACCGGGGACGAAACAATGGATTGGCTTACGCGACTGTCACTCTCTCGCAACCATGGCAACCACCCTTTTGCCACACAGGACCTGCCCACTTGCGCGTATCCAGATCGTACCTGTTCGCGTGCTTGTTTGAGCTTGAAGATGCAAAACCCGACGCAGGTCCTCTTGTCTAAAAAGTGCTCCTTGCCCTGCACTTCGACTACCCCGTCCTCGGCCTCTACTTCCTCGGACCCTAATAGCAAAATCCTCTGCTTTGCCCTCGACCACGGATCTGTCCTCGAGCTGACGATGCGGTACTTGCTGTCTTATACTGTCTATGGGTAACTTACTTGTCTCGGGTGTGTAGTCCTCATCAGAATCAACAATGCTTTCATCAAGCAAACTCTTACATGCAGAACACCATATATATGTAATGAATCTTACATGAAATTCCTCTTCATCACAGTGTAAATGATGGCAATGGAAAAACGTGTATCATGCAACCTGTTTTTAGCTTTGCCTTATAGATAACTAACTAGCTCGTTCAGCGAATCAATATTGTAAGCTTTACCAATATCAATATGCTAGCTTGATAGAGAGTAATAAAATACAACTTATTTGTTTATCTTCATAATGATAGTTAGATTTTTTTATTTACATGTGTTTCTGACACGATGTCACTACATGCACTTCTTCCTCTCCTCTCCGCTCGTCTGAGGTAAATAATGCGTCTTCAGCTCAGCTGTCGGAGTTGCGCGTTCATGTGTTTTGGGGGCGTGGCTTTGGAAGGAGCCAAGAAGGGAGGGGGTGAAGTGAATGGAAATAATGAGCTGTCTTTAAAACAGTCGTGAGAGGTCTACAGACACTCGATTTTTATACTTTCTTTTTCAGAGTACTTAGATTTTAATTATGCATTGATATATACAGAAAGTTTAAAGAAATTTGGAAAAAAGACGTTTTTTTTTCAGATTCTGACCTACACAACCTTTAAGCCTTGTCTGTGAAACCAGGAGTATATATATTAATCAAGCAGTTTCACGCACCTTTGATGATCAGCTGTACATTCTTGCTGTTCATTTGAGGGTGAGATGATCATGCAGTTGAATTCTCCAGCATCAGTGTAATTGAGATTGTTGAGTTTGATGGAGAAGTTTCCTTTCTCAGATACTCATCAATGGAAACGTTTCAGCTCTGTTCTTGTACAGAGGGTCCTGTTACTCAAGTGAATCTTCACCCTTGACTATATCATACACAAGCTTGCTGCCATTGTGTCTCCAATGCTTACATTGATGTCTTGAGGTTTAAGATCATGTTCAGTGGAAGAACACGGCAGGAGAACAGAACCACCAATAACAGCCGTATACTGTTTCCTGAAGAGACACTGAAATGAAAGAAACGTTCAACACAGTCTACACAGTACATGTAGGCATGAATTTATCTTTCTGATGTGTCCTTCAGATGCTCACCTTTGTTAATCAGCACTACAAACACAACAATGAAGCGACAACTGAAAAGAAACAGAAAAAAAACTAGTTAGTTAACTTACCTTAATTTCTTTCATCTCAACCAGTACATCATGACATTGTCAACAGGCTTGTTTGTGATGATCAGAGTAGAACTGATCTTGCCGGTTAAGAAGCTCTCTGACTTGCTGTGATGTAAACACTCTCGCAAGACTCACGCAGACGAAGAGTCTGTCGACCAGGGGCCTATACCATGAAGCCGGTTTAGGTGGCTAGCCAGCTATGTTTCAGTTTAGTTTGCGCTTACCCTGGGTTTTAGGTATCATGAAAGTGGTTTGGCTTTTAGCAGTGTTCATCGCCATAGTAACTTACACTCCACGGCTAACCTGGCTCCGGACAGGTTATGTTTCAGGTAAGAGGTTGCAAACCGAACTTGGACTAATCAGCTGTTAGCAAAGTGACACATGTCTGACGCCATAATGTCACTCCACCCGTTTCTACTCCAAATGAAAGGTCACTACATAGCAAATGATTTTAAAAGACAAAATCATCTGGCTTTTAGTAATGCAAATGTTAGAATAATTAATTTGTGTGATTTAGAAATGATTTATGTAATTATTATACCCTTAAACACTCTCACATGTAATTTCAGTTAATCAATTCTTATTGCGCAGATTTTAAATGAATACATATATACAGGTATTATAATTATGCTTTAGAATCTATAAATTAAGCTTTAAAATGACTACATGTGAGCTTAAATGTTCAATTCTCTCTATACCTTTATAAACATAAACTAACTTTTACTTGCACTGATATATCATAACAAGTCTTTCTTTTCAGTTGTCCTCTTTTCGCAGACAGCTATTTTCTTCTTGCTGTGTAAATTTGTTTATGTCTTGAATGCACTGTAAAACAAGGCCAGCCAAATAAAGGTAACTACATGCACCGAGACACAATGAGAGAAATCAACATGCTAATGCTAAAGGCTCGTAAACTATCGCGGCAGATCTAAAGTGAAATGTGTGGGAGCTAACATTATTGCACGTTTTGTGAAAACAGAATTTCATTAAAACTCAAACATACCCCACTATCAAGTTGCCGCGATACAACTCATATATGTTAAACATATTTCTTAAAAAACTTTGAGAGAAAACAAAAAGTATCGCGACTCTGAATATTTTCCAGGTTTCCGGGTTTCTCGGAACTCTGAGCGGAAGATGTCGTAGACATCTTCTGCAGTACGTATTACGTAGTCTCCACTTTTTTCCTTTTTTTACTCCAACAGTAAACAATTAATAAATCGCGATTAAGTTTTCTCTACGTACAAAAAGAGAGAGAAAATAAATATAGAGAGCGATCAGAGAATGGACAGGCACACTCAGAAATTTACCAGATCTCTCAGCCGCTGATGGTTCGTTGGTTCTGTTTGTGAGTTCCTGTTAGTCAGTCCCTGCTGGTAGACACCTGGAACTACACCACCCGACTGGCAAAAAAAAATGTTTTCCATAGTAGAAAAAAAACCCTTTCAAAAGTAGGCTAGTATACCTGTCTTCTGATTAAATAAAAATGTATTTTTGCTCCTTGTTTGAAAAACCCTCACAGGTGTTTTAATATTTTTTTGTGTAATTTCACTGCAAAGTAAAATAGTAACGTAAACTGTAATCATTATCTCCTTACATGCTTTAATTTGCTTTTTGTCAACTTTATTTAATTGAGTATATGTTTATGTAAGACGTTAGACTCATTTTTTCCCATTTTAAGTTAAAGTCAGCATGAAATCAAATTTGACAAATCTTCTTTTTATATGTAATATTGTATTATTTATTAAAAATGATTTATCGGTGCACTTCATTTTTTTTTTAATTTATACCCTTAAAATCTTTAATCAAATACATTACACTTCCTTCCCCCATCAAAATGACCTCTCTTCTCTTTTGGTCATGTGGAATGGCAAAATGGTTCGGCCAGATCCGAATGAAGGTGCGGTTATTCGGTGCATCGCCTCTCAGAGAATCGCATTCAAATTGTTTGCAACGCCCAACTCCAACGAACCAATTAATTCCCGAAAGATGAAATCAAGTCCTGCCCTACATTTTTGTTTCTAATTTCAGAAGCCGTTTCACTTGGATATACGTCACAAAGGAAAAATGACAATCTCAACTTCCAGTTCACGCCGACTTTAACAGTTTATTTTCCTTTATTTGGATAACTTTGGATAGGGAAACATGTTGTTTAAAGCTAAAGATAAAAGGGTCACACAAACACAGAGCTAGTTCTCCAAGCAAGTTTTTTTGCAAGCACCATGTCACGATGACATCAAACATTTTCAAAGACTTTCTGTTTCTGAGATTATCAGTTTCTGTGAGTGGGACATACTGTACATAAATATTCATGAGTTTTCTTTTGAGTTGGGTTCAATCAACTTTGCATCAGCTGTCGCTATTGGAAAACTCCTTACTCCAATAAATACTAAAGAATCACGCCAGAATGAGTAGCCTATGCTTGCCAATGATGTTCAAGTGTGCAAGCATATTTAGAGGCGGGTTCAACTGCTATAAGGCGGTGCTGAATGTAATTTCCTCAGAATCTTTCTCTTTCAAGACATCTGCTGTCTTCTCTAAAAAAGCCTTCACCACTCACCTCTTGAGGTCAGCGTTCAGTTCAATGCCCCGCCAAGCAACCCTCTGGATCAGTGCTTAATTCGGATTCAATTGTAACCAACACTGTTAAACACACTTAAGTTTTCCTGGAACATAAAATTACGTCATAAGCTGTTTAGTTCTTCCTATTTTCTTTTCTTCAGTGATTCTGCTTGTTAACAGCAAGTGTTCATCAGTAATGGCCAATCACCATAATATGTTAATATGTAATATGTAATAACAGTAGTTCACTCTAAAAAAACTTTTGCTGATAATTTATTCACCCCCATGTCATCCAAGATATCCATGTCTTTCTTTCTTCAGTCGAAAAGAAATTAAGGTTTTTGATGAAAACATTCCAGGATTTTCTCCATATAATGGACTTCACTAACCAAACGTTTTAAAATCCAAAAGACGGTTTCAGTGCAAACTGTTCAAAGGGCTTTAAACGATTCCAGACGATGAATAAGGGTCTTATCAAGCGAAACGATTGCAAATTTAAAAAAAATAGTGTACGTTTTATAACACTCAAATGCTCGCCTTGCTCTGTTCTGTGATGCACGTTCGTGACTGTCCTGTTCAAACTCGTTTATCAAAATGAACAAATCTTTTTTCTTGTCATTTGGTTCATTCAACGAACGAAATGAACGAATTGACTTGAACGGCTAAAAACGGTGTCTTGTTATGGAATGTTTTTTCAGTCAAATCATACAATTTCCTATTGATTCAATAGAACTTGTGAGCTCACTGGGGAATGCCAATATGGCGGCGCGTGGCTTCACAGTTTATGATGTCATGAGCTATCCAGTCATTCTATACAGATCAGTGGGTTCCGCTCTGGGACGAACCAGGAATGGTTCCCAGTCCTAATGCATTTGCAGAGCCTGCGTCTGGCCTGTCACTGGGGAAAAATGTTCTGGTCATCGTTTCCTGAAAAGGAGCTAAGAGGATGAATCCCCCAGACCCTTCTCTATCCCCATATGGGACCTTTCCATAGTGCTAGATGCCCTGAAAGGAGCCCCATTCGAGCCGATCCAGTCGTTGGATATGGAACATCTGTCCTTTAAAACAGTGTTTCTCATGGCTCTTGTGTCAGTGAAACGCATAGGGGATCTACAGGCGCTCTCAGTGAACACATGTCTGAAATTTGGGCCTAATGACTCGAAGGTCATACTCAAGCCAAGACACAAATACGTGCCTAAATCCCTCAAGGATAAGCCTACTTTGCCCAGTTAGGGTGTTAAAGGCCTTTGTATTTCGCTTGTCTGTTATCAGACAGACGGAGCAGCTTTTCATTTCGTTCAACAGTCGTGCTGAAGGGCCTAGCTGCTTCGAAACAGACCCTATCCAGATGGATAGCTGATACCATAGCACTGACATACACTACAAAGGGACTTGAGTGCCCTTCAGGTGTTAGAGCACACTTCACCAGAGGCATGGCCTCATCGTAGGCTAGCGAGATTTCTGAAACGAAATCTGCACTCTTCAGATGGTCCAATGGGGACGCTTCACGCTCAATTGCATCACACTCCTGCTGAAGCGGGCGTGGCCTAGCCCTAGAAACATAGCGCGATGGACTGATATCACTGGTTTTTCATCGCGAACGAACCAGAGTGTGTAGCAGGCATGGCAAGATACGCAGTACTCGATACCTCTCTAGAGAGAACCGAGGTCACGTTAGTAACTGTAATACGTTCTCTCAAATTCCGTTTCACTTTTTTCCCAAATTCCGTTTACGGAATTTTGTTAAACGTAAATTTTGTTACGGAACACGTTCGAGCTTCCTCAAGAGCCAATTGAGATTCTGTTTGTATGTTAATAAGTAAATAAAAGACTAAATTAAATCTGTTCATCATGTAAAGCGATCATGTTTCTTCAGAAAATGTGGACTAAACTGCTCGATTTATATGGATTTGTTTTACAATCCCTTTATGAACTTTTTGAAGCATCAAAGTAGTAGTTGCAGACTGTCAATTGAACAGAATTCATTCAGATTTCATTAAAACATATATTTATTTTATTCCCAGAGATAAACAAAACCGTATGGGTTTGGAATGACATTGAGCCAAAGTTAGTATTTCTAACAGAAATAAACAATGAAAGCTGTACAAATTATGTTAAAAGCCATGGAATAAGAGTAAAAAATATATATATATATATATATATATATATATATATATATATATATACACTTTTTTTTTATATCTTTTTTTTCCTCAGAATTGCAAGTTCATATCCCACAATTGTCTCCTCAGAATTGTGATATAATTTGAAATTTGCAGGTTATTAAGTCAATTTTTTTTAATATAAACTCACAATTCCAAGAAAAGTGCCTTTAGAAAAAAAGAGTCTGATTTTTTTAGATAAAATTGTTATAGGTTTAAATATTATTTCATGCTGTAACTGTAGGGCTAATACACAATGTCCCCATGAACTGCATGAACATTATTTGCATAATTCAAGCTTTAATAGTGGGGTAATCGCAGGTTTCATTTCATCAGTTCCTCAATTACGATATTCTTATATAAAGGAAGATCATCTTTTTCTGACACATTTTTCTGACACTGTGAATGTCAGCTCCCAAATGGTCTATAAGGCAGCTCTTTTTCTCCATGGAAAATAGGCAAAACACAAAATAGCAATAATAATTACAGCTAAGAGAGTGCCAACACATATTGAAATGATCGTCGTCTGGTCCAGTCCTTGGTTTTCTTGTTTATGTTTGTTTTCTTTTCCTGCTGTTGATTATGGAATCAAAGTTCAGAGGGTAAACAAATTACTGCACAGATATAAAGACAACTGTAATTTATGTAAAGCAGCATTCAGACTGAATATCACCAGTTAACTTTTTTAATTAAAAACTATATGGTTTGGTTTTACAGACAGGGCTTAGATTAAGTCAGGATTAGGCCTTCGTTTCAATTAGGGCATTTAAGTGGCTTTTATAAACGTGCCTTTGAAAAAAAAACATTACTGGTGTGAATCTTAGACTAAACAAGTTGCTTTCAATTAAAACAGCTCAAACATGCATTTTAGTCTGAGACTAGACCTTTAACCCTTGTCTGTGAAACCAGGGAGTATATATAAATATATACTGTATATATTAATCAAGCAGTTTCACGCACCTTTGATGATCAGTTTTACATTCTTCTGTTCGTCTGAGGGTGTGATGAGGCAGCTGAACTCTCCAGTATCAGTGTAATTGAGATTGTTGAGTTTGATGGAGAAGTTTCCTTCTCATACTCCAATGGAAACGTTTCAACTCTATTCTTGTAACGAGGGTTCTGGAACTCCACTAAATCTTCACCCTTGACTATATCATACACATTCTCGCTGTCATTCTGTCTCCAGCTTACATCGATGTCTTGAAGTTTATGATCATGATCACTGGAAGAACACGGCAGGAGAACAGAACCGCCAGTAACACCCTCTGACAGTTTCCTGCAGAGACACTGAAATGACAGACACATTAACTGTAAACACAGTCTGACATTTATACATGTAGAATGATTAAAATTTTAGATGCTCACCTTTGTTAATCAGCACTGCAAACACAATGATGAAGCGATAACTAAAAAGAAAAGAAAATAAACTCAGTTTGTTACTTTAATTTCTTTCTCAACCAGTACATCATGACATTGTCAACAGGCTTATTTGTGATGATCAGAGTAGAACTGATCACGGCGTGTAGAAAAGCTCTCTGACTTGCTGTGATGTAAACACTCTCACAAGACTTTGGGCAAGCAAAGAGTCTTTTTAACAGCTGCACAAACTAAAAGCATGATGGGAAGTGTTTTGCTGCAGATAAAACTTAGTCCCCATGAATTCAAAATTGACCATACTTCCTTTGTCTGCCTAAATTGATCGTTTTGTGGTGAACAATTCATCCATGCAAGTCAATCCACAAAAAAATTTTTTGGCTTCGTAATCTTTAATCTAAATCTAAAAATGCCCCTCCTCTCTGTATTGGAGGACCTTCCTTGATGACGTAGGTTTGACGGTTTGGGCGTCTGCTTAACATTCGTAACCACGCCCCTCCACCTGACAGTAGACAGGCTAACTGTGTGTTTGCGAGCATTGACAGTGTGTGAAAGGAGAGATGGCGAAGAGGTGCATTTTTGGTTGTGGCACTCATGGATTAGTGAGTTACACGCAGGTTACCATCATAATGGTTAAGGTTGTAGCAGTAATAGCAAATAAAAATAGTTTTATAATTCCAATTAGTGTTACACCTACTTTTATAGAGGTGATAGTTGGAAAATAATCCATGCCCAGTATTTTGCCTCATTTAGTATTCCGTTTCTCTCAGAAATTAGTCACAACACTGGAGAAAATTGCAACTTCCAGCTCACATGGCCTAGAATAATATTGAGGTTTGGTTTAGTCTAACATGTAAGTCTTTTAATTCTAGTTTGCCCGCTCGTCTCCATTCAAGGTAAAGTGTTAGGAATTGCAAAATGGGCCGAATGCTAAAGTTTGAGACTTTCTAATGCCTTTATAAGAGAGAATTGTTGTATTTCACATTCAGTGTGGACAAACTGCTTTTCACAAAAATTAAACTCCTATTTTAAAGGAACAAAATACTGCATTCACATCACTAAATCTTGAGATAATTATTACATTGTGATGTAGAAAGTAAAAGTGATATCATTGGGGTAACATGCCCCCCCATAATTATAATAATTTGTGGAGTTATTTAAAATAATCTTCATTATTATCATAATGAATAGTCTGTTGCTATTATAACAATTTTCCTCTGGGATTCAAAATATGTACAAATATACATTAAAAGGGATTCAGATTAACTGGATTTAATTCGCAAACTGTCCCTAAATCATAAATTAACAACTGTTTTCATCAATTTCCCTTATTAATATATTGGATGTTGCATAATTAGCTAATTTAACGTTAGATGCTAAACTCTAAATATGATTTAGCAGTAGCTTAGGTGTTCTTCTGAAGGGTGAATCTTCACCCACCTTTTTTAACCAGAGTAAAAAAGAAAAAGTAATATCTTGAATGCACTGTAAAACAAGGCCAGTCAAATAAAGGTAACTAACGTCACATGCACCGAGACACAATGAGGAAACACAACATGCTAATGCTAAAGGCACGTAAACTATCGCGGCATATCTAAAGTGAAATGTGTGGGAGGTAACATTATTGCACGTTTTGTGAAAACAGAATTTCATTAAAAAGCATAAACATACCCCATTATCAAGTTGCCGCGATATAACTCATATATGTTAAACATTATATTTCTAAAAAACTTTGACAAAAAGTATTGCGACTCTGAACATTTTCCAGGTTTCCGGCTTCTCTCTGAACTCTGAGCGGATGTTGTCATAGACATGTTCCGCAGTAGCCCATGCAGTAGCCTACATGTTATTGTATTATTATTTTTTACTCCAACAGTAAACAATTAATAAATCGCGATACATTTTTAGCTACGTAAAAAAAGAGGAAAAATATAGAGAGTGATGGATAGGCAGATAATACAATTTACCAGCACTCTCTCAGCCGCAGATGGTTCGTTGGTTCTGTTCATGGTTCTGTTAGTGAGTTCCTGTTAGTCAGTCCCTGCTGGTAGATACTGGAACTACACCACCCGACTGCAAAATCCATGTTTTCCATATAGAAAAAACCCTTTCAAAAGTAGGCTAGTATACCTGTCTTCTGATTAAATAAAAAAAGTATTTTTGCTCCTTGTTTGAAGCAAAAAAAATAAATAATAATAATAATAATTAGCTCCCATTTTAAGTTAACAGTTTATTTTCCTTTATTTGGATAACTTTGGATAGGGAAACATGTTGTTTAAAGCTAAAGATAAAAGGGTCACACAAACACAGAGCTAGTTCTCCAAGCAAGTTTTTTTTGCATGCACCATGTCACGATGACATCAAACATTTTCAAAGACTTTCTGTTTCTGAGATTATCAGTTTCTGTGAGTGGGACATACTGTACATAAATATTCATGAGTTTTCTTTTGAGTTGGGTTCAATCAACTTTGCATCAGCTGTCGCTATTGGAAAACTCCTTACTCCGATAAATACTAAAGAATCACGCCAGAATGAGTAGCCTATGCTTGCCAATGATGTTCAAGTGTGCAACATATTTAGAGGCGGGTTCAACTGCTATAAGTCGTGCTGAATGTAATTTCCTCAGAATCTTTCTGTTTCAAGACATCTGCTGCCTTTTCTAAAAAAGCCTTCACCACTCACCTCTTGAGGTCAGCGTTCAGTTCAATGCCCCACCAAGCAACCCTCTGGATCAGTGCTTAATTCGGATCGATTGTAACCAACACTGTTAAACACACTTAAGTTTTCCTGGAACATAAAATTACGTCATAAGCTGTTTAGTTCTTCCTATTTTCTTTTCTTCAGTGATTCTGCTTGTTAACAGCAAGTGTTCATCAGTAATGGCCAATCACCATAATATGTTAATATGTAATATGTAATAACAGTAGTTCACTCTAAAAAAACTTTTGCTGATAATTTACTCACCCCCATGTCATCCAAGATATCCATGTCTTTCTTTCTTCAGTCGAAAAGAAATTAAGGTTTTTGATGAAAACATTCCAGGATTTTCTCCATATAATGGACTTCACTAACCAAACGTTTTAAAATCCAAAAGACGGTTTCAGTGCAAACTGTTCAAAGGGCTTTAAACGATTCCAGACGATGAATAAGGGTCTTATCAAGCGAAACGATTGCAAATTTAAAAAAAATAGTGTACGTTTTATAACACTCAAATGCTGGCCTTGCTCTGTTCTGTGATGCACGTTCGTGACTGTCCTGTTCAAACTCGTTTATCAAAATGAACAAATCTTTTTTCTTGTCATTTGGTTCATTCAACGAACGAAATGAACGAATTGACTTGAACGGCTAAAAACTGTGTCTTGTTATGGAATGTTTTCTCAGTCAAATCATACAATTTCCTATTGATTCAATAGAACTTGTGAGCTCACTGGGGAATGCCAATATGGCGGCGCGTGGCTTCAAAGTTTATGATGTCATGAGCTATCCAGTCATTCTATACAGATCAGTGGGTTCCGCTCTGGGACGAACCAGGAATGGTTCCCAGTCCTAATGCATTTGCAGAGCCTGCGTCTGGCCTGTCACTGGGGAAAAATGTTCTGGTCATTCGTTTCCTGAAAAGGAGCTAAGAGGATGAATCCCCCCAGACCCTTCTCTATCCCCATATGGGACCTTTCCATAGTGCTAGATGCCCTGAAAGGAGCCCCATTCGAGCCGAATCCAGTCGTTGGATATGGAACATCTGTCCTTTAAAACAGTGTTTCTCATGGCTCTTGTGTCAGTGAAACGCATAGGGGATCTACAGGCGCTCTCAGTGAGCACATGTCTGAAATTTGGGCCTAATGACTCGAAGGTCATACTCAAGCCAAGACACAAATACGTGCCTAAATCCCTCAAGGATAAGCCTACTTTGCCCAGTTAGGGTGTTAAAGGCCTTTGTATTTCGCTTGTCTGTTATCAGACAGATGGAGCAGCTTTTCATTTCGTTCAACAGTCGTGCTGAAGGGCCTAGCTGCTTTGAAACAGACCCTATCCAGATGGATAGTTGATACCATAGCACTGACATACACTACAAAGGGACTTGAGTGCCCTTCAGGTGTTAGAGCACACTTCACCAGAGGCATGGCCTCATCGTAGGCTAGCGAGATTTCTGAAACGAAATCTGCACTCTTCAGATGGTCCAATGGGGACGCTTCACGCTCAATTGCATCACGCTCCTGCTGAAGCGGGCGTGGCCTAGCCCTAAACATAGCGCGATGGACTGATATCACTGGTTTTTCATCGCCGAAACGAACCAGAGTGTGTAGCAGGCATGGCAAGATACGCAGTACTCGATACCTCTCTAGAGAGAACCGAGGTCACGTTAGTAACTGAATACGTTCTCTTAAATTCCGTTTTATTTTTTCCCAAATTCCGTTTACGGAATTTTGTTAAACGTAAATTTTGTTACGGAACACGTTTGAGCTTCCTCAAGAGCCAATTGAGATTCTGTTTGTATGTTAATAAGTAAATAAAAGACTAAATTAAATCTGTTCATCATGTAAAGCGATCATGTTTCTTCAGAAAATGTGGACTAAACTGCTCGATTTATATGGATTTGTTTTACAATCCCTTTATGAACTTTTTAAAGCATCAAAGTAGTAGTTGCAGACTGTCAATTGAACAGTAATTCATTCAGATTTCATTAAAACATATATTTGAGTCCCACAGATAAACAAAACCATATGGGTTTGGAATGACATTGAGCCAAAGTTAGTATTTCTAACAGAAATAAACAATGAAAGCTGTACAAATTATGTTAAAAGCCATGGAATAAGAGTAATATATATATATATATATATATATATATATATATATATATATATATATACACTTTTTTTTTCCCGAGTCTTTTTTTTCCTCAGAATTGCAAGTTCATATCCCACAATTGTATCCTCAGAATTGTGATATAATTTGAAATTTGCAGGTTATTAAGTCCATTTTTTTTTAATATAAACTCACAATTCCAAGAAAAGTGCCTTTAGAAAAAAGAGTCTGATTTTTTTAGATAAAATTGTTATAGGTTTAAATATTATTTCATGCTGTAACTGTAGGGCTAATACACAATGTCCCCATGAACTGCATGAACATTGTTTGCATAATTCAAGCTTTAATAGTGGGGTAATTGCAGGTTTCATTTCATCAGTTCCTCAATTACGATATTCTATATAAAGGAAGATCATCTTTTTCTGACACATTTTTCTGACACTGTGATGTCAGCTCCCAAATGGTCTATAAGGCAGCTCTTTTTCTCCATTGAAAATAGGCTAAATACAAAATAGCAATAGCAATAATAATTACAGCTAAGAGAGTGCCAACACATATTGAAATGATCGTCGTCTGGTCCAGTCCTTGGTTTTCTTGTTTATGTTTGTTTTCTTTTCCTGCTGTTGATTATGGAATCAAAGTTCAGAGGTAAACAAATTACTGCACAGATATAAAGACAACTGTAATTTATGTAAAGCAGCATTCAGACTGAATATCACCAGTTAACTTTTTTAATTAAAAACTATATGGTTTGGTTTTACAGACAGAGCTTAGATTAAGTCAGGATTAGGCCTTCGTTCAATGAAGGCATTTAAGTGGCTTTTATAAACGTGCCTTTGAAAAAAAAACATTACTGGTGTGAATCTTGAGACTAAACAAGTTGCTTTCAATTAAAACAGCTCAAACATGCATTTTAGTCTGAGACTAGACCTTTAACCCTTGTCTGTGAAACCAGGAGTATATATAAATATATACTGTATATATTAATCAAGCAGTTTCACGCACCTTTGATGATCAGTTTTACATTCTTCTGTTCGTCTGAGGGTGTGATGAGGCAGCTGAACTCTCCAATATCAGTGTAATTGAGATTGTTGAGTTTGATGGAGAAGTTTCTTCTCTCATACTCCAATGGAAACGTTTCAACTCTATTCTTGTAACGAGGGTCCTGTTCTGCTACTGAATCTTCACCCTTGACTATATCATACACAATCTCACTGCCATTGTGTCTCCAATGTACATGGATGTCTTGAAGTTTATGATCATGATCACTGGAAGAACACGGCAGGAGAACAGAACCGCCAGTAACACCCTTGACAGTTTCCTGCAGAGACACTGAAATGACTGTAAACATTCATTAACTGTAAACACAGTCTGACATTTATACATGTAGAATGATTCAAAGTTTAGATGCTCACCTTTGTTAATCAGCACTGCAAACACAATGATGAAGCGATAACTAAAAACACAGAAACACAGAAATTAAACTCCTATTTTAAAGGAACAAAATACTGCAAGTAACTGCATTCACATCATTAAATCTTGACAATTATTACATTGTGATGTAGAAAGTTAAAGTGAAATCATTGGGGTAACATGCCCCCCCCCCTCATAATTATAATAATTTGTGGAGTTATTTAAAATAATCTTCATTATTATCATAATGAATAGTCTGTTGCTATTATAACAATTTTCCTCTGGGATTCAAAATATGTACAAATATACATTAAAAGGGATTCAGATTAACTGGATTTAATTCGCAAACTGTCCCTAAATCATAAATTAACAACTGTTTTCATCAATTTCCCTTATTAATATATTGGATGTTGCATAATTAGCTAATTTAGATGCTAAACTCTAAATATGATTTAGCAGTAGCTTAGGTGTTCTTCTGAAGGGTGAATCTTCACCCACCTTTTTTTAACCAGAGTAAAAAAGAAAAAAGTAATATCTTGAATGCACTGTAAAACAAGGCCAGTCAAATAAAGGTAACTAACGTTACATGCACCGAGACACAATGAGGAAACACAACATGCTAATGCTAAAGGCACGTAAACTATCAGCGGCAGATCTAAAGTGAAATGTGCGGAGGTAACATTATTGCACGTTTTGTGAAAACAGAATTTCATTAAAAAGCATAAACATACCCCATTATCAAGTTGCCACGATATAACTCATATATGTTAAACCTTTTATTTCTAAAAAACTTTGACAAAAAGTATTCGCGACTCTGAACATTTTCCAGGTTTCCGGCTTCTCTCTGAACTCTGGGCGGATGTTGTCATAGACATGTTCCGCAGTAGCCCATGCAGTAGCCTACATGTTATTTGTATTTTTTTTTTACTCCAACAGTAAACAATTAATAAAGCGCGATTAATTTTTATCTACGTAAAAAAAGAGGAAAAATATAGAGAGTGATGGATAGGCAGATAATACAATTTACCAGCACTCTCTCAGCCGCTGATGGTTCATTGGTTCTGTTCATGGTTCTGTTAGTGAGTTCCTGTTAGTCAGTCCCTGCTGGTAGATACTGGAACTACACCACCCGACTGCAAAATCCATGTTTTCCATATAGAAAAAACCCTTTCAAAAGTAGGCTAGTATACCTGTATTCTGATTAAATAAAAAAAAATATATTTTTGCTCCTTGTTTGAAAAAAAAAAAAAAAATAATAATAATTAGCTCCCATTTTAAGTTAACAGTTTATTTTCCTTTATTTGGATAACTTTGGATAGGGAAACATACGGTCGGCATATTGCATTCACTTGAAGAAAAAAAATCTACTCTGTTTTTCTGAATTAACAAGTTAATTTTTCATTAGAAAAAATTTTTTTGCTCTGTTTTTCTGAATTAACGAGTTAATTTTTCATGAGAATTTTTTTTGCTGTTTTTCTGAATTAACGAGTTAATTTTTCATGAGAAATTTTTTTTGCTCTGTTTTTCTGAATAAACGAGTTCATTTTTCATGAGAAATTTTTTTTTGCTCTGTTTTTCTGAATTAATGAGTTAATTTTTCATGAGAATTTTTTTTGCTCTGTTTTTCTGAATTAATGAGTGAATTTTTCATGGAAATTTTTTGAAATGTGGAAATGTGAGCTCGTGAACGAAGCCTGAGGAAACTAAAACGGTCACATGACTCCTATCTTATCCCTGATTGGTGGAATTGGTAGTGTTACACATAGACATCATATAGGTACACGCCCTATCGACCGCTACTGCCTATTGGCACGGACGAGAATTAGAGCCGCCATCTTAAACCGGTAATCCGCTCCGCTCAGTGTAATCTGAATGGCAGGTGAAATGAGCTGTCAGCGCATTAAATTAATCATATCTCACTGAATACTGAACTGATTTTCACACGTTTTTTTTTGCTGCAAAGGTCATTCATGTAGCTATGATACAGGACACGTGGTTCGGCGTATTTTAATATCCATAGTAGGTTTAACAGTAATATAATATTCTGATATAAGATATACAGTGACCAGATGCTCGAACTTCCTGTGAGTTTATGGTGAGTATGCACTACATGCGCCCGGGTACGTGCCCTTGGGACTTTGGTGTTGGATTCCATTGATTTCATTGGAGAAGACTGAAGGCCAATTATTGCACTTCCTGTCTGATGTCTGAGTGACTGTGCAGGCTCAAACTGAGCGTGACGACAGAGTTTACTTAACAGTAACAGCAAGCCAACAACTTCAGAGCCTAGCAACAATAATAAAATGCAGCACACTCCTCTTTTCTAAATTTGAAAAAAGTCAACCCCCCAAAAAAAAGCAAGTGTGATGCACATGTACAGATCACACATAAAGGTGCCCAGATGTGTTCTTAGGATGCATTAAATGCAGAGAATTAAACCATTAGAAATCCCAGAAGATGCTGCTGGTGGCCGATGTATGAAAGCCTGTGAGCTTTAAACTTCTCATTTTTCTCCATTACTTCTTACAAATATTCTTAACATGTCATTGACAAAGCATAGGCTAGATAATACAAAGGCTACTCGTTTGCAGAAATACAAGAGGTAAAATAAAAGAGATATACAATTATGTGGAAATAATCTCTATTATAATATGACGCCACAACATAATATGCATTGTCAATTTTCACAAAGATGCGTTCTGTGTACTTGCGTCCTTCTGAGTTTGTTATTTTAAGGTCACCTGGCAAGACCGGTCTCAATCACAACACAAGTACATTCTTTGCCTTCTTGGAAGTGAGAAGAACATTATAACTCCAGCTTCCTGTCACCATAGTAACACCACTTTAAGTAAATGTAAAACAATAACCACTGGCATCATGTGACATGCCTTTGCAAGCCAAATGAGACACATTGGTAACACTTTATTTCGATAGTCCACTTTAGACATTCTACTAACTATAAGTAACTTTTCAACTACATCAACTAACTGTCATTAGAGTATTAGTAGAGCCCGAATCTCATGAAAGTTAGTATCTATGGCACGAATGTCATTTCTCGTGGCATTTATACGCCAAAAACAGTTTTTGCGTGTATATGGCACGCGATTTTCACGTACATATGATACGCACTTTTTGCCGTATAATATGCACGAACTCTCCACCCCCCTCCCCCTAAACCTAACCCAGGGTTTTTTAGTGCGTACCATATACACGCAAAAAAAACATTTTTGGCGTATAAATGCCACGAGAAATGACACTTGTGGTAAAGATACGCATTTTCATGAGACTGTGTTGGACTGTCAGCTTAATATCTGCTAACACTTTTTTTTTTGGTCCCCAAACCGACATTCAGCTGACTAGTAACTTGGCGACTACAAGTAAACTTATTCTCATAACCCAAAGCCTAACACCTAACCATAACCTAACAGTACTGACAGTCTACTATAATATACTGATACTCTAATTAGAGTTACTTGACATGTAGTTGAAAAGTTACTTATAATTAGTAGAACGTCTAAAGTGACTATCGAAATAAAGTGTAACCAACACATCTATTTATTTATTTAACAACCAGATGGATCACTTTTAGAACCAGGCTTCAATTAGCATTGTGTCCATATAACACAAAAACAAAATGCTCTGCTTTTAGACCCCAGGTATTTCATGGATGAATAATATTTCAAACTGAAGACGAATATTAATAACAATGAAAAAGAATAGATATGAAAACCAAATGCGTGGCAAATTCATAAAAAGTCTGCATGTTTGACTGTTTCCATTTTTGTTCTCTACAGGCCAGACTGAGGTCGCCAACGGAAACTCTCTGCACTTCAGCTGGCCTGCTACAACACAAGTGGCCCTTACAGTACTGGCTAAACCCCAGTTCCAGCCCACACTTGGCGTCTCGGATGCCTCCGTATCAAGGTGGACCACGACTGCATTATGGCCCTGACGCCTTGGAATGGTCTCCACAAGAAAGGTGGTCTTGACGTGTGTATTAGAATGGTTGCTACACCCCTGGTTTTATCTTCCATTAGCAAATAGATATAAAACTCTTAAAGTCCCCCTGTAATCAATAATTGAATTCTTTATGACTCACATCTTTGATTACCAAAATTACAAATGTAAAAGTTTCTATCTTGTAAAAAAATAAAATTCTTTCATGCTTTAAAATAACTTGAATGTAACTCTACACCCTTGCTTTATTTACATTTACATTTAGTCATTTAGCAGACACTTTTATCCAAAGCGACTTACATCTGAGGACTAAATCAAACAAGTCATTGTGAAGAGGCAATAACAACACAAGAAGTGCTCAAAATACAAAGTTCAAACATATCTCAGAGTAGTAAAAACCAGACAATTTTTGTATATATTATACAGTAAGGCATTCTATCTATATATATATATATATATATATACACTCACCGGCCACTTTATTAAGGTACACCTGTCCAACTGCTCGTTAACACTTAATTTCTCAAGCAGCCAATCACATGGCGGCAACTCAGTGCATTTAGGCATGTAGACATGGTCAAGACAATCTCCTGCAGAGCATCAGTATGGGGAAGAAAGGTGATTTGAGTGACTTTGAACGTGGCATGATTGTTGGTGCCAGAAGGGCTGGTCTGAGTATTTCAGAAACTGCTAATCTACTGGGATTTTCACGCACAACCATCTCTAGGGTTTACAGAGAAATGGTCCGAAAAAGAAAAAACATCCAGTGAGCGGCAGTTCTGTGGGCGGAAATGCCTTGTTGATGCCAGAGGTCAGAGGAGAATGGCCAGACTGAGTTCGAGCTGATAGAAGGGCAACAGTGACTCAAATAACCACCCGTTACAACCAAGGTGGGCAGAAGAGCATCTCTGAATGCACAGTACGTCGAACTTTGAGGCAGATGGGCTACAGCAGCAGAAGACCACACCGGGTGCCACTCCTTTCAGCTAAGAACAGGAAACTGAGGCTACAATTTGCACAAGCTCATCGAAATTGGACAATAGAAGATTGGAAAAACGTTGCCTGGTCTGATGAGTCTCGATTTCTGCTGCGACATTCGGATGGTAGGGTCAGAATTTGGCGTCTACAACATGAAAGCATGGATCCATCCTGCCTTGTATCAACGGTTCAGGCTGGTGGTGGTGGTGTCATGGTGTGGGGAATATTTCTTGGCACTCTTTGGGCCCCTTGGTACCAATTGAGCATCGTTGCAACGCCACAGCCTACCTGAGTATTGTTGCTGACCATGTCCATCCCTTTATGACCACAATGTACCCAACTTCTGATGACTACTTTCAGCAGGATAATGCGCCATGTCATAAAGCTGGAATCATCTCAGACTGGTTTCTTGAACATGACGATGAGTTCGCTGTACTCAAATGGCCTCCACAGTCACCAGATCTCAATCCAATAGAGCATCTTTGGGATGTGCTGGAACGGGAGATCGCATCATGTCAATATGGACCAAACTCCCTGAGGAATGCTTCCAGCACCTTGTTGAATCTATGCCACGAAGAATTGAGGCAGTTCTGAAGGCAAAAGGGGGTCGAACCCGTTACTAGCATGGGGTACCTAGTAAAGTGGCCCGGTGAGTGTATATATATATATATATATATATACACACACATATATATATATATATATATATATATATATATATATATATTAAAGGGGTGATGAACTGAGAAATTAAATTTTCCTTGAGCTTTTGACATCTAAGAGGTCATCATATTATAAGAATATCCTGTAAGTTTCAGAACTGAAAACGACCTTGTTAGTCCAATAAAAGCTTTTATTGACACCAGCCTCAACAAACGTCTCGTTTTTGAAAGTGTGGAAGTATGACGTCAATGACGCTAAAACCCCACCCGCTCATCTTTTTACGACAGCAGAGAATAGCTAGCCTGGCTAACGCCAGACCACGTATCATTGAGAATGAAACGTGTTCCGGAAACCACATGTTCAATTTGAGGCATGCTCGTATTTGAGGCGTGGTTTACGAATGCCCAGAGCCGTATTATTGGGTGCTATGAATGTCTATCAAATGCGCCTGTGCTCCCTCCCCATTCTGGGATTGGTTCCCTGATTTCAGGGGAAAATTTGGTTCATGGTATCCAGACTGCCTAACAGCACGAATAAAACCGCGCTGCGGCAAGGCAGAATGAGGAAACCCAGGCTAGAGAATAGCCAGCAGTGTTGGGAAGCTACTCTGAAACTGTAGTTTGACAAGCTACTGAAACAGTAGTTTAACTACAGTCAAGCTACCCGTTTAGAAAAGTAGTTAGCTACACTACAAGTTACAATCAAAAAGTAGCAAGCTACATTGAAACTACTTTTGCTTTTTGAACAACGTATATTATAAATAACTTAATAAGTATCTGATGAATGTTTTAAGTAAAATATTTAGTGTTTAAAACAAGGCAATGCAATTACGATTTCAAAGAGTATTGTTTTATTACACACAACACTAAAATATCTCAGACTGTTTGTCAAAAGTGCAACAAATAGCCTACACCATTGCAAGAATGAAATATACATCCAACGTAAATTGCATGTAGAACATTTTCTCAAAAATACTGATTGAACTTAGACAAATAAGGCCATGGGTAATTAACGTTAGTTGTTTCTCCATCCTCCAAATCTGCCGTCACGTCTTGCTATATAATTATAATATGGGTGTGTCAACCCACTTCTGTACGTCAGTGAACCGTTAGCCGCAAGATGCGTGATTAAACAACAGGTGGCGGTAATGGCAAAAAATGAGTTTGTAATCTAACAAGAATATCCTTGCATCACGCTGATTCACGCAGGCTCGACAATGTAGCAATGTAGCTTTTGCTCGCGCTACACCACTACTTGTTGCAAAAAGTAGTTAGCTACACTGTTTAAAAAGCAACTGAGCTACTGCCAAGCTACTGAAAAATTTAGTTAAGTTAGTAGCTACGCTACTTGTAGTAATCTACTCCCCAACAATGATAGCCAGAGTAAGCCAGGAGAGTGTAACATTGTTACTGTTTCTGTACCACAGTCCATTATAAACCACAACATGGATAAAGTTTACAAAGCCATAGTCAGGTGAGGATCAAGGGTCTTAATATATAATATAATAATAGTAATCAGCTGATTGTCTCACGAACCTAACAGAGCACATTTCTCCACATAACGAACCCATAATACAGAAGAACCACATGAAAATATGCAGCTATATATTTTTTCTAACAGAGTAGTAAAAGTTTAGCTGGCGAATATGAGCTGTTACTGTGGCTGAGCTGGTTAAAGTGTAAAGCCTTGTAAATACTGTATAATTAACTGAAAATTAACAAGTTTCAATGGTCTAAAACAAACCAAGCACGCAAGAATTAAAAATTTCAGTAAAACTTTATTTTTACACATGGATATCTCACATGGAGATATTAACTTTATTTTAACACATGTATATCTCTGTGTATATGACAAACAAGGTGTGCAGAGTTTCCACATCAACACCACTCCTTATACTAGTCAATAAAACGCATCAACGCATAATGGCATCAGGTCAAAAAACAATATGATGACAATAGGAATCAAAAGCATTTTGTCCATGGTAACACAATACAAAATGCAATTATACAATGCAAAAGATGTACAGTATGTCAAAATCAGGAGAAATATTAATGATAACAATGCAAAACATATAAAGATGTATGAAACAAAACAAACGTCATTAAATTCAAAAAGTTAAACTGAAGTAAAACAAGCAAACCTATATGCTTACATGACTACAAGGTTGCATGGCTCCATCCACTCCATCATTGCCCCCTGTCTCCTCCCTCTTTACAATTCCTCCATGGCTCCTCCCTCCATCAATGTGGCTGTGATGAGGCTGAGATGTCCTGGACATATGATATGACCCAAAGTGCTTTCTTCTCTGTGATATCTAGAACATGTCATATTTCTGGAAATATTGTTGCCAGTTTACTCCTAGAAAAGTGTAGCCTGACTTCGTCATACTCATATTCTATTGAGAATGAGTGAAACCGCTTCATTGGGCTTTGATTATGAGGCGTGTCTTAACCGAACCAGGAAAAAAACAAAACTCTGCACTCAATTGGATAGTCGGTAGACCTACAACCAATCAGAGCAGTGCAGTAAGTCAAATACTTTGCATATTACAGTTGTCAACTACAGAACGTACTTATTTTAGAAGTAAAATAACGAGTGTTGCTTCTTTTACTTGGTCCTCCATGAGTGCGACCAAAGGAGAAACCACAACGACCACAGGGTCGTCACAACCGTCAGAGCAAGCTGATAAGTTACACTTGAAGGACGGCAAAGATATCTTTCCGATCGACAAATGCCTTGATTGCAGTTTTCTGTTTGTCTATTAAAATTAATGTGCTGTCGATTCATTTTATAACAGATGCGACGGTGGAATCTGTACATCTCAATTCTCCAGCTGCAGTCATCTCTGAGAGAAACCAGTTAAGCGCGCCGCTCTTTGATAACATGATGATTACATCCCCGAAGATCACCTGTCCATCATCGTATAAAGCCCACCCTGGCAATTTGATTGGCCCTAATGTTTTTTGCCAGATCATAATTACTCCTCAATGGATTCGAGTCCAGACCGAACTTCCCGAGCAAAAAAATGTTGTGGGAGGAGCATCCAGGCTAAGAAAAGTGTAGATTTTGGATTATTTAAAATAGCTGTAATCCATGCCTGACACAAACAAATGTTGAATGAATTTGCCTAAATGCTGATTGCCAGACTGTCTCCAGTAGTCCAGAAACACACACAGGGAGTATGTAACAAACAGCTTGTTCGATCTCCACTGTTGATATGAATTGTTGAAGACTGATGTGATCCTGTTCACTGATAAAGTGGCAAACAAGTATGCTGTGTTTTCACTGTCACATAGCTCTGATGTGTATAGCTCATCATAAAACAAATAAAACTGCTTGTTAATGCTTGTCTGGTCTGTGGTTATTCCATGTGACGTCTAAATTTCTTCTATATAACTAGTTTCATTTTTCTGTCTCAACTGCTGTGAAAGCAACTTGCTAGTCTTTTCGCCATGCTTTAAATTCTTGCTGTATAGATCTCAGATAACTTCTCCTCTGCCTTCATGGTTAAGATATCTAGTTCTGACTGTAATACTCCTCTCTCCTTATGTAGGGCAGCAGTGGCGGATCTTGATCTATATTGTTTATCCTTGAGATTATCTGATTGACCCACTACATACATTTTTTCCATCATGCCCGCACTATATGATATCATTTTGTCTTCAACCTCTCCCAGAAGTCATACCTGGCAAGGTTTGTTTCAAGACAGTAATATATCTGATTAGAAAGAATTCAACAAACTTCTAATTTGCCAGTAATATAGAGTTGAATCTCTATACACACCCTGTGATGGTATGTTGTTTTGAAAGCAGAAAGTGATCACTACATGGCTCTAAGACTATACCTCTGTATTCACATAATCTAAATAATGGTAACATTCTCTTCTCTGTAAAGATGAAGTCAATCCTTGAATAGATCTGATGAGTTATAGAAAATACCTTGATGTTGGGTTCTTATATTTCCATGCATCAACTAAGTTGAAACTCATTGAAATATAGATCTGATTCAGTGCTGCTATATTCTTGCCATTTGTTCCGCATTTTATTATTGTCATGGTCTGTTGCTGCATTAAGCACACAAAAAAGGTGCATATAACAAAAACGCTCTTTATTAAATCCACACAGAAAACTCATGAGATCGCAGGAGGAAAACATGTTGATACCAGACCAAGGAACTATTGGCAAACACAGGCCTTAAAACATGAGGATTGTAATCAACATCAAACAAAACAGACGTGGGAACTAATAACCAGGGGACTAACTAGGGAACACAGTCAGGCAAACAAGGAAACCAAAACACCATGATAATAAAACAGAAACACGTATTTCAATCACATAACTGAATGAGACACCCCGGGCAAAGGATGGACACAGTGGGGCGGAGTATGACGGTGTGAGTATCGCAAGACTCGGAGCAGAGGTGAGATTGAACATGGCGGCGCACAGTTGTTGACAAACTCAACAGGACAAGAAAAGATGCTTCTACTGTTTATAACGTCCAGAATAGTCTTTCACTTCAAAAAAATGTCCTTCACTATTCAAAACAGGTCCTTCACTATTTAAAAAATGTCCTCTATTCAAAAAATGTCCTCACTAGTTAAACCTGTTAGACACCAGCTAGTGATAAAGATCTCACTATAGTTAAAATAGCTTATGAATCAGGCGAGATCATGTTTCTATTTAAATGATCACTATTCTCACTGACAAACATGAGATCATTTTACCTCAGACATCTTATCTCGTCTGCAGGCTTGGGAGGGTTACTTTAAAAATGTATTCCGATACAGTTGCAAATTACTTCATAAAAAAGTATTCAGTAACGTAATCCAAGTACCAGAATATGAAAGTAATGTAACTGATTACTTTTGGATTACTTCAAGGACAGATATTACTTTTACTCATTAAGAATTTAACATCCTTGAAATATATCTTAAAGGGCTATAGAGACATCTAGTGGCTACAGTATGGTTTTACAGATTAGTATGTATTATGTAGGCTACAAGAAAATAATAAAAACACAACATTTAAAAATTCTACACAATCTACATATTAGTTTATTTTAAAATAGGAAAAAATCTGTTGACTAATGCCGTGATCTTTCTTAATTTTCCTGACTGAATTTGGGCCGTTGGCAGTATGAGTTCCCTTACGTTAGCAGTGAACATCTTCTTAAGTGAGACTGAGAACGAAGAGATTATGAAAGGACATTTTAGGTACTAAAAAAGCTACTCTCTTAATTTCTACAGATTCCAGCATCGCTAGAAAACTTACAACTGCGATCATACATGAATTTTAAAGCAGTAATAAACGCTAAGCTAACAACAAAGCACATTTTGCACTGTAAAACCATGTTGTTGGAATTTTCCTCTTTAAAAAACAAATTAGCAGCGGAATTTCCAAGAAATTAAAGCATTTTTACCTGTGAGCAGCATCGTTTCTAGCAGCAGTGATTGAATCGGTGTCTGAGGACGGAGATTGTTGTCGAGAGCTGTTATTACGCAGTCACCAGTGGGTGGCACGTGTCTCTTGTCGCGAGGATAAGACAGTAAGGTCACGAGTCATTAATATAGTGTTATTATGCCAAAATACAGATTTACTTGGTTTTAAATGAAACCATTGTAATCCTGAAAGTATCCCCCCTTTTTCAAAAAGTAACTATAATCTGATTACTACGTTTTTTGATGTAACTGTAACGAATTACAGTTACTGGATTTTTGTATCCTGATTACATAACGCCGTTACATGTATTCCGTTACTCCCCAACCCTGCTCGTCTGTGTGGGAATCAAACTTTGACTGCCATTATTACAGTGTCATGAGTTACAGGAACTTGTTTGTTCTGTTTCTGCAGTCACTATGTCATCTGTGTGTTTGCAGTGCTAATAAATAAAGGTGAACATCCGAACAACTCATTTAATAGTCAAATTCATGCCACATGTATAAATGTCAGTCTTGCGTTTGGAAAGTTTCTTTGATTCCAGTATCTCAGCAGGAGAGAGTAGAGGCTGTTATTGGTGGTTCTGTTCTCCTGACATGTTCTTCCACTGAACATCATCTTAAACTTCAAGACACTGATGTGCATTGGAGACACAATAATGACAAAATTCTGTATAGTACAGTACAAGAACAGAGCTGAAATTTCCTGATTTCTGAGAGAAATATCGCCAACAACCTGATGCCGGAAAATACACTTGCTTCATCACAAACCCTTATTCTAAACAGGAGAGTGTACAGCGGATCATCAATGGTTTGTTAAACTAGTTGATTATATACACTCACCGGCCACTTTATTAGGTACCCATGCTAGTAACGGGTTGGACCCCCTTTTGCCTTCAGAACTGCCTCAATTCTTCGTGGCATAGATTCAACAAGGTGCTGGAAGCATTCCTCAGGGAGTTTGGTCCATATTGACATGATGGCATCACACAGTTGCCGCAGATTTGTCGGCTGCACATCCATGATGCGAGTCTCCCGTTCCACCACATCCCAAAGATGCTCTATTGGATTGAGATCTGGTGACTGTGGAGGCCATTTGAGTACAGCGAACTCATTGTCATGTTCAAGAAACCAGTCTGAGATGATTCCAGCTTTATGACATGGCGCATTATCCTGCTAAAAGTAGCCATCAGAAGTTGGGTACATTGTGGTCATAAAGGGATGGACATGGTCAGCAACAATACTCAGGTAGGCTGTGGCGTTGCAACGATGCTCAATTGGTACCAAGGGGCCCAAAGAGTGCCAAGAAAATATTCCCCACACCATGACACCACCACCACCAGCCTGAACCGTTGATACAAGGCAGGATGGATCCATGCTTTCATGTTGTAGACGCCAAATTCTGACCCTACCATCCGAATGTCGCAGCAGAAATCGAGACTCATCAGACCAGGCAACGTTTTTCCAATCTTCTATTGTCCAATTTCGATGAGCTTGTGCAAATTGTAGCCTCAGTTTCCTGTTCTTAGCTGAAAGGAGTGGCACCCGGTGTGGTCTTCTGCTGCTGTAGCCCATCTGCCTCAAAGTTCGACGTACTGTGCGTTCAGAGATGCTCTTCTGCCCACCTTGGTTGTAACGGGTGGTTATTTGAGTCACTGTTGCCCTTCTATCAGCTCGAACCAGTCTGGCCATTCTCCGCTGACCTCTGGCATCAACAAGGCATTTCCGCCCACAGAACTGCCGCTCACTGGATGTTTTTTCTTTTTCGGACCATTCTCTGTAAACCCTAGAGATGGTTGTGCGTGAAAATCCCAGTAGATTAGCAGTTTCTGAAATACTCAGACCAGCCCTTCTGGCATCAACAATCATGCCACGTTCAAAGTCACTCAAATCACCTTTCTTCCCCATACTGATGCTCGGTTTGAACTGCAGGAGATTGTCTTGACCATGTCTACATGCCTAAATGCACTGAGTTGCCGCCATGTGATTGGCTGCTTAGAAATTAAGTGTTAATGAGCTGTTGGACAGTTGTACCTAATAAAGTGGCCGGTGAGTGTATAATTTTAAAAAGTTGTTGAAAGTTCCAGTAGGAACAAATGTATGATGCATACCTTGGAAAGCCTGTACATTGTTTTGTTTTGTTTGTTTAGTTCCTCCCGACAGCAACATAGTGTTCGAGCCCAGAACCACACCATACACAAACCATAAACTAGCCCTCAAATCAGTGGACGATTATTGGTTGACAGAGATGGTGTTCAAGCTGCAAATGTTAACCCAAGCCTAAACAGTAGCCCTAAAACTAACCCTAAAACTTTATTGGTTGATAAGGATGTTTTTCAAGGACCAACAAGGATGTTGATTCAGAAACTTCCTCCTTGTACATATTCTTCTGGGAAAGATGCAAATGAGCTCCTTGCGACCTTGAATATCAAACATAACATACCATATTTTAGTCATGTTTCCAAAAAGATAAAATAAGAACATACATTTAAAGTGACTGTTTAAGTTGACTTTTCTGAGAATATACTAATTCAATTAAGCCATTCTTCTTTGTTTTAAGCATAAATATAACAAAAATACAGTGCAGGTTATGCTCAGAACTAAATATATAGAAATACAGTGAAGAGAAAGCAGTCATTTAGTGTTTTTCTCACTGTTGTGTTGTGTGGCGCCCTCTTCTGGATAAACACAAACAATATCTTTGAAATGCTGTATTTGGATACATAAGCCACACTTATGTCATTACATAACTAAATATTAAACCAGATGACATTTATTTTAATGACATATAGCACAAGTATACTGTAAGTGGTACTGTAGATTTAAACCAGAGATGCCAAGTGGTAAGATAAGGCAGAATTTCTTCAAAAGGTTAGTGTCTTTTTTTACAGGTTCACCAATACGACAGAAAAGGGCACTCAATGATGCTCAACTCATATGAATTAATTTTACAATCTCTTTTGAACTTTTTGAAGAGTCAAAGTGGTTGTTATGTAGCTGTAAAGAGAGGGACTAGAAATCACTCAGATTTCATCAACATTCTCAATTCAATCAAAACGATCTCCATTTTGTTTCGAAGATTAACAAAAGTCTTACTGGTTTGGAATGACATTAGTGTGAGAATTAGTATTTTTGGGTGAAATAACCCTTTCAACTTTTAAAATATATGAAATATGTTTAAATATATGTAACCTGTGTGACTCCTGGCATTCAAAATGGCCACAATTTAGAGTCAGAGTTCAGTCTGGACATCTGTAAGTGCTGTGGCTTTGTTGTGTTAAGTTGGATTTTGCAGTATCTTTTCTATGAGATTTTACTAAACATTTCACATTCTTTGTAGAATTTGTATATATTCACAGCCTATGTTGGGCACAATTATGTTTGACATTTCAGAGTTGTTTTGCTTAATACAGTTGTTCAATATTTATTGCATCTCCTAAAAGATGACAGACATTAAATCTGTGCATGCAAATCTTTTGCTCATGCAGAAGTGTAAGCAGTGTGGTTTAAAATAAAGTGTGAAGCTAATCTTCAGTTCCTTCAGTTGGTCACTTGACAATAAATGACTCTTTTACAATAAAATACAATAAATACATTTTATTGACAGGTGGTTTAGCCTTTAGCAGAGTTCTCATTTGCTTTAGACATTTAGAGACATTTTAGACATTAGCATTTTTAAACCTCAAACGGAAAGCATGGCAAAGAATGGCAGTGCAGTCAGTGAGTGAGGTTTGAACAGTTTGATAGAATGATTGTTGTCGTTCTCTTCATGTAGACTATGTTCCTGATGATGTTCATTCTTGTTACATGGCCATTTAGCACATACATTAATGGTAACTAATACATACACTCACCGGCCACTTTATTAGGTACACCTGTCCAACTGCTCGTTAACACTTAATTTCTAAGCAGCCAATCACATGGCGGCAACTCAAGTGCATTAAGGCATGTAGACATGGTCAGAGACAATCTCCTGCAGATCAAACCGAGCATCAGTATGGGAAGAAAGGTGATTTGAGTGACTTTGAACGTGGCATGATTGTTGGTGCCAGAAGGGCTGGTCTGAGTATTTCAGAAACTGCTAATCTACTGGGATTTTCAGCACAACCATCTCTAGGGTTTACAGAGAATGGTCCGAAAAAGAAAAAACATCCAGTGAGCGGCAGTTCTGTGGGCGGACATGCCTTGTTGATGCCAGAGGTCAGAGGAGAATGGCCAGACTGGTTCGAGCTGATAGAAGCGCAACAGTGACTCAAATAACCACCCGTTACAACCAAGGTGGGCAGAAGAGCATCTCTGAACGCACAGTACGTCGAACTTTGAGGCAGATGGGCTACAGCAGCAGAAGACCACACCGGGTGCCACTCCTTTCAGCTAAGAACAGGAAACCGAGGCTACAATTTGCACAAGTTCATCGAAATTGGACAATAGAAGATTGGAAAGACGTTGCGTGGTCTAATGAGTCTCGATTTCTGCTGCGACATTCGGATGGTAGGGTCAGAATTCGGCGTCTACAACATGAAAGCATGGATCCATCCTGCCTTGTATCAACGGTTCAGGCTGGCGGTGGTGGTGTCATGGTGTGGGGAATATTTTCTTGGCACTCTTTGGGCCCCTTGGTACCAATTGAGCATTGTTGCAACGCCACAGCCTACCTGAGTATTGTTGCTGACCACGTCCATCCCTTTATGACCACAATGTACCCAACTTCTGATGGCTACTTTCAGCAGGATAATGCGCCATGTCATAAAGCTGGAATCATCTCAGACTGGTTTCTTGAACATGACAATGAGTTTGCTGTACTCAAATGGCCTCCACAGTCACCAGATCTCAATCCAATAGAGCATCTTTGGGATGTGGTGGAACGGGAGATTCGCATCATGGATGTGCAGCCGACAAATCTGCGGCAACTGTGTGATGCCATCATGTCAGATATGGACCAAACTCCCTGAGGAATGCTTCCAGCACCTTGTTGAATCTATGCCACAAAGAATTGAGGCAGTTCTGAAGGCAAAAGGGGGTCCAACCCGTTACTAGCATGGGGTACCTAATAAAGTGGCTGGTAAGTGTACATTAACTTGATTTGAGAAGAAATCAGTTATGTAATAGGTAATGTTTAAAACTGTTCCTATCTGTCTAGCCTGATAATGTCCTGTATAAGTGTTTCTGACTTCAAGTGGTGTAAATTGTGTTTTATGTTTTATGTTCTGCAGAACAGGGACCTGCTGGAAACCAGTTTTTAAACTGAGTCAGGCCCGTTTAAATTGTACCTTAATGTTACTTTTAACATTTCAATAAATTAAAGGGGGGGGGGGGTGACTGCTTTCTTTCTTTGCATGATTGTGTTTATGGGGTGCAATATAACATGTATTCGTGGTTTGTCTTTTTTAAGACTTATTTTTCATAAACTTCACCTTTAAGACCATTGCACACCTAGTCCGAAATTCGCATCCAAAATTTTCGCACGTTACAAAAAAAATTCAACCTCACGTTATGTCAATCATGCTTGCACACCGCCTCCGAAACTTTCGTCCGTCATAAAATTAATCAGATCGGGTTCGATTTTCTGCGTTTTTCGCATCCAGAGCCAGCATTTTGAGAGGTCTTTTGACAATTCAGGGCCGGGGGAACTCGTCCTCAAATCATTGCACATTTGCGCCGTGCTTTCAGTTTCGGTTTTCAGTTCGATCAAGTGTTTATGTCTGCTTCTCTATATTGGATTATGAAATTAGTAAACCTCCCCTTTCAACCAGATTGAAATTTAGGATCGAATAAGATGTGATTGAGCAGCCAATTCGATAACTAATGTATTATTTGCCACAATATATCACAGCCTAGTTGTTTTGTCTGCCCAGCGCTTCAACCAGGCCGCGTGCGTGCGTGCGTGCGTGCGTGTGTGTCCATACCTTAGACATAGGTACTGCCAGATCTCCGTTCAGAATCAATTGGTTCACGGAACTTGGTGGTCTTGTTTTTAATATGTGGCTCCAGAATCGCTAGCAAAGCATCAAACTGTCCCACTGACATTTTTTGCCCCACTAAATTTTGAATCGCTAGGGATAAATTCGCAACTCCTTGATAAGGAGGTGAAACTCTCCTTCCTCTCGGCGCAATTTCAGGATTGGATGGACGTAATATTTTCTCTTTCTCTTTTCAATAAGAGAGAGGGCAACAAAATCATCCTCACTGCTTGACGAATCCATTTGGTATTTCTGCGTTTTTCCCCGCAAATGTTTAATAAATACGCATCGGACTCGGTGTGCAAGGTTTCTATGCGTGACGAATTTTTAGGCTGACGAACACGAAAAACGCATCCGAAATTTCGTACTTGGTGTGCAATGGCCTTTATTGTCAGCCGCGCTCTCCTCGGTCCCCTGAACGAGCGGTTCACTTCCTGATTCTGTGACAACACTCCCTCAGAAACGGGCGGTGGGCTCAGATTGGTTAGTTTGGGCCGATGTGTTGTGATTGGCTAAACTGTCGCTCACGTTGTCCGGAAGGTTAACGCCCATATCCTTTAAGGGCGAAACGTGCATGTCAAGAGCTCCGGTCCAGATGTAAATATGTGTCGAACTGCAGTATCAGTTTCAGGCAGAATCAGACGGAGAAAGCCGCGATGAAGAGTCAAGCAGAACCTCACCACATACTACAGCTCTTACGAAACGTTTCTGAATGATAATTTACTACATTTTTTAACTTTAGACACGTTTGTTTTACACAATAGCATCTGACTGGCAACAATAGCAACTGACTGGCTACTAATGTGATACTCAAACAGCGTTGGCATGTTTACGTTCTTGATCAAATCAAAATAACGTCATAAAACATACATACATGAAAAATACATTTACAACATTAGTACTTATACAAAATTCATGTTTGTACGTGTTCGTAGACACAAAATAGCATAACTACTAGCCTATAGTGGCTAAAGTCAGCGCTGGCATTTGAAAAAAATAAAAACACAAGGCTACGTCTGGAATTATACATGCAAATACATTTAAAATGATTAAGTCTTAGCCTACTTACAGATTGTGGCCCAACAACTGCTGTCTCTGGTTTTAAAGTTGGATCTGCTTCATGTTTTAGTAACAGTTTCTTGTTGAATCCGTGGAGATTCTGGAAGCTGTCTCGTAAAATGCGCAGAGAGCTAGACTACGATCGTCACTTTCAGGAACATAATCAAACATTACTTGTATCCATTGTTGAGGAAGAATAGCGTCCGTGAGAAGTCCGAGCACAGAAGACCTGACAGCTGCGTGAACAACACACTCGACGAGCTGGAGGCTGGAGCTGCTGAAAAATGCGCATGCACTTTTTTGCATATTCCGGAGGGAGTGGTTGATGCAAATGTGTGGGTTAGTGACGTACCATAACCCAGCTGTAGTCCCAATCGGAGTCGTTTTTGTAGGCAATTATACTTCCTGATTTTTAAAAGACGATATCTCTGCTTACACTGAACTTTCAGTGCTGCAACTTTCCAGATACTGTTCATGCACCAACAGCAACATAAGTGAAATGGCAGTCAAACAGAAAATCAAGAAAAGCACAAATAAAAATATACTCAACTAAAAAAGGATAAATACTATAGAACCGAACACATTAAAGACAAAACAAGGACTTATACCATCACAAAAAAGACACCAGCAAACTACAGGTCATAGATTAGCTCAATTTTACACTATCAGACACATCCCTACACATCGAAATAAGGAAAATGTATCAAATACTGAAGCAGCAAACTTTGCAAAACAGAAAATGCATGTCACTGTCAATTATTTTTAACTATGGCTGTAAAACTCAAGGCAGACGTAAAACTGATCTTTATAGTAGGCCTAACACACTCAATGAAAATCAGAGGTTAATATTTGATACTTGTCAAGTTCTCTGACCATGCAGTAGACAAAGCAGACAAACTGCATTCTGCTGTTTCATTTGAGTTTAAGACGACTGTGAGAACTGAGACATAAATGAAGGTACTGGCACTCGGTTCAAGGTTAAACCTCAACTCTAGACAAAGGTGAACTCTGTTAAAGTGACTAAACCAGTGGAACATATTTCTGGTTTTGCTTTAACTCTTCAGTTTAACCACACTGTGTAGCCTGTGTAGTTACACTGTGTGGATTTGTGCAGAATACAAATTAGTTTACATATATACAATCCATATATTTTTATAAATATGTATAATGCAGGTGTGACTCATGCCAAGCCATTTAAAAAAAATAATACTAGATATTTTAGTTAATTTATTGGTAAGTGGAAACACATGCTAATCCTGACTGAAAAAGATTTGTACATTGATGTGAATATATTAACTGAAGGTTGATAACAGTTCATTTATAATTACATTTTCAATAGATTTTTTGTAGGCAAGATTTACAGTATGTGCCCATATATTACACAATAAAATATTATATTTTTTACTTAAACACATGATAATTTAACAACATTAGTCAAAGACATATTAGAAATTTTCCACTTTGGTGAACTGGAAGCGTGAAAAGGAAAATTATAGCATTTATCTGCAGTTATGAAAACAAAAAGCTATATTATTTTGATGGCAAAACAGGTCAGTAGAATTGTTTAAATCAACAGTTAAAACTTCTGGTAATGAAAGTAATCAATAAATATATATGAATTAACTTACATTACAGCTGGTCTGGGTCTTGAAGCTGATATGTAACTTATGTCTGTAGATCAGTATGAATGTGTTTGTCCAACTTTTCTGTTTTTCCAGCTGCAAAAACTAAGAATGAAACAATAAATTCAGATTCAATAACACTAACGCTGCAAAAATAGTTACACTACTGTTCAGAAAGTTTGGGGTTCGAGTACGATTTTTAATGTTTTTTTTGTTTTTAAGTCTCTTCTACTCACCGAGGCTGCATTTATTTGATTAAAAATACAAACCAAACCCAGTAATATTGTGAAATTATTATTTCAATGTAAAACAGCTGTTAAAGTGTATTTTATTCCTGTGATCAAAGCTAAATTTTCAGCATCATTACTCCAGTCTTCAGTGTCACATGATCCTTCAGAAATCATTCTAATAAGATTTTATGTCCAAGAAACATTTATGATTATTATCACAGTTGAAAACTGTTGTGCTGCATCATATTTTTGTGAAAACCATGATTCATTTTTTTCTTAAAAATTTCAAGAGAAAAAATATACATATTTTGCATTATTATAAATGTCTTAACTGTAACTTTTGACTGATTTAATGCGTCCTTTCTGAAGAAAAGTATAAACATTTTTTTTCTTTTTTTTTTAATCGTATTGACCCCAAACTTTCTGAACGTAGTGTAAATGTAAATGTAAAAGTAGGCTAAACAAAATAATTAACAATTTCAGCTGCCAAAGAACATCATTATATTATTATTATTCTTTTTTATCCAGTACAGTGTATTTAATTTGATCGTTTTTTAAAACAGTAAGAATAACTCACCAATCAGCACAATGAGCAGAAGCCCGTTCATCAGTCCAGATATGATGATAATAATCTGAGATTGTTTCTGATCAATAAACTCCACCGCTGTATGATTGTGACACTCATTTGAGTTGAATCTGTAATGAAAGTGTTCAGAGTTTATTAATGTCAGTCTCAAGCTGGAGGACAATGACTGCAATTTTATAAATCTTTAATATCTGTAACATATTAATCTATGTGTGGATGAACCAATGAGAGTGATAATTATGATTTTCATTAAAAAAACTGAAGTAGAAAATTAGAAGTAATAAATAATGAACACTCAATTTCACACTGTGCATCAATATGTTCAGATCAATAGAGGAGTAAATGATCTCACCAGTGAAGTGCAGTCTGGTGCTGTTGCCGAGTTTTGGAGGTGAGCGTGTGTTCATACAGTAATAAACTCCTAATTCATCAGCGGTCACATTATTAATAACCAGATGATGATTAAATTGAAGTGAATATTTCTTTCTGAGTGATTTATTTATGTATAAAGGTGATGTTGGATTTGAGGTTGATCTTGGAGGATCTGGCGTTTTCAATAAAATCCAATAAACAACAATACCATCCACATTGAAAGCACAAAGCATAAACATTGACCGACCAGGACTGAAAGAACAGGGGGAACTTACAGGAACAAATGAACACTAACGAGGTGAAGACAGGTGACACAGATGATAATCACAATGAGCAGGTGAATGATGGAGGGAGTGAGAAAAGGTGTGGAAACAAGAGGATCCTGTTTTCCAAGATTGCTTTTGTCTGTATACACGAAGTGAACTGTCTTTATAATGTATCTTCTTATTAAACGGTCTGTACACTTACAAAGTTCTCAATGCTTCGTTTTGCATGTATGGACCCTCATTATGTTACTGTGTGAGTATGGGGCTATTTTGAGCCTTGTTAGTGGTATAAACTTAGCGATTTCCTTTTACTTAGTAAATGCTCCCATTAGTGTTATACGCTAAACAGTTTTTAGAGATAAAACTCTTTACATTCGATTATCATGAAAACAAATCTCAGAGAACGATTGACTAAGTACCAATGTTTTATTAGACCAAAGGTTCATTTTGCGCCGGAGTTCTCCTTTAAGAAGATATTTTATAGTCAAAGACAGATGCTGTTTGCTTGCTTATTATTTTCCACTTAGGTGAACTGCAAGAAAAGAAATAAAGAATAGCATTCATCTGCAGTTGATGTAGATGAACAAACACATATTTTATTATAATAAATTAAAATCAATAATTAAAAACTTAGGGTAATGACATTTAGCAATAAATATATATGAAATAACTTACATTACAGCTGATCTGGGTATTGAAGCTGATATGTAACTTGTGTCTGTAGATCAGTAAGAATGTGTTTGTCCAACTTCTCTGTTTTTCCAGCAGCAAAAACTAAGAATGAAACAGTAAATTCAGATAAATATTTAAGAACGGTTATATTGTTATTCCTTAAAATTGTAAAAATATATGGAGACACACACACACATGCACAAAAAAAAAAAATCCAAAATAGTCAAAAGTAGGCTAAACGAAGCCTAAAAAAACTTCAGCTGCCTATTTAGATTAGATTCAACTTTCTTGGCATTGCTTATATTTTAAGACAAGGCAACAAAATCAGTAATAATTTGTAGAAGAATTTACATATATAAATTTGATAATAAATATGAATGGGGAATACATAATAATCATTTGAACAACAGAAGCGTATACTGTGACATAACTAACATATGTACACATGTAGAGAACAGCATTATTGCTTTAATTAATTAATATATATATATATATATATATATATATATATATATATATATATATATATATATATATATATATATATATATATTTAACCGTGTACTGATACTGTGTATATTTTTCAACAATAAGAGTAATTTCTCACCGATCAGCACAATGAGCAGAAGCCCGTTCATCAGTCCAGATATGATGATAATAATCTGACATTGTTTCTGATTCTGATTAATAAGCTCCACCACTGTATGATTGTGACATTCGGTTAGTTGAGTTGATTCTGGAAAGAAAGTGTTCACATTTTATTAATGTCAGTCTCCAGCTGGAGGACAATGACTGCAATTTTATAAACCTTTAATATCTGTAAAATAATGTAATATATTATAAGAATCTATGAGTGGATGAACCATGATAGTGATAATTATGATTTTCATACGTTTAAAAAAAAAACTAAAGTAGAAAATAACGAATGAATAATAAACATCCACACTGTACATCAAAATGTTTTTTTATCAATAGAGGAGTAAATGAACTCACCGGTGAAGTGCAGTCTGGTGCTGTTGCTGAGTTTTGGAGGAGTGTCTGTGTTCATACAGTAATAAACTCCTAATTCATCAGCGGTTACATTATTAATAACCAGACGATGTTTAAATTGCACTGAATATTTCTTTCTGAGTGTTTTATTTGTGTAAAAAGGTGATATTGGTGTTGGGAATGACCGTAGAATCACTGTTGGAGGATCTGGTGTTTTCAGTAAAATCCAATAAACCTCATTTTCATCAAGATCACAGTTTATGGTCACATTTGATCCCAGATCAGTGAGTTGATCTGAGACTGCAGCTCAACAACAGATTAACACATCTATAAGATAAAAAAAAACATGCACCATATTCTGTGAACCTTTAACATAAAGCATTTTGTGGTAAAGTTAATGTAAATATATTCATAATATATAATAAACTCACAGAAATGAAGCTGAAGAATCTTCATGTTTTTGCTTAAAACTGTTGAATCAAATGAAACCTGTTTGATGAAGTTCAACTGCAGCTCTGAACCAGACAGCAGAGGAAGTCAAGTTTGCTCTGACCACATTGTACACTTTTTTTAAAACACCTACCAACCTAAATCATAAATGCTATTAGTAAGATAAAGCCAACACACTCTCATGACCTCTCATGACAACTCATGACAATTTGTAGCCTATATGATGTTAAAATCATATTATATGCAGTCCAACTTACTTAGATTGTACTAAAACTTTTTATAGTTTATTTTTTATTCTTATTACATCCATTGCCAGGTTTAGATTTGAATTTGAATGATTTCATCTTGTGATCTCATGGCAATTATTATGAATTCTCATGAGACTAGGTTTCTGTCACTGTGGAACAGAGAAGAGTTAACAGTTTCTGCCAAGTGACAAAGGTTTGGGGAAACATGGTTCTCTTGGCCTCTGCTGGTAACACCACCATTTTACAACAATAAGGCGAATGGGAAACTCACAAACATAACTTAGTACATCAAACAATAATATACATAGGAAACATAATGGCTATACATATAAACAAGCACAAAAGACTTACAGGCTATTTTAATGGTTGAGATTTTACTCAGGTCATTGTGTCTTTTGTGAAAAAGATTAACAATAAAGGGCCAGAATTAAAGACCTCACTAAATGTTCCAAAATGTATTTTTGTTCATCTGTTTAACAAAATCTATCACAAAAGTCAAATATTAGGCCCTACTTCTTTGCTGAAGTAAACCAGCTGGCAGAGGTTATGCTTGGTCTCAAAGGCTTGGTGTTATGAAAACATTTCTAATTTTTTTCTCTCTGAATAAGTCAATTCAAATAACCACAACTAATGAACAGGTGATATTTAGAAGGATGGTAGGGTGTATTGATTTCAGTATCAGTTCCAAATCTCCTTTGTCAGTCAAGTTCCAAGTCTCCTTCATTGGCCAGTTGCAAGTCTTCTTCATTGGCCAGTTCCAAGTCTTCTTCGTTGGCCAGTTCCAAGTCTTCTTCATTGGCCAGTTCCAAGTCTTCTTCATTGGCCAGTTCCAAGTCTTCTTCATTGGCCAGTTCCAAGTCTTCTTCATTGGCCAGTTCCAAGTCTTCTTTGTTGGCCAGTTCCAAGTCTTCTTTGTTGGCCAGTTCCAAGTCTTCTTTGTTGGCCAGTTCCAAGTCTTCTTCATTGGCCAGTTCCAAGTCTTCTTCATTGGCCAGTTCCAAGTCTTCTTCATTGGCCAGTTCCAATGCTTCTTCATTGGCCAGTTCCAAGTCTTCTTCATTGGCCAGTTCCAAGTCTTCTTTGTTGGCCAGTTCCAAGACTTCTTTGTTGGCCAGTTCCAAGTCTCCTTCATTGGTCAGTTCCAAGTCTTCTTCATTGGCCAGTTCTAAGTCTTCTTCGTTGGCTAGTTCCAAGGCTTCTTTGTTGGCCAGTTCCAAGACTTCTTTGTTGGCCAGTTCCAAGTCTTCTTTATTGGCCAGTTCCAAGTCTTCTTCATTGGCCAGTTCCAAGTCTTCTTCATTGGCCAGTTCCAAGTCTTCTTCGTTGGCCAGTTCCAAGTTCTTTGCCAGTCAGTTCGGCCAGTTCCAAGTCTTCTTCATTGGCCAGTTCCAAGTCTTCTTCGTTGGCCAGTTCCAAGTCTTCTTTGTTGGCCAGTTCCAAGTCTTCTTCGTTGGCCAGTTCCAAGTCTTCTTCATTGGCCAGTTCCAAGTCTTCTTTGTTGGCTAGTTCCAAGGCTTCTTTGTTGGCCAGTTCCAGTCTCCTTCATTGGCCAGTTCCAAGTCTTCTTCGTTGGCTAGTTCCAAGACTTCTTTGTTGGCTAGTTCCAAGACTTCTTTGTTGGCTAGTTCCAAGTCTCCTTCATGGGTCAGTTGCAAGTCTTCTTCGTTGGCTAGCTTCAAGTCTCATTTATTGGTTCAAGTCTTCTTCGTTGGCCAGTTCCAAGTCTTTTAAATCTGCATATTCCAAGTCTCCTTCATTGGCCAGTTCCAAGACTTCTTCGTTGGCCAGTTCCAAGACTTCTTCGTTGTCCAGTTCCAAGACTTCTTCGTTGGCCAGTTCCAAGACTTCTTCATTGTCCAGTTCCAAGACTTCTTCGTTGGGTAGCTTCAAGTCTCCTTTATTGGTTCAAGTCTTCTTCGTTGGCCAGTTCCACGTCTTCTAAATCTGCATATTTCAAGTCTCCTTCATTGGCCAGTTCCAAGTCTTCTTAATTGGCCAGTTGCAAGTCTCCTTCATTGGCCAGTTTCAACTCTCCTTCATTGCCCGATGGTCCGCCCAGCCTCGCAATCCCTCCTCTGTGAAATCCAGAAAGTTCTTCGGCCAGCCACCCGCGATGGACTTTGCACGCAGCAGCCAGACTTTCTTTACGGTGAACAGCAGCGATGATTATAATAATTTGTTTGTTTTTTTACTGGGTGGAAAAGATTAAGCCCGTTGTTCGACCCGACCCGAGTCATTTGCTTATATTTTCGACCCGAACCCGGTCCGAACACCCGTGGGTCCCATCGGGTTTGTTGGGTCGATCTGACCCGTTGAGAACTCTACCTTGGATATGTAAAATACAATTTGAACCAATAAGATGCTGTCTGAGAACTGTTCAGGAGTTTGGACATACAGCTAAAATGTGTAAAGTGAAACCATAGTGTAGCATACTGGGATGTGAAGCACATCAAAAAGAGGTAGAAGTACAGAAGATAAGACTAAAGAGAAGGTATATGCTGAAGTAGTTCAGATGAATGGACAGATAAACCATAGAAGGAAGAGTGAATAAAGGACAAGAGGAAATGAATGATCAGCAAGGGAAGAGGAAAGCATGGATAGAAAAAAGAAACTGGTCACATTCATTACAGGAGTAATTAATGCAACTCATGAGATTAAGTCAAAAACAGAAATAATTCAGGTAATTGCGAAAGCGTCATTTGACTGCTGCAGATGAGAATGATGTCATTTATATTTCTTACCAAGGGTGGTGTAGTCGAAATTCCTTGTGTCTGAAAGCTGTGCCACATGAGGATGTTATTGGAATCTTTACAATTGTGTCCTGCTGTTACAGTGATAATAAATTAAATTCAAGATATGACTGTGTATTAAGTCTCTTAACTGCTGAAGGAATATAACAAATCATTTCGAGAAATGTTGTACGAAGAAACAGTTGGATCAGAAAAGACTGCTTCTACTGTTTATGACGCCCACATGTCCTTCACTTTTCAAAAAAAAACAAAGCTGAACTTCTGAATAACACATTTTTAATAGTCAAATTCATGCCGCACGTCTAAATTTCAGTCTTGTGTTTGGACAGTTTCAGTGTGTCTGCAGGGAACAGTAGAGGCTGTTATTGGTGGTTCTGTTGTTCTGCTGTGTTCTTCCACTGAACATGATCTTGAACTTAAAGATTCCTCAACAGCATTATTCTAATAAGCAATGGCATCAGGTGATACACCTCTGCAAGCTAAAAGAGAGAAAAAAGAGAACTAAGAACAGACTTCAATTGTGTTCACATAGCACAAAAGCACAATACAACAATGCTGTAATACATACAAATACTCTGCTTTTGTGCACACATGCATGCACACAAAAAGACAAGCGTTTTCTACAAAAATTTTACTGGATTATTAAAATCTGTGACTAAATTAAATGTGAACTGTTATTTCCTTCTGGCGCACTGAAGCAAAATATATAAACAACTGTCCTAAAACTATATTATTTGGTACTGAGATCCCTAAACCTTTTCACAGTATACTTTTTACATGAAAAAGTGAGCATGACGGAAGCCAAGATAGATTAAACGATTAACATTTTTAATAATATTCTGAAACATGGGACATTTGAAATGTCTGGATTTCAAATGGAGTGTTTTTTTTTAGGTGTTTACTTTTTCTTTAAGTGTATCTTGAAAATGTTCTAGTAATGTTCTGAAAATGTTCTAGAGTGTGTACTATATTACATCCATTTATGAACAAATTTTGTTATCACATTTGTGTGTTTACTCTTTTAAATAAAAAAGCTTTGGTAACGCTTTAGATTACAGCCCGGTGTCAGGAGTCAATCAAGCTCAGTTCAATCCACCACTCAACGACTCCACAGAATTCTAATCACCTGCACCTGTTCACAATCAACAACCTCAATAGCAGTGAAAGTTAAAAAGTATGCTCTGAAAGATCCATGCTGCGTCCCAATTCGCATACTGTCCGTCCTAAATAGTATTAGAAAATAGAATTAGTACGTCCCAAAGCCGTAGTATGTTGAAAGGAGTGTTTCAAAGATACCCGGATGGTCTACTATTTCCGGTCAGAATGCGAAGTGTAGATCGGTGCACACTCTAAGCGGCTGATATTGCCCACAAACCATTTGCGCGTGGACGAGGTTGATTCGGTTAAAACTACAAACACGAGTAAAAAGTGTTAAAAAACTACAGACACGGAAGGCGCGCGAGTGCGCGCTGGTCCCACAGCTGTGTAGAGGTTTAGATAGACAGGTTTTGAGTGATTAATTATCAGTAATCTAACCGGACGAAAATGAATTTATTTAATGTGTCCACATTATGTGCATATGCAGCAGCATTGTGAACTTTTGTAAGACACGTTAGCCATTACTTTTTAAATGCATCATTATATTCAAATTGCAAACACGAGGAGAGTATCTGCATGAAAGACCCACGACTGGCAGATGAACGTGCTCTGAAACGGTAGGAAATCAAATTAGATAGAATGGAGGATTTTAACTGTGACAAGATGATTGACAGGGCAGTTTACGGTGACAGGATGCACGCAGCACGCGACAGAGCTGTCCGTTAAAGATGACGTGATGGTATGTCCCAAAGCTTGCCTACTCTTTTTGCTGCACACTCAAAAGTATATACTTTTTCTTCACAAAAAGAGTACATACTTTCAGGCGTAGTGTGCAGTAGGCGAATTGGATGCAGCACCAGTTTTCACCAAGTAACATATACCAGAGAATGTCTAATTGAAGAGAATTGGCACTGGCTGGTTACTTCCGGGTTCTGGACTGGCTGCAGTAACACGTCTCTGTCCATGCGGGGGCGCTCGCGGTAGAGTGCAGAATGAATGGGAGTCAATGGGGTTTCACCCCCAGAAATCCACTTTTCTCAGGATGTAATTTTTTGTCAAGTAATTTGAAAGTTGCATTCAAAAGGGAGGGCTAAGATAATACACTCAGCTGAAAATTGCATTTTTAAGTTCACTTATCTGTTCTAAAAATCCGTTCAAAAATGTGATGACGTCACACAATAGCAGAATGCTAGCGTGTTCCGGCCAACAACGGCCTAACCTGTAAGAAATCAAAAGGACATAAGTACTCATTCATTCGACTTTTGGCCTATAATCTATATTGAACTTGCGGAATTCAACAATAAAATCTATGTTAATTTAACGACAAGCAGGTGAAAGAGACACATTTAGCCGTTTAGCCCCATAGACTCCCATTCATTCTGCTCTGCCGCGATCACCTCCAGTGGAATTCTAATGGAACTGCAACCAAGATGATACACAATGGGGCTAATAGGAAGTTCCAAGGCTCTCCGTTCAGACAGGCTCTGCATATACTCACCAGTATATACCTTATTCCTGCTGCTGTCTTCCTGACACCCGGAAAGTACTGCGTAATTAAAGCGATCTTTACAGCGTAACCTTCTGTAATTATAGTGTCCCTATAATGTATTTACGTTGTAAGTAAGGGAACAATATTTTAAGTTTGGGGAATAAAGGGGTAACAAAAATGATTGATACTGTAAGTATTATAGAACTAAGGGGTAGGCTACTTATTCTACTATTATTATAAAACAATCTTATATTTGGCAGCAATTTAGAAAGAACATTACCTTTTTGAAATAATGGTGAACCAGTACATAGGCCTACTGTAGGCAGGCTTTTTAAAAATTCCAGGGTACATATCTATGCAATTATAAAGTAATCTTTTCAACAAAAATGCACTGTAAACTAAAACGATTGCAACTTTTGCTTAAATAATGAGGAAAGAGACTTAAAAGAGAAAAAAGAGACTTGTTAAGACTCTTGTTTCATAGTTACAGGGTAAGTGTCACATTACAGGCTGTAAATTAAAGTGGTGCTTGTAACCCTCAGTAAAACAAGCAACACACACGATCAAATCTGCTATTTGACTTAATTTGTAAGTCAAATTCTTGACATGTCTGGGAGTTTTTGCTTTGTCTCTTTCAATTTCTCTCTCCGTCAGAATGAGGAAAAAAATGGTGATAATAAACAAAACCAATATGATGTCACTGTAACCGCCCACTTGGCAGCACATCTAGTCTTGACTTACCCTCTCAACGTTCCTCCCATTAGACCATGAGAGATTACAATCTCTCAATTCTTGTTCAGTCTTTCAGGATGAAAACTGGAGAGAGGAACTGTGAGGAAGATCTTTCTGGATTGAACCCAGATATGAAAAGAAACAGGTAATTTTAAAAAAATTAATTATATATTTTTTGATAACAATTTGAAAGGCAAATTCAAAGCAAGGCTGTATTTCTCTGTTGTTTCAATTATCTTTAATTTTTCTCTGTACTGTAGGTCAGAATGTGGATGTTGCTGGAAACTCTACAATCTTGTCCTGTAGTTACAGTGATAATAAACAAAGTCAAGATACAACAATAAGACACTGACCACAGGAATACATGACATTCAGAGATGTTTCAGTTGAGGATCCAGAAAACAGTGTTTTCCAAGTTTAAGAAAGAAACTTGTTCAGATACTCATGTAAGTCTGAAAACATTTACTCATTTTCTGCTGTTCATTTCACTACTGGATCAAACTCACAGACAGAAGGACGAGCATAGATTCCTGCTGAAAAGACCTGCTTATTTGTATTATTTTGTGTCAAACGTGATTATCAGTGAAACTAGCACAATATTTTGTCTACCGTTTGTCTAGCTTTTTTGTCATGTTATTTATTGATGAAATAAAAAAAATGCAGGCATGACAGACAGATGATTAGAGATGCACTCTGCCCTCTTTTATTTTTGTTATATATAAATTATATCCAAGAGGTGTGTGATATGTTTTGATATGCGGATTACACTTTTCAGGTGTAAAACTGTCCAAGTGTATTTTAACTCCAATTTTCTCTGGTTAATGTAAGACATGGACACTAAACTAGTCATAGTATTTTGGATCTGGTTCTATGTAAGTGTAAGTCTGTGTATGGTAATGGCATATTTGAATACATGTGCGTAGGAATGGAGTAAGATGATATTGGATGTTAAGGTTAACAGGTAATGTTGTTTTTAGTATAAGAGTGAAGAGATTGTTTTAAGATATGGGTTAGGATATTGATATATATGTTTTTTTATTGTTGTTTTGTTTTTTGTGATACTTATTTTTTTGTGTGTGCATATTTTTTCAAAAAGTCTAGTAAAAGAAAATGGAACACAATGGAAATAAGTGAATGCAACTTTATTTTGTTATCCTTGACATAGAAATTGTATTGCTAATTTTATGCAATACAATTAGAACCATAGAACCATAAATAGAACCATAGTGCGTCAAACTCAACGAATATCTGTGCATGTCTGATCAGTTTACGTGATTACTGTTGACGTCACTTACGTCTGATGTATCGAAGCGGAAGAGCTACGTTATCTTTTTGGTGAAAAAGCTGCCGTGTCTCTAATTTCAAGAGTATTTTTAAGCAATATAGTTAAATTAAATATATATTGATAATTTTGATCCACCATGATGATCAGGTATGTTTGATGAATGCAGAATGAAACACTGTTTGGAAACACGTGTTTTGTGACACAACAATGAAGGCCTGGTGTAACGTTAGCTGGTTGCTCGTGTTCGGTGTTCAGCCTGCTGTGTTTTGGTTGTCAAATGCTTTATGTTAACTAAAATGAAAAAACACTGAATTTGTTTAATTAATGAACATAAAGCTTGTAATTACTATCTAGTTTTTGTGGTTATGCCAACTCATTTAGAGATTCATTTAGTGACATCTGTGACGAGTATGGGAGGGACACCCTCCAACCTTGCTTACCATCTTACCTTTATTATGTGTTATCGGTTATGTGTGAATAAAACTCATGACTTTAGTGTTTGTATCGAGTTATTCAAATTGAACCAAAGGAAGTTAAATAAACTTGTTTGTTTCTGTGTCTGTAGTTGCGGCTTCATCTGCATGTTTGCAGTGCTGATAAACAATGGTAAGCAACACTTAAACAAACTACACTTGAAAGATGAATTAATGCTACTGACTTTTAAAATACATTTTCTATTACCGTTTTGGTAACACTCTATAATAAATGCATTAATCATTAACTAAGCATTAGTAAATAGTTAATTTATATTTTATAAAGCATTATAAGACATTTATAAGCAGTTTATAAATACAGCTAAAAAAGCTTTATCCTTGATTTAAAAGCATATCTATGTGTTTGATAATTGTATTTTCATACTTAATGTTAGAAATGATAAATTGGTCATTAATGAAATATTACATTATTTTCAAACCAGTTATTTAGGAGTTGTCAGTGGTCCGTAAGATCATTTAGAAAGTGTGAGTAAATATTTTTTTTAAATTAACATTTATAGCATACACTCAGTGTGTTAAATGCTTTATTAACATGTATTCCTACTGTAATTCATGATTAACCCTTTGATGCACAACATTGGCCTAAATAGACCCGACTGAGTTGTCATTTTCTATATCTTTGCACTAAAGTAATTTCATCATTCAGTATCAATTAACTTGTCATTATCATTACATTATCATGTAATCATTACAAATCCTTATTAATTTTTTTCTTTTCTTACTTTTTGAATAAAAATCATTTTTGTGTCACTACCCTTCTAAAACACAACATGGGTCTAAAGATACCCGGATTCCTGTTTCTTTGCTGAATATTTGAAAGAAATGTATGTTATCATTTATTAATCCAGGTATAGACCATTTTGCAAGATGTAAACAACACTGGTCCAGAAACACTTCGTCCCCTTGGAATTATAAGGTTCTATCTGCGTTCTGAGCAGTTTTGAGATATTGAGCTGTCAAAGTTTTTGCATTCCATATAGGAAAATGTGTATGGGGAACAAGTTTCTTTCAAACATAAAAATAACAGGGACCCTAAATGTACAAAACACATCACATAATGTAAATAAATTGTCACAGAATAAGAATATGTGAATAACTCAATTTTGACAAAAATGTCAGATAGAACCTTATAATTCCAAGGGGACGACATCCTGTTTCAGTTTGTAACTGTTTTCTTTATTTCACATGTAAAGAAAACATCTTAAAGATGTTTGTTTAACTTTTTAATTCAGTTTTATATGTTCTGTTGGTTGCATTTTATCCCAGCTTTTATGTAGTGTTAAAAAACTGAAACAGGAAGTGCTTCTGGACCAGTGTTGTTTACATCTTGTGAAATGGTCTATAAATTAAATTGGCTTGGCCAATCCACCACACCCTTAATCTTTTCAGGGTCCATTAATCTTTTCATTTCCTCAGACAACACGACGACACGATGTACCCAAAAAAGGAACAGACTGTGTGTTAAAAACGCATTTCTCCGCCCTGACAAAAAGCTCATTCTCTAGCAACCTCTGAAGCACCCGTCGGCCGTGTTGCACATGTTCCTGGAGAGAAGAAAAAATCAATATGTCGTCCAGGAAGACATATATGAACTGGTCGATCATATCTCGCAGCAGGTCATTGACCAGTGTCTGGAAAACTGCTGGGGAGTTGGACAGCCCGAACGGCATGACCAAATATTCAAAGTGCCCCCTGGGGGTGTTAAAGGCAGTTTTCCACTCACCCCCCTCCCTAATGCGAACCAAATGATAAGAGTTACGCAAGTCCAGTTTTGTGAAGATGGACACTCCCTGTAACCTCTCGAAGGCTGAAGACATCAACGGCAAAGGATAGGTATTCTTTACCTTGATGTAATTCAACCCCCGGTAATCAATAGTAGGTCGCAGAGATCCATCCTTCTTCCCCACAAAAAAGAACGCCGCCCCCGCTGGAGAAGAGGAAGGGTGAATTGAACTTGGTTGCTAGAGAATCAGAAATATATTTCTCCATAGCCTCCCTCTCTGGAATAGAAAGTGAATACAACTTGCCCTTAGGTGGAGACTTACCTGGCAGTAAATCTATAGCACAGTCATAGGGACGATGCACAGGACGAGCAGCTGCACAAGACTTAATGAACATCTCCTTCAGGTCCAGATACTCCCCGGGCATGTTAGACAAATCCCCTGCTTCCTCCTGAAACACAGAAACAGGCACAGATGAACAGGCAGTCGTGAGACAAGACTTATGACATTCCTTGGTCCATTCCAGCACAGATCTATGAATCCAGTCCACTCGGGGGTTATGTTGGATGAGCCAAGGGTGTCCAAGGACGATGGGTGCCAGGGATAAGTCCAGAATATAAAATGCAATAGTCTCAGAATGGTTGCCAGATGTTGTGAGGGTGATGACTTCTGTAGAGAGGGAAATGGTGGGGAGCTCTTGACCATTAAGTGCCTGAACCGTGAAAATCGATAATCTTTGTGAGAGATTTTCGTTGTGAGAGAATCCATGAAAATCTTTGTGCAAAAGTGTGGTCCATGAAATTACCTTCAGCCAAGGAGTCCAGAAGTGCTTGACAATCGTGCTGGTGGACTGACCAACTTAATCTTACCGGGAGGAGCATGGAGGTATACATGGTCGTGGATGAGGTCTTCCTGGCGAAGATCCCACCTCAAGTTTACTATCGGGCTTGGCCTTTTACTGGGCAGCTTTAAGCATAATGTCCTGCTTCTCCACAATACAGCAAAGGCCCTGGGACCTCTCCCTCTCCTCCAGGGAAAGCTGAGCTCGCCCTACCTGCATGGGTTTGTGATCGTACACGGGGCTGACCACGTCCCTGCCGCTGGATCGTGGACCGTTGACTCCTCCAGACAGGCAGTCAATACGTCTAAGTCAATACGTCTGTTCAGTGTGGTGGGAAGATCCAGGGCGTAGATCTCTTTCTGAACGTGGTTAGCCTACCCATGTCCCACTGCGCCTCCTCGTTCCCTCCACACCAAGGTCTAGAAGTAAATAGAGAAGTACGAAACCGACCTCCATAGTTCGGCCAATGCTCTTGCTGCCTTTCTCCCAGAGACAGCCCTGTCGAAGACCTGTCTCATCTCGGTGGCGAGTATCAGAACCATAGCGCTGCTTTCCCAGTCAATAAGGTCAATACCGAATGCCACTTTAGCCTGTTCTGTGTTAAAAGTATGAGGTTGCTGTGCAAAGTGCATTGAAAAGCGGGTCAGAATTGCTCTACAGCAGTGCTTCCCAATCCTGGTCCTGGGGACCCATAGCTCTGCACAGTTTGTACATCTCCCTCATTTAACACCTGATTCAGATCATCATCTTGTTAAGAAAGAGTTTTGAACTGAACTGGGTGTGTCAGATAAAGGAGACATATAAAATGTGCAGAGCTGTGGGTCCCCAGGACCAAGATTGGGAACCACTGCTCTACAGTGTGATTGTTCACCTGAATAGGCTTCCGGAACTGGTAGGCGGGGCTCCGACTGGGATGGGTTCTCTGGTGGTCTGGGGGGAATGGCTGGTGTGGGCGGCGCAGTGGGGACTCATAGGTGTTGGATCTGCTGGGTGAACTCGGACACCTGTGTCACCAATGCTTGTAACGCGTGAACCGCATCACCGATCTCCTTCTTCTGTGAGTCCATTCTTCGGATACTGCGATGAATGAACTCATTCAGTGAGAAACTTCCATTCCATGGTCAGATTGTTCTGTCATGGCGATCCAGAGAAAACAGTAAGCAAATGCAAGTAACTCTTTTATTAGAAATGTCCAGCAAACCGTACAACCAGGTGGAAAAAGGAGATGCAGGGACTACGATGGTCAGATCCGGTGATGAAGTGCAGTGAAGATGAACAATAATCCACACGTAGACGACGACGAGGAACAGGAACACCAGGCGGGAACACAGAACCTTGCTAGACCTATATAGCAAGATTTATTACGCTATATTTTATGAAGTTTATTAACACACTGGGTTTATATTACTATATGTTTAACTGATAAGCTGTATATATGTAAGCAATAAGGTACGAGAGGCTGTGCTGTATCGTGAATAAGTAACGGCTCAAGGGCGTTGTTAGGCACGACGCAAAGCGGAGTGCCTGCAACCCCTTGAGACGTTACTTATTCACGATACAGCACTTGCCTCGAGTATCTTATTGCTTTTATAAAACGGTTGCCACACAATATTTAAGTAAAGAACAATGTTAGTGCAACTTTCTTGAAGTAAAATCACTAAAAGCCTACCTTCCGCTGGAAAAAATAGTCCCCTAGTGTTAACAGCAACAACGTTCCAATGTGTAAAATGCATGAAAGCTCAAATAAAAACAACATAGAACCGCAGTGTTGCGCAGCGATCAATAGAACCGTTGGGTGAAGCGGTCGTAGCCGTGTTTTATCGTGAATAAAGCACAGCTCTTGACCAATCAGAATCAAGGATTCGAACTAACCGTTTTATAAGTACATTTAAATAGCTTATTATTAATTTACTTACACTTTCTAAATGATCATTTGAACCACTGACACCTAAAAAAAACTGGTTTGTAAATAATGTAATATATATAATTTAAAAATGATAAACTGATCATTAATAAAGTATGAGAATACTATTATTAAACACATATATACACAGCAAAATCTACAGTGTTAAATCAACACTGACGGTGTTAAATTAAAAACTGAGAAGTGTGAATTATATAAACTCTGAGCAGAGTGTTAAATGAACACTGAAGTTGTGTTAAAGTTAATGAAATAATTAAGTGAATAATTGAGTGATGATTGAGCATTATTGAATACACCTGATGTTAACAAGCAGAATCTTTGAAGGAGAAAACCGTATAATTTTTAAGTCACCATTATGGTGATCGTATTTGACTTAGCTGGGCTCTTGACCCTTGAATAATTAACTTTAGATTTTGTTTGGCTGCTGTATGTGACTTATCACAGCCAGATGATCAACTAGAAAGGTGATCTGATGGTGTTGGTTGTGTTTTACCATAATCATCAATTGACCTGAATCACTGAACTCATCGAGAGCATAAATTATGAGTTAAATTTACCTTACAAAAATCATTTTAGAACATACCATTTTTAACCCTTTCAATGAAATCCAAACAATCAAATAAAAATAAAAAACTCAAGAAAAAAATGTATGTAGGCACGCACAGACATTAAGAATTAGCATATAAATCTCAGCAATGGTGACAAACAGATTACCTCTGAACATAAGCTCATTATTTATTCGTGCAGCAATGCCATGAATGAATTTTGATTGGTGGCACCCAGAGTGCAATGCAACATGATTTATAATTGTCACCATTGTTGAGATTAACAGGCTAATTATTGATCTCTGTGTGTCTTTTTGAAGAAAAATTGAAGAGAAGTAAAAAAATGTATAAGAGAAACTTAAGAAGTTATTTTGAATCCATTGTAAATGTTAAAAATATTATGCTGTACAAAATCACTGCTGCTATAATTAATAAAGTCAACGTAATTCTGAAATTTGGCTCTATATGAATTCAGGTGAAATGAATGTGAAATACTGATTATGTTGAAACAACCATCACCATCAGATCAACTTTTTTATTTGATTATCTGGCTGCTATAGCTTGTGTACTGTAGCCAAACTAAATTTAAAGTTAATGAATTAAGGGTCAAGAGCCCAACTAAAGCAAACACTGATCACCATAATGGTGACTTAAAATTCCGGTTTTCTCCTTCAGTGATTCTGCTTAACATCAGGTGTCTTCAATAATGCTCAACCATCACTCAGTTATTCACTTAATTATCTCATTAACTTTAACAGTGCTTCAGTGTTCATTTAACAATCTGCTCAGAGTTTATATAATTCACACTTTTAAGTGTTAATTTAACACTGGGGATTTTGCTGTGTATGCTTATATATCCAGAATAAAGCATTTTTATTGTATTTGTAAACTCCCTATTAATGGCTATGGTTTATAAATGATGTGGAATTATTCACTATTTACTAATAATTAACTAATTATGCATTTATTATAAATTGCATCCAAAATTTCTGTTGTTTCAGTGTTTCTGAAGGAAACAGTAACTGCTGTTATTGGTGGTTCTGTTCTCCTGCCGTGTTCTTCCACTGAAGATCATAAACCTCAAGACAGTGATGTGCACTGGAGACACAATGGCAGCAAGCTTGTGTATGATATTGTCAGGGGTGAAGATTCACTGGAGTTCCAGGACCCTCATTACAAGAACAGAACCAAAAGTTTCCCACAGGAGTATGGGAGAGGAAACTTCTCCATCAAAATCAACAATCTCACTCACACTGATGCTGGAAAATACAGTTGCATCATCACACCCTCAAATGAACAGAAGACTATACAACTTATCATCAATGGTGTGTGAAACTAGTGGATTAGGGTTTTAAGTTTTGAATTTAATTAAATTAGTTTGTTTTAAAATCTAAATACTGCAAGAATTTGATTCCTTATTTGAAGTTCACTTGTGATGTTTGAGTCTAAATGCTTTTGTATGTAAATTATAGACGGATCTGTTATCTTTATCACTCTGAGGTAAAATTTCTTGTTATACTTTTTTGTTGCAGAAAAAGAAACAGTATCGCCTGAACAAGAAAATCAAGGAGAAACAGAACCAGACAGTGTGGAAACATCATCACTTGGGCTCTGGGTTGGAATTGTATCTGTAGTTATAGGTATAGGTTTTATTGTAGCTTGGCAGATAAGAAAGCAGTCGTAGGGCACAGGTCAACTGTGAAGTGTTTAACATTTCTCATGTATTAACTCATGAGGAAACATGGAGCGTAGTTTCATTGTATTTGCAGGATCTAAATATGATGAAGTCCTAATAAATATTTTTGCTGAAATAATGCATATGTCAGTTGTTTGGATATTTCTAATCTTATACTTTTTACTAAAACCAAATGTTTTGCATTTATGTTTTGCAGACTTGTGATAATGTCTATAACTATAGTATCCTGGAGCCTCATCAACATTCAGCCATAAAACTCCTGTTATTACAAAACTCCAGCCACTCCTGCAAACTAAAAGAGACAAAACAAACTGACCGTATCTCAGACTGACCACTATGAGAACCGGCTGTTTGTGTGTTAGGGCAGTGCTTTGAAGGATCAGTGAGGGTTTGAATGTCCTCTAAGCAGGGGTCTCAACTCCAGTCCTCGCGACCCACTGCTCTGCACATTGTGCATGTCTCCCTTATTTAACACACCTGATTCAGATCCTAACGAAGCTGAGGATCTGAATCAGGTGTGTTAAATAAGGGAGACATACACAATATGCAGAGCAGTGGGTCGGGGACTGGAGTTGAGAACCCCTGCTCTAAGGACCGAGCTGTATCTCAGCATCAGAACATCACAATAAACACATGGGATTGGGCTTTTCTCATGTGTGTGTATGACAAACATCTTGATGCTCAGGGTCAATGCAATGAATGATGGGGATTGTAGTAAATTCTGCGTGATTACAATCAGTCCAGTGAGAGAGAACGCCAGTAGAGGCCGCCATACTCCTAGTAGAATGGGCCTGAACAGCCATTGGTGAAGGCTGTGCAGCCACTTCATAAGCCAATAATATAGACTCGACTATCCATTTCCTCATAACCTGTTTAGATGCAGGGGACTCTTTCTTGAGTGACCCAAAGCAGACAAATAATTGTTCAGACTTACGCCACAGGGCAGCTCTGTGAACCTAGGCATCTAATGCCTGAACTGGACATAACAGGTTCAGTCCGTCCCTGATCTGGGGTATTAAAAGGTGGAGGATAAAGGGCCTGCAGCACTATATTTAGGAGCAAGCAACAGGGCATGCACATCTCCAAAGTGAGGAATTTTTTCTAAAACCTTAATTCTATGAGTCGGGCCCCCTCAGAGGTCAAGCCCACAGTATCCAAGAAACTCCAATGAGGGTGAACTCCGGGGAGCAAAGATATCGGGAAATGCGTACCGGTGTAGCGTTACCTAATACATCACACCCAGTCCAAGCAGAGCTGGATGTGTGAGGGAGAACCAAATAGAGCAATGCATTGTACAAACAATGTGAAAGGCTGGCTTAACTTTGAGATTTATACCCAAGTTCTCCCGTGACGTGTTCCCACTATATACTTTCCAAATGCATCACTGTTTTCATTGTGTAACAAAAGAAGATCTTCAAACACTGAAAAAGGAACATGTTTTTGCTGTATCTGAAGGAAATGAGTTTGTCAAGTTTGCATATCTTTACCACAAGTGTTCTTTGTCATGCTGCATTTGTCAGTATTTAAATATATCTTTGAATCATTTCATGTTGGAACTGCACATCATTTACCAAACATTAGTTAATTCCTGATATCACATCAATTAATACAATGTCTTTGTATGGACAGTGTGCAAAAGATAAAATAGATAAAAACTGCTACACAGTTTGCTACAACACTAATACTAGAAGATCTGCACATTGTTTCTAAAAACAAATGGTTAATTCCTGATTGCACATCAAAAACATTTTTTGTCCCTAATCCCATTATAGATTTTTCATGTCTAACTGATCCCAGGCTACGTCTTCTTTGTGTGCTGAATATTGCAGAAATATGACACTTTTAATTCACAATAATAATTGCTTAATCAGAAGAGGAACAGAGTGAACCGAGCAAATGATCATAATGTCCAGAGACATGGCTCTTTACATTAAACGTCAGTGGTCCCACTCATCGTCTAAAATCATACACTGATATTTTAATTATATCATATGGAACCAGTCCAACTGATATAAACATTATACCGCAAAATCAATGATGTCACTGATCATTACATGGTGACTTGCATAATACGTACTGCCGAAATATGTCATGTTGCGCCGCGTTATAGAAAAGGCAGAACAATCCTTCCAACCACTATAGATAGATTCTCAAATAGCTTACCTGATCTATCTAAGCTGCTAAGTGAACCCAAACAAACTGATCAATTAGATGAAATGACTAGCAGTTTGAGCACCATTTTCACTAGTACATTAGATATTGTTGCACCAATTAGATTAAAAAGGTTAGAGAGAAAACTAAAGCACCCTGGTACAACAGTGATACGCATGCTATCAAGAGAGAAACTCGTATCTTAGAGCGTAAATGGAAACAAACTAATTTAGAGGTCTTTAGAATCGCGTGGAAAGACAGTATGTCACGTTATAAAAAGGCTCTAAAAACTGCCAGGGCTGAGCATCTCCGCAAACTAATAGAAAATAACCAAAATAATCCAAGGTTTTTATTTAACACCGTGGCTAGACTAACAAATAAACAGACATCGCCAGAGCAAAATATACCGTTACAGTTTAGTAGTAATGATTTTATGAATTACTTCAATGAGAAAATAGAAAGCATCCAAAACGCAATTATAAATGTACAATCCTCTTTGGTGTCTTATGATTCAGCCTCAATTATGGCCCCTCTAGAACAACTACACCGCTTTACAACGATAGGACAGGAAGAGCTAAATAAACTTATCATTGCTTCTAAACCAACAACATGTTTATTAGATCCAATACCCACTCAAACTACTGAAAGAACTATTACCTGTAGTGGAAGAGCCTCTCCTCAATATTATTAACTCGTCTTTATCTTTAGGTCATGTTCCAAAAATATTCAAGCTGGCAGTAATAAAACCTCTCATTAAGAAACCGCAATTAGATCCAAATAACTTAGCAAATTACAGACCTATTTTCAAATCTTCCATTTATGTCAAAAATACTAGAAAAGTTGTGTCCGCTCAATTGTGCTCTTTTTTGCAAGAAAATGATATCTATGAAAAATTCCAGTCAGGATTCAGACCGCATCATAGTACAGAAACTGTAGATCATTAGCGTTCGACACTATAGATCATAAAATACTCTTGGATCGACTACAAAACTACACTGGTGTTCAGGGACAGGCATTAAGCTGGTTTAGATCGTACTTATCGGACCGTTCTCATTTTGTTTGTTTAAATGGGAAAAATCAAAGATAACGCCAGTAGACTATGGAGTACCGCAAGGATCTGTTTTAGGCCCTCTGCTATTCTCAATATATATGCTGCCACTTGGTAATATTATAAGAAAACATGGAATTAACTTCCACTGTTATGCTGATGATACTCAATTATATATTTCATTACGACCAGACGAAAAACACTAACTCATCTAAATTGACAGAGTGTCTCAAAGATATAAAATGCTGGATGACGCGTAATTTCCTGCTATTAAATTCAGATAAAACGGAGGTTTTACTTATTGGTCCAAAAACTACTCACAAAACCTCTTACAATACAACTTTAATATAGATGGATGTCCTGTTACTTTATCCTCTACAGTAAAAGACCTGGGTGTTATACTGAGACTCGCAACTTGTCTTTCGAAAATCATATTTCATATGTTACAAGAACAGCCTTTTTCCACCTTAGAAACATTGCTAAGCTACGTAACATGCTATCTGTTTCTGATGCAGAAAAGTTAGTTCATGCATTTACTGACCTCGAGACTAGATTACTGTAATGCTTTATTAGCCGGTTGTCCTGCATCCTCAATAAACAAGCTACAGTTAGTCCAAAATGCAGCCGCTAGAGTTCTTACTAGGTCAAGAAAATACGATCATATAACACCGATTTTATCATCTCTACACTGGTTACCTATTAAGTTCCGCATCAACTACAAAATACTACTACTAACCTATAAAGCCCTAAACGGTTTAGCTCCAATGTACTTAACGGACCTTCTTTCGCCCTACAATCCACCGCGTTCTTTAAGATCACTAAATTCAAGGCTTCTGGTCATTCCTAGGATATCTAAGTCCACTAAAGGAGGGAGGGCGTTCTCACATTTAGCTCCAAAACTCTGGAATAGCCTTCCCGAGACGGTTCGAGGCTCTGACTCGCTGACACAGTTTAAAACTAGACTAAAGACGCATCTCTTCAGTCAAGCATTCACATAACGCTTACCTTTTAGTCCTCTGTTATGCCATACAGAACCGTTTGCCGCTCAAACTGCTTAACGCACCAGCGGGGCTCGACAGCCTTTTAGACAAACGGTTCGAGCACGTTCGGCGCGTATGGTTGGGTTGCGGAGAGTTTGTGAGATAGTGATTTTCTAACACTGACTCCTGTATAATGGAAATCATTCTGAACATCAGCTATGCTAATTATCTCCCATCTGCCTTTCTGCTGTTATCTCGGGAACGGTTGTCCCGAGAAAAATGGCGTTTGTCAGGTCCAGTTTGTATCCAGCCTCTCAGGGGATTCGCAGATGCCCCAATCGCCTGTGAAGAGGGCAACGGAAAGTCCTCGCTCCCTCGTTACGAAAAGTCGAAAAAACTTCCCTTGCGTGGTTTCTACTGGGAAAAATACACCGCGAGGATTCTCTGAAAATAATGTTTGAATTCCAAAATAAAAGTCTCCTCGTCATATCCAGCCTACACTCTGTAGACACTGAATACACAGCTCTTATTTCAAGGTTTACTGATGAAATAAGTTGTTAACCTGAGCTGTTATTATAGACTTTTCTGAGAAAATATTACTTTGATGAAGTCATTCTTTATAAGCATATATAACAGAATATAGTGCAGGTTATGCTCAGAACTATATAGAAATACAGTGAAGAGGAAGGAGTCGTTTAGTGTTTCTCACTGTTGTGTTGTGTGGCGCCCTACTACTGGATAACACATGAACCTGATCTTTAAAAATACTGTATACAGTGATGCTATATTTGGATAGTCAAGTCAGACTTTAAAATGTCATTATACAACAAAATATTAAACCAGATGACATTTATTTTAAAGAAATGTGTACAAGTGTACAGCATCATTCAGTCTAAATTAAAAAATAAAAAGATTCAAAAACAACACAAACAGGACCGAACTCTACTGCTAAGTTTAACCTGTGGTCCCTTTTCATATCTTTACTTGCTAGTGGATTCCATCAGATTCCATCATTGGGATAGTCAACCTCTTCTTTCTTTTCTCATTTTCTCGATTGATCTGACTCTGCCGGATCTTTCGTGTGGACTCGATCCTGAGCTTTCAAACAGCCGTGCCATGAAGCCCAGGCCCTCACGTTTAATGTAGGACTTTCCAGCAAATGTGTAAAGAACAGGATTCATAGAGCTGCCGATGAAGGTGAAAGTGGAGGTGAAACCCCGGAAAGATGTCCAGATTTGATTGAGTCTGTGAGGATGATGATAAATTAGATATTAAAGCTAGGGTATACGATTTCAAAGATTGTTCATTATTAATATCCTCGTTTATATGCTGGTTATGGTTATATAGTACAATCCTAACAATATGAATAGAAAAAAGAATGAAAAAAATCCATTCACTCTATTGGCTGTACAGCTGCAGAGAAGTTGACCAATGAAGCTTTGCGGCCGCAAAGCTACATTGGTCAACTGCTCTCATCCAATCACCAGCTACACTTGAAACTCCGCCTGGCGCTCGCATCTCCAACCCAAACACACCCGACCCCGCCCCCTCCTTACGCGAGCAAGTGCAGCTGACAGACTGGTATGGTAGCTAGCTAAGTAGCGTCATATCAGCACTGGATAAAGCATTGGATAAAAATATAAACGACAGCAGCAAGCGGCCCCTGCTTGCCCCTACTGTAAAGTTTGGACGAAAGAGAAAGTATGTGGAGGAAAGAGCGGAGATAAAAAAAAACAAAAAATGTGACGCTGGAGTCGGACTCTAAGTAGGATAAATATAGGGTTCAACATTGACCGTTGGAGGAAGCTTCAGGGAGATCTGGCACTGAAAACCGACTGACACGGGCACGGCTGACTTTTTGTTGAGCAGGTAAACATTTATTTATATACTTTTATGTTGTGATGTGTGTTACATAGCTGTTTATCAGTTTGACAACTTGCTCATGCTGCCGGTCGGCATTGGCAATGTTAGCCGTTTAGCATCGCCGATCACGGGTCAAAGTAATTATATTTCTAAAAGTGCTTGAATATATTTCAGTATGCCTAGCGGGTTTCTGTTCCAGCCGATCGGAATTTGAACAATATGCGCTGTTGATGTGAACTCATCCGTGACATAGCTCAGGGATCAGGTAGCACAGAGGGGAGGGGTGTGTGTGTGTGTGGAGGGGCGGGATGAGTTTTTTAAAACTTCCCTTCCATCTCAGGCTTTCTCGACCGATTTTCAACATCGTATACCAATAGCTTTAAATTAAAACACAATTAAAGTAACCAGAATGGCATTTCCTTCTGTGAACGAATTTAGGCCCTGTTTACACCTAGTATTAAGGTGCATTTTGGTCGATTCGGATCACAAGTGGAAGATGCAAAAGGTGTAAACAAGGTCTAAAACGTTTGGAGCTTGTCCAATTTCAACCACTTCCAGAGGTGGTTGTAAACGCACTGGACTGGATTGTTTACATAGTGTAAACGCTCATTTGGCCGAATGTGTTCAGCCTGTCACAAAAGTCTGCATACTCTCCGCCTACTGACCTAATGCGTAAACATTATGGGAAGCGTACTACTCAGGCGGGTTTTATATTTTCGGCTGAAGACCCAAGTTTGGTTTGAAGACAAAATATGAAAAATGTTCTCTCGCCATTCCTGATTTCTGACATACACTCAATGTATTCAGTGTGGTCTTGCAGCTGTCAGAGCAGAAACGAAAGCTGCTGCTCTTACGTTTTCCTTTGTCTCCTTTCGCGTTCACCTGTAAATTGCACAAGCTTATTTAGTCCATTATCGCAAGATCTTAAAAAAACCCATACATTTACAGACTCATTGTCCCTTTTATCGAATAAATCAGGACAGAAGTGGTTGAAAGTGGACAAAATAGACAGATTGAAACACCAGGTGTAAAGGGGAATGTGTCTCGCTCGTCTCACATGACCTGGTGAAAACAGGGCATTAGTTTTAGTAACTCACCTGGCTTTTGCAGGGGAATCTTCTGGGAGAAAAGCACCAGCAACCTGTTCAGGAAAAACAAAGAGATTAATGTCTTTAAAACCTGGAGTTCTCAAACTCTTTGAAGCCATGGACCCTTTGAGGGGTTTTGTTACACGCACCTCCACCATATTCATGATATGAAATGGGAGCCAGTTCAGGCCGAAGGTGATGACAATGACCAGGATGAGTTCTCACTTCGGATGTGCCTACGAAACCGGGTCTTGCGAATTCTGCGTAGGATACACACGTAGCTGCTTATGATCAGTCCATACGGCATCAAGAAACCCAACAGAATTTCCAAACAGTGCTGCAGTATTCGCCGTAAAACAGCATTTAACATGATTTCTTTTCAGATATAGAGTTTGTCTGTTCATTCTATAAAGATCTTATTATGTTAGGACTATGTGTGTCTATTATTGGAGCAGATGTTTACTGTGTCATTGACAGTGATTTATGTCTTCTGACTGGGAAAATATGGAGTTTCGCTGTGTACATACCTTTCTATGACACAGTCTCGACTCGGACTGTATTTGAAAACCAACGAACTCGAGTCTTGACTCTGGACTTTAACCTCTCAAAGATCTCGGTCTTGACTCGGAATTGACTGTATTTGAAAACCAACAGACTCGGTCTCGAGCTTGGACTCGACTGTATTTGAAAACCAATGGACTCTGTCTCAACTCGGACTCGACCCTTTAAAGACTCGGTATAGTATTTGAAAACTAACCAGACTCGACAGTATTTGAAAACCAACGGACTCGGTCTCGACTCGGACTCTACCCTTCAAAGACTCGGTCTTGACTTGGACTCGACTGTATTTGAAAACCAATGGACTTGGACTCGACTGTATTTGAAAACCAACAGACTCGGACTCTACCCTTCAAAGACTCGGTCTTGACTCGGACTCGACTGTATTTGAAAACCAACGGACTCGGTCTCGACTCTGGACTTGACTGTATTTGAAAACCAACGGACTTCAAGTCTCCAACTCTGACTTGACCCTTTAAAGACTCGGTCTTGACTGGACTTGAACTGTATTTAAAAACCAATCGGACTTCGGTCTCTGACCCTTCAAAGACTCGGTCTTGACTTGGAACTCGACTGTATTTGAAAACCAACGGACTTCGGTCTCAAACTTGGACTTCGACTGTATTTGAAAACCAATGGACTCGGTCTCGAACTTGGACGCTGAACTGTATTTGAAAACCAATGGACTCGGTCTCTGACTCGGACTCGAACCCTTTAAAGACTCGGTATAGTATTTGAAAACCAACCAGACTCGACTGTATTTGAAAACCAACGGATCTCGGTCTCCAACTCGGACTTGACCCTTCAAAGACTCTGGACTTGACTGTATTTGAAAACCAACGGACTCGGCCTCGAACTTCGGACTCGACCCTTCAAAGACTCGGTCTTGACTCGGACTCGAACTGTATTTGAAAACCAACGACTTGGACTCGACTGTATTTGAAAACTGACGGACTCGCTCAACTCAGACTCTACCTTCAGACTCGGTATAGTATTTCAAAACCAATCTGACTCGACTGTATTTCAAAACCAACGGACTCTGGTCTCAACTCTAGACTTCGACCCTTCAAAGACTCGGTCTTGACTCGGACTCCACTGTATTTAAAAAACGACGTACTCTGTCTCGAACTCGGATTAGACCCTTCAAAGACTCGGTCTTGACTCGGAATCGACTGTATTTGAAAACCAACGGACTCATCCCCATCACTGTTACTACTTTTATAGTTACTTGCTCATGTTTACCGACAGTTACTGTGATTTTAAATTTTTGTTATTTACTATTTGTTATTAACCATTGAAAAAAAATCAGGCAATTGTAACTTACATCTCGTAGCTGTGAATGTTTACAAGCACATGCTACAATCTTTGGCTCTTGCTCACTCCTGAAAGTGGTCCAGAAAACCGAATTAGGTACTGACATACAGAGAGCAAGAATCCAAAGTGACACCAACACCCGAATGATCACCCTCCGGTCTGACAGGACACCAGCATGTTTCCTCCACACGACAGCCACCATCCTGTACAGACTCATCAGCGTTATCAAAAATGTTGAAGCGTACATGTTGGCACTGCAGAGGTACAACAGAATCTTGCACAGTGGAAGGGTAAAAATCCAGGTGTGTTTTACTAAATAAACAATGAAAAAGGGCATTAAAAGCATCACAAATCCATCCGCGCAGGCCATGTTTAGGATCAGGAGGGTGGTGATGGAACGGTGGCGGGTTCAGAGTCAGGATGCTCCAGATGATCAAGAGGTTTCCAGAGATGCCAATCGGTAAGAAAAGACACAGAATCAGAGCCCCTGTGATCCTTCCAGCAGGACTTATGTCTGTGACAGTGACATTGTTTGTTTCAGAGTTGGTGGTGTTGAAGAGAAGGCGGATTGCCATGTTATAAGATGGACTGCAAGAGGAGCAAGGTGCCTTGGAGAACAACTCTCATAAGAGTGACTCTCAACTTCAAAATTACACTTGCAGTAACATCAATAGATGCCAAACTATGTATTGTGCATTAGTGCAGGTATACATTGATAGCTTTCCAGATGAATTACCAAAGCAAATTTTACCAAAGTGCATAGACTGCTTAATGTGATCGTTATCTGAACTTGTCTACATGCCTGTCATAGCAAACAAATACAGTGCCAGCCCATCTGTTAAAGATCCCCTGACCTGTTACCCAGTCCGCGAACAAGCCTTTTTTTTTTTTACAACATACACTATTAGAGAAAATGTTCCAAAATTGTATTTTAGGAGCACACCAGCTTATCACTGGGGTGGTAAGCTCAAGGAAACACCTTTGTACCTTATCCTCCTGTAAAGAGTGCATATTCTCCATCTACACTGGATGTGACTGTTGTCACATCACGCTGCCACAGCTTGGGGCTGTCTACACTAAATGTGACAAAGCGACCATTGCGAATTTATTCATCCTTTGTGCCAGCGCGAGCACTTTTGGAGTGCATCAGAAAGAGAACATGGCATCAGTTTACTGTTGCCCCACGCAACATCCAGTGTAGACAGCATCACATATTATAATGGGTTCTATATCTTTAGTTCTGCTCTTGTCCGGTAAAAACACAATGTTAAAGTTGAAGTTTATTTAGCTCAAATATTAGAGCATGGTGCTAGCAACACCAAGCCATGACCCTAGATCAGGGAATACTACCACCCATTCACCAAACTGCAGGACCTATATAGGGTCGTAGCAGAGATGTATAAAGTACTAGAAATCCGGACTTGAGTAAAAGTACAAGTGCTCTATCAAAAAAGTGACTTGAGTAGAAGTTGAAGTGCTCTTTAAGCACCACACTTAAGTAGAAGTACGAAAGTATTCAACATTTTTTCTACTTAAGTATTGCAAGTAGTTTATTTAAAAATTCACTACTTAAGTACTAAAAGTAAAAGTACAAGTATTGTGTCATGTAATTATTAAAGAAAGCAGTCAAAAGTTTGAACTACACTGTAAAAAAATTGGAGTAGGATTTACTTGCTTGCTAAACTATCTCACTCAGAAAATGCTAGTAAATTTACAAAGATTTGCCAAGTAAAAACCTAAACATATTCATCAGTAGCTTTAATTAGAAATCTTTAAGGTAAATTTACTTGGAATATGGAATTAAGTAAACTTTACAAAAAATAAGTAATTTTAACTCGGCTAGTAAAAGGTTGATTAATATCGATTTCCTTTGCCTTTGTATTACATTTCACAAAAACAATAATCTTAAATTTTATTAGTCTTTTAGAGTATGTGCTTTACTTAGATCATCTAAGTAATCATGTCAGATGTTAAACATCATGTGAATGCAAACACCTCAATACTTGGTAGACAATACACAATGGCGGTAACATTTGATGGGTCGTTTTGTGTTTGAATGTCATTTTGAGCAAAAAATTTACTCGAAATGTCACAAAATGGCAAGTTACTAATACTGACAACAAAAATCAATGATAAATAAGTGTAAATACAGCTGGAAACCAGTGAAAAATGAGCCTCATTAATTATTCAAGGTCCAGTGCAAGATGGGAACCCCAGTATCAGAAAAGTTGAGTAATTTTTTCACTTAATTTTATTGAGTTGATATTTACACTTTCATTTCTACTCGCTTGAATTAAGTACTGATATGGAATTTAAATAAGGCGCTTTGGCGGGATACAAATTTGCTTTGGCGGGCGCCAAAAAAATTTCATTGCAGGACAACCCCTGCATTAGTTGTCAATGTGTGTGTCAATCAATACCATTACCCTATAAAACTGGCATGTGATTGCCACGAATGATTCGTAAAAAAATTATAATTGTAACGAGTAACTAGCAGAACATTAAAAAAATATCGAAGTAAAAGTATTAAATTCATCGAAAATATCTACTGAAGTAAAAGTAGAAGTATGAGAAAAAACAATACTCTAGTAGAGTACAGATACAGCATTTTAGTACTTAAGTACAGTACTTAAGTATCTCTACTTCGTTACTATACATCTCTGGGTCATAGGGATGCTGGAGCCTAGTTTGGGAAACACTCTGAATTGACCACTTGTAGGGGATAGATATACTGATAAAATGTATACCTTGAATACTATGCAAGATGATTGGAGGGGAATCTTTTACACTTTAATATTAGCGATTAAAAAGGGCATATAAAAAAGTGCACACCACTGCCTTTGGGGTACTGCCTCAATGCCAAGCATTTTCTCAGAGTCAGAATTTCTTCCAAAGGATAGTGCCTTTTTTACAGGGTAGTGTCTGTCTTGGAGATTGACTGTCGTGCAAAGTTTCACACCTGGCGGTAATTTTCAGGAGATCCAAAAGAACTATCCTAGTTCAAGTGTGTTGATTGGGGTTTACATTTACATTTATTAATTTAGCTGACGCTTTATTCAAAGCGACTTACAATTGCTATATATATCAGAGAGGGCACGCCTCTGGAGCAACTAGGGGTTAAGTGTCTTGAGCCCCTTTCACACAGTACGTTGATTTCGGGAAATTGCCAGAGCGGCTTCTGTGTGAACGCAAACACGACCCCACATCTGATACCGGCATCAATGCCGGGTTGGGGACCTAGTACCATTGCCGGAATCAGTCCCGGAATGCGCGCTGTGTGAACAAAAGCCAGGACCAATGCCGTAAGGGGTGTGTCATAGTGATGTTGCTCTTAGAATAAAGTTTGTGTTCGACATCAACAAAGAAAGGACGGACAAATGTCTGCAAACTGGAACGAAGCAGAGACCAGAAGCTCGTTTGTTCACCAGCTTTGTGGAACGGTATGCAAGTGTACATGTTTTCGACACGTACGTTACACGTCTTATCCTGACGTTGTGTGTTTCCGTGATCTTTACGGGTTATGTGTGAACGCACTCACAGATCCCGGAAAATCACTGGCCGTGTGAATGAACCGGAATCAAACAATCCCGGGACAAATGCCGGGTCACATTATCCGTGTATTTTCCGGGAATCTCTGTGTGAAATGACATCATGATTTTTGCGTAAACATTCACGCCACTTTCAAGTCAAGTGGCATGTTATCTATACGCATTTTGAGCTATCTGCTTGTATACGTGTATGTCTACACCGTTATATATCACGACTGATTCCGCATGTATGTACACACCGTTAAATGTCAGAGCGAAAACGAAGCAAATGTAGATCCACATCTGGGGAGCGATTTCTTCCTAGGATGGTAGGGAAAGACTTATAAATGCTATTAACCCCAGTGATGGGAAGGTTTAGGGACGGGGTTGGGGTAGATCATATATTTATACAGTAATGTAACGTCAAGTCAAAAAAGCGATGCTGAAAAGCGATAATGCGCATTGATAGCACCAAAAAGTGGAAATACGAATTGACGTGTCATATACGCCATTTCATGAGATCAGTCTGTTCAGGGACACATTGGTGACTCACAGTGGATTTAAACCCAGGTCTCTCACACCAAACGCATGTGTCTTATCCACTTCACCATCACCACCCCTAGCAATAATAGGTTGAAGCAAATGATAATACAACTTTTTTTTGTGAACCAACCCTTTAAACGTTGAAAAAGATTTAACTTAATGTTTAAATATATGTAACCTGTAGGGTGCAGGGTTTCTGCAGCTTTCAGTAAGTCAAATTTAAGACCTTTTTAAGACATTTTAAGACCGTAATCATTGAAATTTAAGACCTACACAACGCATTAACAAAAATTTAAATAAGAAAATATAAAAAATGATTTTATAAGTGTGTGTACAGTACGTGAAATTTGTACGTTGCATTTTATACTGTAAAAACACAATTATAGTTGATTTTAGTTGATCATACCCAGAGATGAAATGGTATGAACATTTCATTTCATGATTACAATGTATGTCTAAACCTAGCAAATAAAATTAGCATGAATATGCACTTTTTGTTTACATAAACATTAAAATACTATTAAAAATGATGGCCAGATTTTAAAGGAGTGTCTTGCAACAGGTTAAGTCTAGTTAAAATAAAGTCTTCACTAAAATAGTTTTATAAACAGATTTTACGTATTTCATGTCTTTCAGCCTTTAAATGATCTTTTATAAAAAGATTGAGTCAAAAAATGATAAATTACTGACATTCACCTCCGTTATCTTCTATTATTAATTGTAAAATTTGGGCCGATTTTCCTGTTGCGTCTCTCGTTGCTATGCAACCATGCACTGCACTCTCCATAACGACAAAGACATTTTATTAGCCAATGGATTTCCACAACCGAGAAACGCTTGCTGTAATGTTAGGTCTGCTACAAGATTTATTCACTGAAGTTCAATAAAATATATATATATATAAAAAAAAGATTTATTCACTGAGAAGAGAAAAACACCGGTAGTGTTTGGGTGCACCGCGATCCTTCATGTTGACTGAGCTTTCAGTGTTGTTACAGAAGGGGCTGATTGGTTGGTTCTTCGGTTCGTTTGCGGCATTCTGAATCTGAAATGGTGAGATTTTTTCAATCTTGCTGTGGATGCAACTCGCCTATATTTGAATGAACTTGAGCGCGCAAACCTGGTGTATGAACGGCCTCTTAAGCCACGAGCTAATGCTAGCGCGCGAGTGGCGGTGTTTGAACCGGTTTGAACCCCTGCACTAGAGCTCCGCTTTGTAGGCTACGACTCAATACTTTTTTGCTACTTTTTAATAACTTTCTGCGGCCAGAGTTTTGGCAAATGAACGAGGGTAAAATATTTTTAAGACCTGACTAAATCAAATTTAAGACCTCAGATGAAAATCTAGCCGTTTTTAAGACTTTTTAAGGCCTTAAATTTAAAGTTCAGAATTTTAGACTTTTTAAGACTTTTTAAGACCCCGCGGAAACCCTGGGGTGGTAGCATTTTTACTTGACTCTTGTACATAAAGTGGCCAAAATGTGGTTAAGAGTTCTGTCTGACTTCCTGTAAGTGCTGTGGGTTTGTCGTGTGAAGGACCAACACGAGGGTCTTGCAGCTTTTTTTCAGTGTTTTAACATGTCACTAAGCATTTCACATGCTTTGAAAAATGTTATAAATATCACATTATTGTTCTGAATAATTATATTAGACATTTCAGAGTGTTTGCTTGTTTGTGTGCACATCATTTCTCTTTAATAAACACTTTGCTTTACTATGCTGAGGTTAGTACAGTTGTAGATAGTCTATTGCATCTCACTAAAGATAATATACATTAAATCTGTGCATGCAAATCTTTTGGAGAAGCAAATCTTAGCAGAAGTGAGAAGCAGTGTGGTTTAGCTCAAATAATCTTCAGTTCCTCTGAGTTGGTCACTTGACAATAAATGACGCATGTGATCTCATGGTTTTCTGACAGGTGGTTTACCCTTAAGCAGAGTTGTCATTTGCTTTAGACATAATCACCATCACATGATTTTCGTAACCTCCAGTGGAAAAAAGATGGTAGTACAGTGGAAAAAATGAGTTTGTCTGAACTGCCTACGTTTGTTCTGCAGAGAGGAGTTTGTCAAGCCATCGTCTAGTTGGTGGATGTATCGATTTTCACAAAAAACAAGGAAGAGCTTCCTTTTTATATATCTCTTTATTCATTATACAGGTAAGCATATGCCATGTATTTTTATATTTAAAACAAAGGTAACCTGCTGATATAAGGTCAGGTACAATTTTGTGTGTTTATTATTTGGGCTGTAGCAGAAAGCATTGGTTCTGTTCAAAATCTTCACATATTGAGGAAAAGACCACCTCAGTATACTGAAAGAGCAACAAGGAACCAGTATTAGAAGTTATAAATGTATGTATGTTACATCTGTTTTATGATCCAAACAGTGATAAAGAATAAAATTCATCAAAATGTGAAAATTAAGCAAAAAGTATATGAATGTACATGGAAAAAGATGGTTTGGCATAATTTACCACTGTCTTTGTCTCTCATGAAGTTGTTCAAAAGGCATGAAACCAGTCCGTTGTAAATCCACCTCTTGATGTTTTACATTTTTTCCAGAGTGACAACATACACTACCTACAAGAGAGGCGAATTATGGTCATATTTTAGTAATAGATTCAATCAGATTAAATTGAATTAATGAAATGAACTCACCAATGATGACAATGACCAGAAGACCATGCATCAAGCCAGATATGAGGATAATAATTCCCCATGGTCTCTGGAATCTGCTCAAGTATAATTCGCTATGGTGTGATTCTGCTCAACTGTGTTGTTCTGGCACTCCAACTGAGTTGGTTCTGTAAAAAAAAGCCATGCATTTAAATAAGCAAAGCACTTAACATCCATATCACGTTCTGATCACGGAAGCTCACTCACCAACGATGTGTAGTTTGGTGCCGTTGCTGAACTTTGGAGGTGCTTCAGTGGTCATGCAGTAATAAACGCCTGGAACTCATCAACAGTGACATTTTTTATGAATAGACAATATTTAGGTTGCACTGAGAATTTGGTTCTGAATCCTATATCGTAGTAAAAAGGAAGTTGGAGAAGTTGAAAATATCCGTAATATCATAACTGGGCGATTTGGTGGCTTTAGCACCATCCAATAAATCTCTTTTTCTCCAAGATCACAGTTTATAGTCACATTTTGTCCCAATTCTATAAGTTCTGTTTCTACAGCGTGACACCATACTAGTAGACCTGTTAGATAGAACAAAATAAAATCAAATAAAAATAGGATTCTTAGGAATGTTGATCAAGTCCAATAAATATATCAAGATATACAATGAATTGCACTTACAAATTAGATGCTGTATGATCTTTGCGTGTTTCCACAACTAAAACGCATTACCTGATGAAATAGTATTGCTTTCATAAAGGCTTTAGAATTGGAACTTGAACTTTGAGCTTTGAAACCAACAGAGGGTGATTTTATATGAGCGGAAGTCACACTCAGACACCACAACATAGCCTATACTTGTTTAAATACCTCACTAGAGGTTAATATATAAATATAAGTGACAGTGATTACAGAACAAAAGCTCTTGTCAAATATTGCCTGAAGCTTGATCGAAACATTAATATTGGTGTGCAAACACAAAGGCTGTACAATTGAATAAAAGACCACTCTGACCCAAGACCTCAATGAATAGGATATGTAAATGAAAAAAAAATTGAATTAGACATATTCTGATTTTTGATTAACATTTCGTGAGCTTAGAATTATAAGGTTCTATCTCCACTTTTGGTCGAAATTGAGTTTTGACATAATCTGATCCATTAGGTGTTTATTAATGCCTGTGTGGTGTTATTTTTGTAAAAAAAGATTAATAGATAAAGCTATAATAGAAGATTATACTACATAACAGTTTTGCCAGGTGGGATGTAAAAACTTTGATGCTCAATATCTCAGAATGACCCTAAACGGAGATAGAACCTTATAATTCTTAAGCTCATCGATTTATCTTGAAAAGAAGGCTACATTGATATAGTGCAGTAGACTAGACAAACCAATGGAAGTTGTAACTTTATAATGTGGCATTTCCATTTTGTTTTACCACTGGAACTCTACTTGGGACACTTCTCTTTAGACACCAACTTTTCGTGACATATGGATCTCAATCACGCTGTGTTGTCAGGACGACTGCTTCTGATAGGCTTGTGATGTTATGAGCTGCGTTCCTCTCGGTATGATTGGTAGGTGAGAGATCCAGTTTGATTGTCCAGCTTCAGTCTGTCTCTGAATCTCCCATCAAGAACATCATCATATACAGTGATTCTGTCATCCGATTTATGGATTTCTGCTATTAAAGTGTTTTCATGTCCAAACCTCCACTGAATCACATGATAATACTTTATATCAGTGTCAGAGTTTAGAGAGACTGAATCTCCCTTCATCACTGACACTGACTTCACTTCATCTGTCAAAACGCAGAGAACAAACAGAAACAGGGTTTGTCAGAGATTAACACTGTTAAATCACTTTATAATGGTTTACTAAATTGAATGGTTTAAAATTTACATTAAAAATAAACAATATAAAATAAAATAATTTTTTTTGTATGAATTAATTTAAAGTGTGTCATTTATAAAACAGGTGTAAGCATTTTTGAACTTACCAATAACAGCTAGAATGAAAATCTTGCTCTTTCTGTTGATCTGTAGTCTATAACCTCCTTCATGTTCAGTTGTGGTGTTCGTGATGGTCAGAGATCCAGTTTTCTTGTCCAGCTTCAGTCTGTTTCTGAATCTCCCATCAAGAACATCATCATATACAGTGATTCTGTCGGCCAGTTTATCGATTTCTGCTATTAAAGTGTTTTCATTTCCAAACCTCCATCGAATCTCATCATCATCCTTTATTTCAGAAAGAGGAGAGCTTAGAGAGACTGAATCTCCCTCCATCACTGACTCCAGGACTACACACACACACACACACACACACACACACACACACACACACACACACACACACACACACACACACACACACACACACACACACATACATATATATACACACACACACACACACACACACACACACACACACACACACACACACACACACACACACACACAAGGATTTGTCACAGATTAAGATTATCACTTGATAGTTTAAAGGGTGATGAACTGAGAAATCAAATTTTCCTTGAGCTTTTGACATCTAAGAGGTCATCATATAAGAATATCCTGTAAGTTTCAGAACTGAAAACGACCTTATTAGTCCAATAAAAGCTTTTATTGACACCAGCCTCAACAAACGTCTCGTTTTTGTAAGTGTGGAAGTATGACGTCAATAACGCTAAAACCCCACCCGCTCATCAACGCCTACTTCAACACGGCCGGTTTAGCCCCGCCCACCGATTCCGCACATTCACGCATAGGTAAACAAAAGCATACCTCGTGATGACAAACCGGAGCGAGCTACCAGCAATAAACATTCAGTTGACAAAATGTTGTGCCGTGCCTGGCTGTGGAAGAAGACAGTCGCTGCATAAGCTTCCTCTGGATTCCAATATTAGGAATGCCTGGTTAAAATTTGTTTTTAATGACGTTCCAGCAGATGAGTGTAAAACATTCCGTCTGTTCGCTTCATTTCACTGAGGATTGTTTTGTAAACAAGACTGGATTTGCAGATCGATTAAGAGAAAAGAACGGTGATGTGCCGTCTGTATTGGATCTGACAGGAGTTGTGCAACACGCGGACTCTGGGTCGAACATGTATGGGCGAATCCGGTTGCCATTTGACAACATTGGACGTTTTCCCCCACGTGCACCGACGGGTGAGTTAAACTCATTATAATATAAGAGGGAGAAATGAAGACGACACAGATATGCATTTTGTGTATGACCTAGAAGTATTTATTCAGCGATCGACGGTTAAAGTTAATCTGTACAAAACATTATTAACGTACGGAACTTGATTAGTCTACGTTACCTTCTATATTGGATCCAACAGCAGTGGTGCAACACACTTACGCGAGTAATATTTTTATTTTAGAAATAATAATCTACTCGGCTAGCATTGCATTGTTACAGATCGTTTGATATCTAATAATTATGTGTATGTGTCTACAAGTATCCGTTGTGTTCGAGGTGCTGTTGGTTCATTGTCCTGCGATTTGGCATTCGGACTCTGGGTCAAACATGTATGGGCGAATCATTCCGGTTGCCATTTTACAACAGTGGTTTTTAAAAACAATCCCCCGCATCGGTATCGACCGAACCGACGACAGAGTTGAAGCTCATTATATATGCAAAACTGTTATCCACTCACAGCAGTGGGCGTTTACTTCCTAGTCTTCAATGCGATACGCCCATAAAATCCGAGCATTTTCAAGTAGGCTGAAAACTAGGGAAGAAAATAGCCCATAACTTATTCATTTTTGTTTTTGAATGTAAAAACCAAGCGAACGTCATAAGTTGACCTCAGACAACAAAACAAAAACATTTAAAAACCAGTTCATGACCCCTTTAAAGGATCAGGAACAGATCGTCTGCTATAACTGTGTGTATGAAAGTGTCCTCTGATATCTTCATATGATTCAGATTCTAATAAATATGCTCAATTAATACAATCACACCAAGATGTTGAATATCTGTGTCAAGAACAGGAAATACTGCTGTGGTCATATTAAACGTTCAAATGATCTACAATAGAATAGAATAGAAGGGATATGAGAGATGGATATCAAACATATTAATGTTGAGATTTAAACGAACAACCTACAGAGCTTCAGATCTCTATAGAAAGACATTAAAAATCAATAATCTCTTGTGGAACTGATGTCATCAACCAGAACAATAACAGTAGCCACGCCCACATAACTCACATAAGAGTAATGTCACACTCAAGCTAATGCTGTTGGGTATTTGAGCTTCATATGTTATAGTATTTGATTTAATAATCACTTATAACTGAGTTTAGAGCGGAATTCAAACTCAATCTTTCAATAAAATCACAGTTAATTCATTTATAGGCTATATAACGGCTGTGAATGTTGATCTTCTCTGACTAATAAAGTGCCACAGTGATTGTGGGAAACAGGAAGACTCCTCTAGTGGTCATCAAGAACACTTACATATATAAAGTGACATTTTAAATAATAGGGAAATGATTAATGACTCATTGGTTACTGAAACAAACAAATATACACTCAAAAAAAAAGAACTAGGGAGGTTGTGCACTTTACATAATATATTTACACTCACCGGCCACTTTATTAGGTACCCCATGCTAGTAACGGGTTGGACCCTCTTTTGCCTTCAGAACTGCCTCAATTCTTCGTGGCATAGATTCAACAAGGTTCTGGAAGCATTCCTCAGGGAGTTTGGTCCATATTGACATGATGGCATCACACAGTTGCCGCAGATTTGTCGGCTGCACATCCATGATGCGAATCTCCCGTTCCACCACATCCCAAAGATGCTCTATTGGATTGAGATCTGGTGACTGTGGAGGCCATTTGAGTACAGCGAACTCATTGTCATGTTCAAGAAACCAGTCTGAGATGATTCCAGCTTTATGACATGGCGCATTATCCTGCTGAAAGTAGCCATCAGAAGTTGGGTACATTGTGGTCATAAAGGGATGGACATGGTCAGAAACAATACTCAGGTAGGCTGTGGCGTTGCAACGATGCTCAATTGGTACCAAGGGGCCCAAAGAGTGCCAAGAAAATATTCCCCACACCATGAAACCACCACCACCAGCCTGAACCGTTGATACAAGGAAGGATGGATCCATGCTTTCATGTTGTAGACGCCAAATTCTGACCCTACCATCCGAATGTCGCAGCAGAAATCGAGACTCATCAGACCAGGCAACGTTTTTCCAATCTTCTATTGTCCAATTTCGATGAGCTTGTGCAAATTGTAGCCTCAGTTTCCTGTTCTTAGCTGAAAGGAGTGGCACCCGGTGTGGTCTTCTGCTGCTGTAGCCCATCTGCCTCAAAGTTTGACGTACTGTGTGTTCAGAGATGCTCTTCTGCCCACCTTGGTTGTAACGGGTGGTTATTTGAGTCACTGTTGCCCTTCTATCAGCTCGAACCAGTCTGGCCATTCTCCTCTGACCTCTGGCATCAACAAGGCATTTCCGCCCACAGAACTGCCGCTCACTGGATGTTTTTTCTTTTCGGACCATTCTCTGTAAACCCTAGAGATGGTTGTGCATGAAAATCCCAGTAGATTAGCAGTTTCTGAATACTCAGACCAGCCCTTCTGGCACCAACAATCATGCCACGTTCAAAGTCACTCAAATCACCTTTCTTCCCCATACTGATGCTCGGTTTGAACTGCAGGAGATTGTCTTGACCATGTCTACATGCCTAAATGCACTTAGTTGCCGCCATGTGATTGGCTGCTTAGAAATTAAGTGTTAACGAGCAGTTGGACAGGTGTACCTAATAAAGTGGCCGGTGAGTGTATATATAGTTTACTTATAATAATTGTGTTTTTTGACTTTACATGTTTTTTTCTATTAAGGTCTACGTAATTGTGTCTCAACTTGACAGTACAAAATCCTAATGTGTTGTCTAAATTACCCAACAAACCATTTATGTTAAGTAAAAAAGTGTACATCCAGAGGGTGGCAGTATAGTGTGAGCCGACTGCCATTTTGCCCGAACTTAATTTCTATCGTGTTCAATCTGCTTAAATATACGAACAATTTAAGTTTACTCAATCCGTTTGTGTTGGATTACATGATTGATTTGTGTTGCCTTAACTGAAACTGGGCAGTGCTTTTAGTTCCCAGCATGCTTTGCATATGGTTGAATTAAGAGAGAATAAATGTTAAAATTAAGTGTTATTTTATGTTTTTTTTTGAGAAATTTAGAAAAGGGAAGACTTGATAGTGTGTAATAGTGTTTAATGTTAAATTATATTGGAATTATTAAACCATTTAAATTACAGTGGGTTACCATTGTGGAGAAGAGTGGAGCATTTTGTTTGGCTGTCGACTGATTACATTATTTTCAACTGCTTTGAATGAAGGAGCATGCAAATCTTAGCATTCAAGATACTAATATGTGCCTCTGCTAGCAAATAGCTAGCTAAAGTCTATCAACTTAATTAAATGTCACTGAATCAAACGAAATATAAGTGGATGAATGAATATAATAAAATGCCTTTGAATCATGTCAGGAAGCCTTTAAAAATACTCGTTGAGACTACTTAAATTGGGTAATTTAAAATTACATAATTCGATTGTGTTGAAGTTACATGAACAAATTATGTTTGTTTAACGTAATCCAGTTATGTGGAACCTGTTGACAAATTAAAATTAATTAAAGCCAACATATCATTTTTTTGAGTGTACAAAATGTATTGTCTTTTATAAGCATTGATTTCTTTAATCTAACCATGCCAGAAAAATACAACTTTAGTTTTTTTGTAAAGACCCCTTTTCAATTGGTAAACACGGTGATGTTTTTTTGTGGACGGAGCTTAGGAGGAGGCAGAACGAGCGCTCTGGCCGCTTCACTAACGCTAGTTAGTAAGTATTGTTAGCTTATTTTTTAACAATGACTGGAGAAAATCCGATTTTATCTTAATGTGTAAGGTCACTCAATGTCCAGGGCCGCGATTGTTATTTCCAGAAGTTATTTTGACGGATTGGGAACCAGATTGGCTGACACGTAGCCTTCACACACTCACTCAATGCATGGATGCTCTGACAGGATTAACGTTACCCCGGTTGAGTGGCCTGACTTCTATACTACCGGAGAAACCGATTGTAAAGAGAAACTGAGGGCATCTTTAAACGCCTATATAGTCCTGTACTGTACGATCTGCAGTTCTGCCGAGACAATGTAAAGAGTGACATTACGGTGCGATATTAATGATGTGAATATTTTCTAGAAATAAAAATTCCAGATACAGCATATTCATTTTTCATCAATTCTTGCACCAAACAACACAACAAGATGACATTTAATAATAATAAAAGTAATTTAAGCTCCTTATTATGTAGCTGAATCTGTGCTGGTTTGAATTTTTTTCTCCAGTTTTCACTTTGTTTTGCCTCCAGCTAACACCGTGTCGCAACTGTGACGTCGGCTATGGAAGTAAAATAATGCGAATATATTCTATATAATTTAAGGCGAAAAAAAATGGACCCGAAAATTGCCTGTTGAATATTATAGGTTGTTTTTTAAACAGTTTGAAAATTTTGAAAGTGAATATTAAATAATTTTGGAGGTGAATATGGATTATTGAATTTTTAATCATGAAAATGTGTTTGAAATGTTTTTAATTGAAATATTCACAGCTTGAATATTCAACCATGTTGAATTTCAGTCCATAAAAATGCAAGCCTTAAAAATACAATAGATTAAAATGCAAGCATGCTTATTGGAATGAATTTTTTTTTCAATTGGTGCAATTCAACATGTTTTTGTTTCAAAAACGTTTGACATTATTTTACTTCCATATGTTTGAACCTAAATTTGGATCAAATATGGACAAACCCAAATTTTGGGTTAAAAATGCAATTAAAAAATGTACAGTTGAAAGTGAAAGTTGAAGTTGGGTTAAAATTTGAAATTACATTTTTATCCAACATTTGGGTTTGTCCATATTTGACCCAAATTTGGGTTAAACAACCCAGCATTGTTTAGAGTGTGCGGACTGATGGAGGATGATACTGCAGGTGGAAGAAGAAACTATGACATAAGGAGGATGGGTTGTTTATTTCCGAACACAAGACATTCAAGAGTTACAGAAGTGGAACACTAAATAAACGGAGGTTTCACATGGTACCATCAAAACATCACCTATTTCAGATCAACCCTCCTCTAAGTGGAATGGAAAACACAACACACTGATTGGTCTCTTTACATGTCATTGAAACAGCCTTGTCTGATATAATTGAGAGTTCTTGGCCCCACCTTTAGTTTTGTTGGAAATGCTTAGTAGTCACAATGCAGTTCATTTAGTCAAAACTAGTAAAAACAACACCGACAGACAGAAGATACCATATCTTCTGAACTCATTCATACCATATCTTCTAAACCATATCTGAAGAACTCATTCACTTGCACTTAATGCAGGCAGCACTGCTTACATTTTGACAAGTTTACAGGACAAATTTTTGAATAAGTTAAATATATTATATACATCAAATCAATTAAATAGGTGGAATAAATTAGCTTATTTTTAAATAAATAAATAAATAAATAAATAATAAATAAATAAAGCAACAAAATTGATGTAGTAGTTCAAAAGTAGTACAATCTGTAAATAACTCAACTTGCACAACAAAAGCACTGCATAACAAATCTTCTAGATTATTGAAAAACGGAAACGATACCTCGTCAGGTTAGACGCCATGTTTTGATTTATGTGAATGAACGCTGTTAAGTGTTAATTATTGCCAAACATTTATTGGTTTTGTCCACTGGAAATGTTCCCTGAAAGCCAATGGCGGATCTAAAGTGCAGTCCAGTGAACAGACTGTGCTAATAGCATCTGTCCAGAGTAAGAACTGTAACATGTCGGATATGGTGTATGTTGGTAACTAAATGTTACCAAAATTGCATCTTGATAAACTGCTGTACATAAAAATGTAATTTTGTGGTTCTTACTCTGGTCCAGTAGGAAACAGGTTTTGTTTCCAGGTTTGACTAGTTATATATTGCAAAGTAAAAGCTCACCTTAGCAAGCACACACTGCTTAACTACCCACAATCACCACTCATACAACCAGAGCAGAATAGTCCCAGAGAAGAGAGGATTCAACAGCAAGACAAGCTTCTCTGCTTTGGATTCGAGCGCCACGGTTATAGCCAGGCTTCTCTTGGATTCCCCTTGGTTTCTCTAAAAGACAAAAAACAATGAAAAAACAGTAGCATGTAGGCTAGTACTGACTCATTAGTGAATGCACTAAAACCCCAGAGGAGAAGTGTGTAAAGTCTGTGCTAAAAGCAACAACACCAAATGAAAGTGATCATTTCCAAACAAAACAAAAATCCCAAAATTATCGGAAGGTACACGGACCATTTTGTTTGCCAAACAGGTTATTTTGTTTTAGAATGTATTTAGTTAGATTTGATATTTTGTTTTAGAAGTAGTTATTTTGTTTGTCAGACTTTTTTGTTTTTTGTTTTGTTTGATTTGTCAAATTTGTTATATTAATTTGTTATTTAGTTTATAGTCTGTTATTTATTTATTAATTTTCCATTTTGTTTGCCAAACTGGTTATTTTGTTTTAGAAGTAGTTATTTTGTCTGTCAGACTGTTTTTTTTTGTTTTGTTTGATTTTTTTGGTCAAATTTGCTTATTTTTTTTATATTCATTTGTTATTTAGTTTAGTCTGTTATTTATTTATTTTCCATTTTGTTTGCCAAACTGGTTATTTTGTTTTAGAATGTATTTTGTCATATCTGATATTTTGTTTTAGAAGTAGTTATTTTGTTTGTCAGACATTTTTTTTGTTTTGTTAGATTTTTTGTCAAATTTGCTTATTTTTTTGTTATATTCAGTTGTTATTTAGTTTATAGTCTTTTGTTTATTTATTTATTTTCCATTTTGTTTGCCAAACTGTTTTTTTGTTTTAGAATTTATTTTGTCAGATTTTATATTTTGTTTTAGAAGTTATTTTGTTCGTCAGACTGTTTTTTTTATTGATTTTTTATCAAATAAATTTTTTTGTTGTATTAATTTATTTTGTTTATAGTCTGTTATTTATTTATTTTTGCCAAACTGGTTATTTTGTTTTAGAATGTATTTTGTCATATTTGATATTTTGTTTTAGAAGTACTTATTTTGTCTGTCAGACTGTTTTTTTTTTGTTTTGTTTGATTTTTATTGTCAAATTTGCTTATTTTTTTGTTCTATTCACTTGTTTAGTTTATAGTCTGTTATTTATTTAGTTTCCATTTTGTTTGCCAAACTGGTTATTTCGTGTTAGAATGTATTTTGTCAGACTTTTTTTTCATTTGTTATTTTGGTTATAGTCTGTTATTTATTTATTTTTTGCCAAACAGATTATTTTGTTTTAGAATTTATTTAGTCAGATTTGATATTTTGTTTTAGAAGTTATTTTGTTTGTCAGACTGGTTATTTTGTTCGAATTTATTTGTCAAATGTGTTATTTTGTTACATTAGTTTTTTATTTGGTTGATAGATAATTTATCTGAATTTTTTTTTTTTTTTTTTAGAATGTACAATCGGCCTATAGAGTCAGACTGGTTATTTTGTTGTCAAATCAGGTTTTTTTGTGTTTTTGAATTTTTTTATGTCGTTTTTGTTTTCAATTTTTTTTTATTATTTGGTCTCAAACATGCGGTTTTGAACTTCTCGGTCACAGTACACTTCCTCCTCACTAAACAGCTCATTTATTATTTTATTTATTATGAGTGCCACCAAACCCCAGTGTTTACATTCAGGATATAAACCGCTCACTGTGCAGTTGTCTTTTAGTCTGAACATTAAACATTTAGGCTATATTCACTTCACTTCACCAGAGTCACTGATGTTTAACATCAAGAATTTTAAGAGCTAATAATGCCAACCAATTCATCTCACCTTTGACTTGAAGCACTGTGCATATTTGAACAGAATTAAATTCAGGGAGGAAGCAGCAGAACGATCCTGCATCAATATTCTGAAGCTTCCTAAGTTTGAGGGAGAAGTTTCCTTTTGAATATTCTGCAGGAAAACTTTCAGTTCTGCTTTTGTAAACTGGATCCTGCTCCTTAGTCGACGCTACGCCATCTTGTATGTCATAAACATTCTTGCTGTCCTCATATCTCCAGTATGCAGTAAATTTGGTAGGTTGCCTGGGAGAACGACACGGCAAAACTACAGAATCTCCAGATAAAAACCTGAACGGTTTCCTGAACAGATGCTGAAACAAAAGCAGAGACAGACCATGAACATGTGAAAGACTAAAGTCAATTTTGACTTCCAAGCTGATTCAAATAAATATCAGGCAATAATTTGTGCTTACCTTCATTTAAAACTAGTATAAAGAAACAGACGAGCAACACACTGCAAAAACAAACACAAAAACAGTCATACTGAAACATTAAACTGTGATAACTACTATTCCCAATATTAAAGATATGCCTCAGGGTACTAGTTAGAAATATCTTTTCCTGAGGGGAATAAGACTTCAACAACAGGTGTAGCAGCGACACAGAGGTCAACAAAACGTCATTTACGATGACAAAAATGGATGATGAAACCTTTAGCAGTGCAGTTTATATTGACAGGCGCTTTTACAGAAGTGTGAAGATAACGTCACAATTGTTTTGTGCAATTCTGTGTCAGTTTGACATTTATATTACACCAATGATAATCACCAACGGTTTATTTAGATCATTTAAAATCTTTGTGTACCAGATTCTTGCATTATTCAATACAACTCGTGCATTATACAATACAATTCTTGCATTCATCAATATAACTTAGATTGATCAGACGTTTTGCAACACTTGCCGTTTGACGTCAGCACGACATACAAAATTAGTTATATGATGAAGGCATACATATATTCGATAACATTCGATTTACTTTAGTTTACTTTTCACGAATTCCAGCTTGTTTGTGTTTAATTAGCCTGGCAAGCTAGTTATAACAGCTAACGTTACTAGCTGCATATCTGCGCAACAGCATCTGCGCAAACAGACGATTTTTTTTTAACGGAAATGACATTTCTCCGTTGCTGGGAATATTTAGGACACGTTATCATGGTAAATATAGGAATATTTACTGATACAATGACTGAAGCATCGATAGCACCACGTATTCTGCTAATCCTAACAATGCGCCTCGTTCTGAAGGCCAGAGGATAAAGAGATACTGCTATACGACTACAATTTCAGCAAAACGTACCTTTTGAGCATGATGTACAAATTTATAATAATGCAAATATATAGTTATTGGAGGAATTAAGCTAAAATTTCAGCTCAAATTTAACAGTGCAGGGTATCCATAACAAAGATGCAAAATCCTATTGCAGTGACCGCAAGATAGCGCTGCTCTCACCAAAATAATAACCAATTATTTCCAAATTAATTGTGCTAAAGCACAACTTTACAGCATTATGTCTGGAAATAATTGGTTAATAATAATTAGTTAATAAACAGTTTGTGTCAGCCAAGATGAATAAAATTATAATAAAACTAGACTAACAGCTGATACACTTGCCATTGTCATTCTTTTGTAGTAAATGCACTTTACTTCTGTGTGTAATGCAGGCAGAAATGATGTGATCTAACTCACCATCACCAATTTTATTACTGTTAATTTTGTGTTTATCTTCTATTACTGTTAAATATTCTCTCTTGACTAATGTGTCCCTTTCACCTACTCACTGTTCATTGTGTTTATATGAATCATTTCCATGAGGAATATGGGCTGTTGTTACTGGTGTTGTAAAATTGTGCTGTGTAAAACAGGAGTTATCGAATTTACTGGAGTGAACAAACAAAATGCTTGGTTCTGTCCTTCAAGCTGAGCACCAGATGGCGCAATAACGATTCCGATTATTTACCCGCAACATCTTTTAACTGCAGAAGAAGAAGAATAAAAAACGTCGGACATAAACAGAAAGAGGGATGCTCACTTCTTAGTGCACTTATTGCTATTTTGCTGACCAGAATGATTTATCAGTGCCTTTACCCGTTCATAGCCCATGCCTGATATTTATATAGCGAATCTCAGACAGGTGTGTGCTGTAAGTATGGCATTTATGAATCTTATAGACCACTATCAGCTGTGTAACGTTAATAATAATGGCCCTGGAGTTGAACAGCCAATGCTAAAAGCTTAAACTGTTTGCTATTAATCACGTTCATGATCTAGAGGTTTTAGATACTTATTACCATAACTATTTCTATTATATAAGCTCGCGCGTGGTGTGTGTTATATTGGAATCTGTGTTTGATTAGTGACTGTACATTTATATAAACATCTAAACGGTCTTCAGAATATCAAACCCCATATGAATGAGGGATATAAGGACGTTTAAGGTCACTGGATTGTTTTGATATATTTCACAGGTTTGGTCACTGTGGTTTACATACAGATGAAGTACACTAGTCTAATTTCTAAATGAAGTACACTAGTCTAATTTCTAAATTAAAAACTGCATGAATAATAATTATGGAAGAAAGAAAGAAACAATCATCACAAACCTGAGCTACTTGGAAAGACTTCGATTTTGCATACATTTGGTTTGTAAAAATTAAGTATGGACTTAAAATATTAAGGCTGCCAATATGACAGTTATTATAATTACTAGTGCTGTCAAATGATTAATCACGATTAATTCGCATCCAAAATAAAAGTTTGTGTTTACATAATATATGTGGGTGCACTGTGTATAATTATTTTATATATAAAAATACACACATGCTTGTATATATTTAAGAAATATTGTCATGTATATAGATTTATATATAATTTATATTATATATAAATATAAATATTTTATTTATAAATACATTTTTTCTTAAATATACATGCATGTGTGTGTATTTATATATATACAAAATAATTATACACAGTGCACCCACATATATTATGTAAACACAAACTTTTATTTTGGATGTGATTAATAGCCATTAATCATTTGACAGCACTAATAATGACATATTTTGTACTTAAACCATTCGGTACCTTTTTAAAGATCAATACTGCAAAGTATTTGTAAATTGTAGCAGAATATCTGTATATTTATATTTATTTAAGTGCTTAATTTATTCGTAAAACTTATGTTTGTTTTTATTTTCGAAAGTGATTTATTGTAATAATTGACTGTAATAGTCAATAATCGTGCATTATGTTAAACAATATCAAGTAATTTGAGTTCAGAGAAACACATTTTTGGTTTAGTGTATATGTAAATTTTTGATAAAAACTTTAGTTCAGGAAATGTGCTACAAGGATGGTGTGTCCATTAAAACACAGGGGTCCAAAACTCAGTCCATAATTATTTATTGAAAGGCCACAGGGTGAATTGGAATCAGATAGAGTTGTTTGGTTTGTATAAACAAAAACAAACAGAATCTTAAATATAATTAACACCATAGAACTTCAACTAATATATCCTTAATCACATAATCCAATCTTACATCAAAATAATAAGAAACAAAAGAATCAATCACATAACACATTTCAGAATTAACCTAATAAAAACAAAGCAAACAAACTTACATTGTCAGGAACACATAAACTCTTCAAAGGCTCTCATTAGGAGAGAAAGGAAGGACAATCTGTTTCCATTGCATATGGCACACACCAACACACCAAACAATAGTAACTTATCACTCATTGAGTGCACCTGAGGAGACGTAGCTCCTCCCATGATTGGCTATGTCGTGATCCATAGGAATTCTCAACAGTATATAAAAAAAAAACAGATTTGGGAAAATAAATTAAAATATTTATTGAAAAATAGTCTTAAAAACTTTTTTTTATATTCTTCAATATTTTTGACTTATTTTCCAATACAGATATCATTTAATATTCTTAAATCCCGATACATTTACTTGAGATGCAAAATGAAGATACAAAGTCTTGTTTTCTGAGAAATATATTAAATAATTTCTGAGTTTATGCTTAAATCAAATATTAATATCTGTCACTGGGGTATGGCCTTTTTTAACCATATTGCCATATTGTTTTGATCTTTAACTCACTTCATTTGGATCAATTTCACTGAATTAGATTCTCAAATAAATGTACATTGAATTATAAATCTTTAGACATTTGTATTGGAACAATTTGCTATTTTTTTATTTTTTATTTTTTTGCAGACACACTAAAAGTTATGGCTATTCCCATATTCTAGTGGAATATTCTATTATAAAATTAATTAAAAAGTAATGGAAATCTGTTGGAAGTTGTATTTTGTGAACTCATTGTGTGCTTCCTAGACGTTTGCATTTTTAGAATTGTTCAATTTTTCTTTAAAAACTTCAATTTATTCCTTAAATGTTCTTAAAAAGTCTTGCATTTAAAACCTTAAGAAACCCTGTTTATACCAATGTCTGCATACGTCTGTTATAGTGTATATAAAGTTGATTTATCATGGTGTAAAAGTGAACTGAGTCACAAATACATTATGACTTGAAAATCCTAACAATTATTACATTTTTTGCAGATGGATGTCCCATTCAGAATCCCCAAAAAGAAGCAGCCGTCAGATTCATGCAGTCTTGACATGCAGTCTCCACTGTCTCGACTGCAGGACAGCAACACACACAAGGTTATGACAACATCATACACACTAATAAACAAATGTCCATATAATCAGCTAATACAAATTCACCATTTATAGTCTCATCTGAGAGAATAAAGCTCTTTAAACATTTCTCATTCCACAGATGCAATGGGGTTCAACCACTCTTAATGGACGAACGCTTCATAAATCCAGTTCTAATGGAAATATGCTGTCAAAAGGCGGACAGAGGAGTGAATCGGTCAGGTAAGACTTCATATAGGCTAAACCATCACTAGATGGAGCTGTGTATTTACTTCTGGCATTTGCTGAGGACATCTGAGCCGAAGTGAAACAATCCCTAACCCCTAAGTAATAAACCTAGATTTGCAACTTTCAAGTAGTCAGACTTACAGTACATTGTAACAAGGTTATGAGCCACATTTAAAGAGCAAAATATCATTATCAATTGCATAACGGCTCATTTTATTTATATTTGTGTACATTTTTGTTGTGTTTCAGACCCGTCAGGACATCCCTCAGTAGTGAGAGACCGGATCTTTCACCTGACGCACGGACGCCAGGCCGCGTGCCACGCACCTGCTCAGATAACCTTCCCAAAGGAGCCACACGTGGACTGGTTACTTTTAAAATGAACAGACCGCCAATAAAAATCAGCCCTCTTCGAATTAACGGGACGCCTAATAAGACGACAGGGTTCAGACCTCGATGTCAAACTCCCACCACAGCGAGAGACTTCCTGGGAAATAGCAGGTGGGAATGTGAACCGTGCTGTAGCGGTTAGTGCACATGGTCCAGAGGAGGAGATATTGGGATGATCTGGTGGGTTTTATAACGTGTGTGTGTGTGTGTTTCAGTTGGAGACCCAAACGAGCATCGGATACTCTTCTCTGCCATGATGAAAACCAGTCCGGGGTGTCTGAAAGCTCGTTCAAGATTCGTAGAGGTACATCCCTGGGTTATTTTTGGATCACTAATTTATTATTGTAGTAGCCCCCCCCCTCCCATTTTAGTAATTTTTAGTCCTGTCAAATCGATTAATGGATTGACAGGATTAATCGCATTAATTGTGATTAATCGCATCTAACATAAACATTTTTGTTTACGTAATATATGTGTGCGTATATGTATAATTATATTATACACAGACAAGTGCACACACACCCATAGTCATATATAAATATTAATCGATATGGCATAATATTATGTAGAAGACAACTTTTATGTCATAAGCGATTAATCGATTTGACAGCACTTGTAATTTTACTAAATTTTACTAAGCAACTTAAACTAAATGAAAATTAGAAATATTGCTTTTGAAACTAACTGAAATATTAATATTACATTCATTTACCTGACAATGCCGTTATGGGGGTCTGAAAAGTTTTGAGAACAGGTTTCAAAGTGCAAGTTTTTGAAAACGATACCATTACCCTCTCCATGTAAACTACAAAAATCTGTATTTGTCCTGGTAACTTGCACGGGTATAAGGCCTGATCACACCGGGACGAATTTCGCACACGATATTCGCCGACGTTTAACACCTCGTGACTAAACAATGGGCGGCGCCAATGAGAGTGTGCACACCAACGCGTAAAACGCCACACATAAAAGCGTCATTTAAAAAAAAAACGCCTCGGCTTTGTATTTTTAGTTGACGCGCCGCGTCAAAAACCATCCGACCAATGAGATTGGCGCTTTTGCTCACGTGTTTGAAGCTTCTGAAGTTACAGTAAAACATAACTTGGGGGCGCTCAAACACAAAACGGTCTTGTCAGAGCACACATACGTAGTGATCTACGCCAAGTAGCGTTGCCGTCTACACAGCCAGGAAGAAATGAGATGAGGAAGATGCATGAGGCAAGATGAATGTAGAGCTGCTGGTCTCGTTGGTGTTTGAACATAAAGAACTTTGTGACAAATGCGACAGCGACTACAAACATCTTATACTGTTATGGAGTGGTATTGCACTCGGCTTATCGTCAGCGAAAATCGTTTGGGTGTGAACACCAAAAACGCGTTAAAAAACGCTGATGAATAACGCGCGCTGATATTCGTCCCAGTGTGTACGCGCCTTTAGGTGTTTAGTCTATAGGTGTGTAGTGTTGCTTTACAAAGTGACATCGCCATCTACAAAATACAGTGTTTTTAGTCGTTTTCGTGGATCCCTGTGAACAGGCATCGTTTTAACAATGTTGTTGTCTGGACACGAAAAAACGTAAAGAAAAACGTTTCCATTTTTAGTGGAAGAGTTGCCGTATAAACATACCCTTTGTTAACGATAATAAGACAAGTGCTGTATGGCAGTGCAAAATGCTTTTAGGCTTCTTATGAACGAGCTAAACCATCTTGATTTGTAGGGTTTCTCTTCTTAATACAGAAACCGGTTTCACTCTTTTCTTGGATTCACATTCAGTCTTGATTTCTGAATACGGATTTCACTTTCTTTTTTTACTTTTTGAACATCTATTTTACTATACATTTATATATATATATATATATGAATGTGTAAAACATATATATATATATATATATATATATAAAGTAATAAATAATACATATCTAGTTAATTGTATTTATATAATTATAACATATATATATATATATTTTTACTTTTATAATACAAGCCAAGGTGTAGATAGCGTTAATAATATAGATAGTTATATAGTTTAGTTATACTGTCCTATTATTAACATGCACAGTTTTAAATATTTATATAATCAAATATTATTAATCAAAGTATTATTTAAATAATGTATTATATATTTTATTATTTACACCTTTTTATGACTTGGCAACCACTTTCGAACTGTGTGCACTCAGTTTTGCACATGTACACCACAATCTTCAGAAAATATACAAATACATAATAAAAGTAACCATAAATTCAAACTAAAATTGACCTATATACTGATTCTTGCCAAAAACACAAACATGTTCCTGCGTAATTCAGAAAGAGACTTTGGTTTCTCCCTAACGAGTGGGATCGTTAAACTAAATAAGCAGTTAAAGTAAACTGTAAACTTTGGCCGAGATATCTGATGTAGATTATCAAGAAGCTAATGAGGGAAAATACTCAGTTTTTGGACTTTAGAAAGTCTCTGCATCTCTAAGTACCTTAATGATCAGCTTTGTCTCTTTCTTCTTTCCCTCCATTGTGCTTCAGGCGGTATGTTTAACATCTCGCAGCTGTCTCCTTTCCTTTGACCCTCCTTCACTCCCTGCTCTGCATAATATTGGACGGCATCAGAGTTTTCCTGGCTTCGGATCGCTGATAAATAAACAAATGCTTAACTTTATGGATCTGTTAAAACGGTCCTGCAGCTCTCTTTCTTGCTGGCCTTCTCGCTGATACTCTTGTCTAGTTCCACGTCTCAGGAGATCTGGGCGATTTAGCCCCGTTTCATGGCTGATGTGACCTCCACCAAGGTGGAGGAATGATATTTGCTCAATAAGGCCATTTTATATGTACTGGAGAGTGCGTAAAAGTCATTAGGAGAAGGTTATGTGCTGCTTGTAAAGTCCCAGAATTTTCTTCTTCTTCTTTTTTTTATTTAACCAAGTTCTCCATCATTCCATCTTGTTAGGCCTGGACCCAGGGCAACTGGAGGCGTGTGGGTTTTTCCATGAGGATGAAGAAACGGAAGAGACACAAGGCAGTTCTCCGCGAAGGAGACGTCACGGTCGTCTGCTCCAGAGGACCTGGATCACGTCTTGCAGACTGACCGCAATTAAAGCCCACGCGTTCTGTTTGTGGCCTCTCTGAGGTGAGATGGTGTTCTTGTCATTCAGTGAAAGCCAGTCAAGTCCAGACCTCAATAAAGTACCTTTCTATGGTGAAGTTTTAGCTAATGAATATTAATTAGATGCTGGTGTTGTTTACTGGAGCATCCAGTCATGTTACATAACCAGTAATCATGAATTCACCATTGTACCCAGGAAGGTTATGAGGGAACGTCGGTTTGAACTAATTTATATTTATGAGGCAGTATTTTAACATAATACAGTTCACCGTAAAGCCTTAGCTCATGAATATTAATTAAGGCTATCTGATTGTCATAGCTGCTTTTACAATGTCATCCGTTTGAATGAGGTCATGCTTAATTTGCATAGTAACCTTCCTGGACCACCCTGTTCTGTTACCTAATTAAAATTCATGAACCAAACCTCCATAATAGGACTTGTTAATATTAGTTGGTTCAAAGCAATGTTGCTACATGAAAAATGAACTATGGCTCATAAATATAAATTAGGTTATCCCTCGTACATTTCCAGAAGTATGTAGATAATATTCTTGATTTAATCCTTAAGAAAGTATTGTAAATATGCCTTGGGTCATAACGTCCTTGGTACACTGGCTGTGAATTTACAAATCCTGCAATGGAAAAGTCGACTAATAAATATTAATTAGGTCTGACATTGCTTTTTTAACCATCTGAAAGCATCCAGAACAATGTCTTGGCATATAAATGTAAATGAGGTCACACTGACCATCCAGTCATATTACCTAATTAATATTCATGAAGCATACCTTCACCATAGAAGGATCTGAAAGGACTTCAAGCATTGGCTCATAAATATACACTCACCGGCTACTTTATTAGGTACACCTGTCCAACTGCTCGTTAACACTTAATTTCTAAGCAGCCAATCACATGGCGGCAACTTCAGTGCATTTAGGCATGTAGACATGGTCAAGACAATCTCCTGCAGTTCAAACCGAGCATCAGTATGGGGAAGAAAGGTGATTTGAGGGACTTTGAACGTGGCATGACTGTTGGTGCCAGAAGGGCTGGTCTGAGTATTTCAGAAACTGCTAATCTACTGGGATTTTCACGCACAACCATCTCTAGGGTTTACAGAGAATGGTCCGAAAAGAAAAAAACATCCAGTGAGCGGCAGTTCTGTGGGCGGAAATGCCTTGTGGATGCCAGAGGTCAGAGGAGAATGGCCAGACTGGTTCGAGCTGATAGAAGGGCAACAGTGACTCAAATAACCACCCGTTACAAACAAGGTGGGCAGAAGAGCATCTCTGAATGCACAGTACGTCGAATTTTGAGGCAGATGGGCTACAGCAGCAGAAGACCACACCGGGTGCCACTCCTTTCAGCTAAGAACAGGAAACTGAGGCTACAATTTGCACAAGCTCATCGAAATTGGACAATAGAAGATTGGAAAAACGTTGCCTGGTCTGATGAGTCTCGATTTCTGCTGCGACATTCGGATGGTAGGGTCAGAATTTGGCGTCTACAACATGAAAGCATGGATCCATCCTGCCTTGTATCAACGGTTCAGGCTGGTGGTGGTGGTGTCATGGTGTGGGGAATATTTTCTTGGCACTCTTTGGGCCCCATGGTACCAATTGAGCATCGTTGCAACGCCACAGCCTACCTGAGTATTGTTGCTGACCATGTCCATCCCTTTATGATCACAATGTACCCAACTTCTGATGGCTACTTTCAGCAGGATAATGCGCCATGTCATAAAGCTGGAATCATCTCAGACTGGTTTCTTGAACATGACAATGAGTTCGCTGTACTCAAATGGCCTCCACAGTCACCAGATCTCAATCCAATAGAGCATCTTTGGGATGTGGTGGAACGGCAGATTTGCATCATGGATGTGCAGCCGACAAATCTGCGGCAACTGTGTGATGCCATCATGTCAATATGGACCAAACTCCCTGAGGAATGCTTCCAGCACCTTGTTGAATCTATGCCACGAAGAATTGAGGCAGTTCTGAAGGCAAAAGGGGGTCCAACCCGTTACTAGCATGGGGTACCTAATAAAGTGGCCGGTGAGTGTACATGATGTCATACTGATGTGATGTTCCCTCAAAACCCTTCTGTTACTTAATATTTAAGATTTGAGCTTTATCATAGTAGGGCTTCTTAAATATTCATTAGCTTGTTATGGGATCTGATGTCAATACAACAAATATTGCTTAGGTCATAAATATTAAAGGAATAGTTCAGTCATGTTACGTAAAACATATTAAAATATTAGATATTTCAAAAGGAGCCTTTATACCACCTGTAACCACTTTATTCTTTGTTGTCCCCAGAATGCAGCAAGCAAAAACAAGAATGGAAATGTGTCGAATAAAGAATCTATTTCCAGAACCGTCCAATCACGAATCTAGCCTCAATTCAGGCCGCAACGTTCAGGAAGCTCAAACTAGGCATCTCAGGTCCTCTGGAGAAAGAGCTACCACCTCTGTGCCTGTTAAAAAAGACCTGCTGATTTCCCCACCAAAGGCCAAGAGCAAAGACCCCATTAGGTCTGTTTACAGCAACGGATTGAGGAGGAAGCCCCACGGGTTCTGCGCGACCTACAAGAGAACCAAGCCCAGCTCCACAGAGCCGAGTACGTTTGTTTGTTTGTTTATTCGACTCTTTCCACCACTTCTCCAACATTGAGGGCAAACTAGCCTTATTTAAACTTTCTTACCCTCCAGGGTGCTGGGTAGTTTGTTTAACAGCTTTTGCATGCTGTGTATGCCAGCTTACCCCATAAACACTTGAAAAAAGTGAACTCGCTGCATTTGCCTTTAATGGAAGACGTGTGTCTTAAACACACTGATTGACAGAGGCACTCAGATTTATTTTTCAAAATGGTCAGGAGGTCACAATAACTCAACCAACTAGATATGTACATTTTCTAACACAAATGTGAATTTTGCTTGCCTGTGCAAAACTCGTAACCACAGGGAGTTTCCAAAATGTTGCTGTGAAATTGCTATGGTGATCTGGGTGTTTGCACACTTGCCCAAGTCAAAAACTTCAAGTCTTCATGACATTTCATGACATTTGAGATCCCAGATATGACTTGTGCGATCAAAGAACTTTGGTTTATGGGATTGTCCAAATTTATAGTAAATAAAAATAATAAATACAAATAAAGATGCACCAAAAAATTACATTTATTCTGACAAATGTGATAAGCTGATCATATATATTTTTTTATATTAAGTATTGTAATTTTAGCAATTTTTTAAGTAATTTCTTAAATAAATTTTAATAATTTTTTTGTAATGTAAATTATCACAACATTATAATTTACATTACAAAAATGGATAATCATCTTGAGATTTGTTAAAGATTAAATTTAACAGTGTTATTAAATTATTAGTGTTTCTAAAGAAAAACTGTGAGTGTTCGAATGACGGCAAAAGGAAATCTAAATGTAAAAGAAGGGGAAATTGACATGCACACTTACATTTCTGATTTTGATGGATTCTATAAAAAATCATGTGTGAAAAAAAGTGTGAAACTGAATTAACCTGACAGATATATATTGCATCCCTAAATAATTTAGTTAACTTTTGTCAATGGACGAAGTAGAATTTGGATTAAAATCGAATTTGGATTAAATTCAAATTGAGTGGGAACTTGAAAAGAAAGTAAAACTGAATTAACGGGTAACAAAAGAAGCCTATTTGTGATAAATGCTATTGAACATATATATATAATTCATTATAATTAGGGCTGTCAGTTAAACGTGTTATTAATAGTCTTAACGCAAATGCCATTTTAACGGCGTCAATGTTTTTATCGCGCGATTAACGGTCTAGCAAACTTTGTCATTTTTTTCACATGCTTTTTCAACAGGACGCGGCGCTGCGCTATGAAACCTATTCATTTCAATGGCTTGACGAGGACGTTTTGTTGCTTCGTTGACCAAAGCGCAAGTGGATCTATCTAGCTAGACTGGAAACAAAACAACAGGCACGCCACCTCACACTTGTTTAGGCTTGCGAGACGGCCAAATAGTTGGTTAACGTTACGTTTTGAGTGGATGACGAGCGCGAGACGCCGAAATGTATGCCAATAAGATTCTGAATGGAAATTTTACTTTTAAAATTTGCCAAATTCCACTGACAAGACCAAAGTGATCTCTGTGTTTTGTCGTTGTGAACTGAGCAATCATCATCGCACGCAGCACGTCCAGTCTGAAACACCACCTGATGCGAACTCTCCGTCCCCTCGTCAGTATTTCTTTCACCCTTTTATTGATGGACTGTGTTACATAGTGTGAGAGATTATTTGCTCTAAGTGAGAATGTTAGTATAAAATTGAACACAGTATATGCCAACGTTGTTTTCAATAAAAAAAAAACATTTGCACAAAGCAAGCCGATTAATTGCGATTAATCGCAAGTTAACTACGACATTAATGTGATTAATCGCGATTAAATATTTTAATCGATTGACAGCACTTTACGTTTTATGTAGCATATGGAAGGGGGAATGTCCTCAACCAACATCCCTAAACATAGTATATAGTACATCCCTAAATAAATTAGTAAACTACCAATGCACAAAGTGGGATCTGGATTTAGAAATGCAGATTAAGTGTGAACGTAAAAAAGAGAGTGAAACTGAAGTAACCCAAAAATAAGTCTTTTCCAGACGGACGGTCCCATTGTACTTGGAGGTGGTGTCTGTTCTGAGCTGTCATTGGATGAAGGATGACCTTATAAAGATAAATGTCTTTAAGTGTGAGGTGTGCAGAATAGCAACATTCACTCTCACAATCTAGATTACTACAATCCTGACCTCAAGGTCTGAGTAAAGCCCATTACACCTCTCTCTGCTAGAGAGGAGCGCAGATGTACCGTCCTCCTCCTCATGATCAGCAAGGACTTAGTAGCCGTCAAAGGAATAGTTCACCCAAAAAATGTAATTCTGGCATTAATTATGCACCTTCACATTGTTCCAAAACTCCTGAAGTCTTAGAATAGTTTCATTCTCCACTGATAATCTTCTATTCCTGTCTGGATTTTAAGTCAATGAGTTCATTCAGGCTGGTTTTGTGAACCACATCAGACTGATTCATTGAAAAGATCTGGCCTAAAGTTTTTCCTCCAATCCAATCGTATGGCTTCACATGACTAGTTTTATGATGTTTTTCCGTAATTATTCCATTCTTAACAACTTCACATTAATTTTTCCTCTAGTGATGATCTGACAAAGAGGATTTAAATGGATTGATTCGAACGGCTAACAAATGTCCACTTAGTTTGCAAATATGTCCAATTCAAGCCATTTTTAATGTAGCAAAACCAGATGGGCAGCATTGAATTTGTTATTGTTTTCTGATGAATGGTTAGACGGGAAGAGGAAGGGAAGGAGGTGAAGGATGAAAAAAAAGAGAGGATTACCCATGTCCCCATTTCTCTCCCAAAGCCCATTATAGGAACCAGCCAAAGAGAAGCTTCTGCTACAGAGGAGAAGAGAAAAAGATAAATACATGGTCCAAAATTAACACCCATCCAATGCAAGTCAAAATTGGCCGGTAACTTTATTAGAAACATAATATTGAATTGTAAGAACACGACTTGACCTCCGATAATATAAATCATGTGAACTTTTCAAATACACATACAAACTGTTTACTGGAGGAAACATCTGTCAAGACTCGCATTTACCTCATTGGAAAATGTAGCATCAGAAGTTTATCTAGAGGCCTGAAGTTTGTTGTTTTTTATCGTCCAGAACGTTTAGACATGTGTGGTGTGGTCCAGAAGTCTGAGACCACTGCTTCTATTCTTCATTCGTTCCTAATTTAATATAAAAAGTTTTCATCACAAATTATATTATCGGCATATGATGTGCAAAACCTTTCAGTGGAAGCAAGAACATCTGAGCTCTCGTTCTAAGGCATAGTTTCTGATTGGTCAATCTCTTTCCCCTTCAGTCGTGCTGTCCAGCGATGATGAAGGAGCCGATGAGATGAATGACGTCTCTGGAAGTTTGCAAGAGCAGCGGATCTCTGAGGGGATCAGGGACGCTCAGGTAACGGATAAAGAAGGTGTAGATTTAAGATATGTCCCTATTCAAGTTAATGACTGGATGTAACGAATAATATTTTTTAGCACACACACTTCAAAGCTGATTACAAAAGTTTATTTATTTTACAAACAGTTTATTTATGAATCAAACCCAGCTGGGATGCTAAACAAAAGTAATATCTGGTGACTTTCATTATTGACACTCAACAATTAAAGAGGTCATAATAGAGTTTTACAATGCCTTGATCTACTTTTTCATGCTCCAATGTTCAATAAACACAGTATTTTTCACATAATTGACATTTTTGCAGCTCCTCTGTCTCTTCCCAGTCCATCAGTAACGCTCTGTTTAGTTCCTGTCTCTATGAAGCCCCTCCTTCTGAAAAGCACAATGTGCTCTGATTGGTCGGCTGGACCAGTGTGTTGTGATTGGTCATATGTTTCGAGCATGTTTGTGAAATGCCACACCCTTGCCATAACCACGAGTTTTAATACACTACTAACTAACTCAAGCAGGCCTCGCCGTTTTATTTTCGTATTACTTAAATAACGAATGTTGTGTCGTGTTTGATCCCAGAAGAAAACTCGAAACTAAAGGCCATTGCACATTGAGTCCAAAATTTTCATATGCGTTTTTTCGTATTCATGATTCGGTGGCTCTGAATTGTCAAAAACCATTCAAACTGCTTGCTATACGAATGCGAAAAACGCAGAAAGTCGAACCCGATTCTATTTTTTTCACGTGCGAAAATTTCGACAGCGAAATTTCGGACTCAGTCTGCAAGGGCCTTAAGGTGTTCAGGGAGATATAGAGAAGAACTTCTTTTGGAGTGAAACTTTGCTTCGTAACTTCAGAACGGCTATAGAAAGCTATAAAAATAAAAAAAGCGTCAAAGAGGTCCTCTTAAAAATTCCATCTACCAGTCACACTCATTTGGCGAAATTAATGTTTCGCCAAATGGGTGTGACTGGTAAATGGAATGTGATACAATAATAATGAAACATTAAACGTGAAATGAACTACATGAATTGTGGGTAAAGTTGTTTTATTATAGCAATTTTTGCATATTTACATTTTTCATACATGATGTAAACATAGAATATAGTTTCCTTCTAAATAAACTGAATGCATTAACCTGTTTACAGTGAAAATAAAAGCATGTTCATAATGTAAAAGCATGTTGATGTTTTCTATTGTCTTTCCGTTTACGAATTAAAATGGTAGAGGTCTCTCACCAATGCTGCATTAATTTTTAGCAAAAATACAATAAAACAGTTACATATTTTAGAATATTAGTCATAAATATTATTATAATTTCAAATGTATTTTCTATTTTGGAATTTTTAAAAATGTATTTTATTCCTGTGATCAAAGCTAAATTTTCAGCATCATTACTCCAGTCTTCAGTGTCGCATGATCCTTCACAAATTATTCTAATATGCTGATTTGATTCTCAAAATTTCTGATTATTATTATCAATGTTGAAAACAGTGGAAACCGTGATAATTTTTTCCCCACAGGATTCTTTGATCAATAGAAAGTATCTAAAAATATAATAAATAATATATATATATAAAAAATATGAATACATAAAAATATCTGTCTAACCCCAAACTTTTGAACAGTAGTGAATTAATACTTTGTAACACTTTACTTGAAAGGGTGTGCATAAGACTGACATGACACCTTCATAATCATGACAAGACATATGTCTTGAATATGAAGTATGCATGTTTATGACAACTGTCATTAAGTGTCTTTCGCTCAATAATGACATTTTGAATGCAAATATGACATTGTTTAAGATGTCTTTGTCATGACAACTTGACATTAAATTAAGTTAAACTGTCATGTGGTTGGCTTTGACATTGGCTGTCATGAGGCCGTTATAACTGTGTCATGATGAATATTTTTCGTGACCTCAACTACAGTGGTACAACTACATTGAATTTGTCATTAAAAAGTTATAATGTTACAAAAGCCAATGTCAAAACCAACCACATTACAGTTTAATGTAATGTTAACCAATAAAGTTAAGTGGTTTCTTAAGTTTGATGATTAATCTGCCATGTCATGTTTATGACAGGTTGTGTTGTCTTAGTAATGTCAAGTTGTCATGACAAAGACTCTGACAGGTTATGGTTTATGTCAAGTTGTCATGACAAAGACATCTCAAACAATGTCATATTTGCATTACAAATGTCAAAACTGAGCGGATGACACAATGACAGTTGTCATAAACATGCATAAAACTTCCTTCATATTCATAACATATGTCATGTCATGATTATGAAGATGTCATGTTAGGCTTATGCACACCCCTTCAAGTAAAGTGTTATCAAATACTTTTATCTGACAGAATAGCTAATGAATGTGGAATCGTAAACATGGTCCGTCATTTTTGCTCTTTAAATGTCCCCGTCAGCGTTATCCTAACATACTCCCATCCCGTTTGTGTGTAACTCTTCACTTAAAGAAGCTTTGAAACCATGCCGAAGAATCATGAACATCTGTCTTTTGAAGTCTAGATTTATTCAGTATGGTTGTGGAGTTTCAAAATTTGTCTGAATTTAACAACGATTCACCAAACTCTTTCAACAAATGCCCATTGTCAGAATGGTTAGAACTGTTAGTCCAAGCTGGACACATCTTCAGTTAGCATCGTTTTTCATGACAGGTGAACAAATCCATCGTGGCTCCCTGGTATGAGAGGTTTGTGAGTTTGGAACGCAGCATTTTGGATTTGTGCCCAATTCTTGAACTCGAAACGCCTTTGAGAGAAGCTTTGGGCTCTCGTTCACAGGCTCGGATGTTTGAGGCTTGAGCAATATGACTCAATATCAGTTAGTGCGTTCACCTTCAGTTTGACATGCAGACGAAATGGGAAACACGCTGTGCTTTTGTCTTTTGTAATTTGAAGAAAAACAGGTTTTGTTTATATCCGTTATGTCCAAGAAAAATGAGAATAACATAATTCAGACGACAGCGAGTTCAATTTGCAGATGAGACGAGACCATACACACTATTGAGTTCATGAGAAACGAGACGAGATGATATTTTTAAGAAATCTTCAATGACAAAATATGACTGGAAAAATAGACTTTTATTCGACTGAAAGTCAAAAAAACAACAATGCAGGTGCATTTTAAATCAAATTGAACTAATCTACGCCTGTCAATGATTATTTTGGCAATTTATTGATTGGATAAAATTTTAATGATACTAAAAAAGCCTTTAAAATGACTTAATATTATAAATATATACTAATATGATAAATATATACTGTAAAACCAATGAGGCAATAATAATAGGTTTTGATAACGTATCAAAAGCAAATAATGTTCAAGGTCATTGAAGTTTTTAAAAACTTGAGACATATTTCTTGCCAAATGTTTGTCTATGTACATGAACAATGTTGTAGCTAACAAGTAAAGGTCTTTCTCTCTCTGTGATGACTTTCTCTTCTTCACGCTTCAGTCAGGGAACCAAAAGAGCCCAAAGGCAAACGCAGGAGGTGAAAGATCAACAACCAAAGTAGAAGTGCCTTCCATCATGGAGCTGGACTTCACCAGACTTCATTACGACACAGTTGAGGCACAGGCTAACGGGACCGTTGTGGTGAGAAAGTAATATCATTCACAATTATGATTTTAGTCAGGTTCAAAGAAGAAGGAGGCAGAAACCAGAGAATAATCAAATAAAACGTTATTCAAATGAAATAAATAAACAAAACACCTGCCGAAATTAAAATATAAATACTTGCAAGCAGCCCCTCACGGACGACTGCTGGCTACCAAAATAAAATATAACAAAACACAAACAAAAGCAGGCCTGTTCCATGTCATTGCTCCCCCTTTATGCTTCCGCTCCTCTGTGAGAGATGCGAGACTGGTGTGCTCACAGGTGTTGCTCATTAGCAATCGCACCACTGGCCTCGCGGCATTCTCTCACGTCCCTCGGCCTTCCTGTTCACCACATACACAGGCCGGGGGGTACACCCGAGACTGTGCCTACTACAGCTACTCCCTACTACTCCCCCCAAGCGCGAGATCCCTGGGGGGTATGGACTCGACGAGCCAAGGGAAATGGAGACGGAAGCATGAGGAGCGACGAACACGAGAGAGGAAAACAAAATTGGTCCGGCTCCCACAACGCGCTACCATCTTGTCCCTCACCAGCTGGGCGATCTCCTCCCCGGTGCCTGGCGGTGACGCTGGATATCCCTCGGTGGACGCCTCGATGCTCCTCCGCCGCCCGGTGGACGGTGGCGGCCCTCGGGTGCTTTGGGCAGATGGGAGGAGTCCCCGCTCCCTGCTCCTCCCCTTCGACGGCGAACGTAGCAGGCTCCGGCCCACGGCGAGCAGCTGTGACTTCTCCACTCCCTCCCGGATGGCAGCCGCCCTCCAATACCCAGGCGGTCGGCAGCGAGCTTGAGCGTCCCACCGGCAACTCCCTCCAGTGCATCGCCTTGAGCATCCATGGCCGCGAGTCCCCCGCTCCCTGCTCCTCCTCTACTCAGGTGGACGGAAGCAGACTCCGGCCTACGGCGAGCAGCAGTGACTCCTCCTCTCCCTCCCGGATGGCAGCTGCCCCTCGAGTACCCAGGTGGCCTCGAGCGGTCATGGCCGCGAGTCCCCGCTCCCTGCTCCTCCCCTACTCAGGCGGACGGCAGCAGCCCCGGGCCACAGCGAGCGACGGTGACTCCTCCTCTCCCTCCAGGATGGCAGCTGCCCCTCCAATACCCAGGCGTTCGGCAGCGAGCTCGAGCATCCCACCTGCAACTCACTCCAGTGCACCACCTCGAGCATCCATGGCCGCGAGTCCCCGAGTCCCTCTTCCCCTACTCAGGCAGACGGAAGCAGGCTCCGACCCACGGTGAGCGGCGGCGACTCGCACACCATGCTCGATGGCACCTCGGATTCCCAGAGGCGCGAGGATTCTCGGACTGCGCGTTCCTCCCTCTTTCCGGGTTTGGAAGATCTTAAAGGGGTCCTGATATCTGATGATCTTTTGACATAAGAGGTATTAATTTACCGATTAGTCTTAGAAGAGCCGCCTCTTAAAGGGGTAGGTCACCCAAAAAAAAGAAAATTAGAAAGTCATAAACACAGAGGGTGACTTGAGGGTAAGTAAATCATGGGCTAATTTTAATTTTTTTTGGGTGAATATTCCTTTAAAAAGGGATCATTTCAGACAGGGGGTCTAGACTCTGGAAATACTAGTTTCTCTGCACTTTTTTTTGTGAACCTCAAGCAACATTAAAACAAAAAAGTACATGTCATGTCCCCTTCATGTCTCTTATCTGGTGGACCTTTCAGTTCTCTCTGGAGCTTTTCCAACACATGCTTCCAGCACTTTCGTCCTGCACATTGGCCAATCACGCACTTCGATTTTTGTTGTTGTTTGTTTAATGAAGGACATCTGTTATTCCAGTATTTTAATTGGCTGGTCGTGCTACAAACCACAGAACAACAGCTAGTCGACGTGGGTCTGCAGATGTGATTAAGAGACCAACGAAACCGTTGTTTGCCAGAAAATTCCAACTGTTAAACCCCAAACACTGCAGGGCGGCAGAAAGCAGTTTTGATTAGTACAACGGTGACGGCTGGAGCCTAAACTGGCCCTGACCGCGGGGAACTGCATCGCTTGTCACTGTTTGTCCTGTAATGCTTCAACAGCACATGACACAGTGTTATTTTCAGGGTTTTTTCTTCTCTCTTTACAAGCCATTAACAATAGTTAAGGTCTCATGAAGGGGACGGTTTGTTTAGGATGTGTTTATGATGTGCTTAACAGGGCACTATCTCTTTTCCAAAACCTAGAGAGCTGCCTCTATTTACATTGTGAAGCCTGAACAAATTAGTCTAAGAGTTCAAATCAACCTGTTTAAAAGATTACTTTAAAAAATAAATAAATAAATGGAATGAACAAAAAACAAACTGCTAGTGTAGACAGCGAGGAAGCTCAAGAACAGAGAGAAAGTGTCAAGCGTTTGTTGTCTTTATTGAAACGAATCCCAGCCTGAACTTGTTTGTGTTCATTGACCACTTTTTTATGTGACTCTGTTCTTTTCTGCTTTTCCATCTGTGGCACAATAACAGCAGAATAACTCTTTTATATCTCCAATCTGTTAAATGGACTGACTTTGTTTAAGTCTTTTGTTGTCCCATCCATGTTTGGCTTTTCTCTTAATGCATTGTTTTCCCTCTTTCTTTTATAGATCACAGATGAAGGAATCTCTGTACCACTGAAAGGTATTTACAAGTAATAATATGGTGTTAATGTTTTTTAGAAAACAAATTATAGGGATTGAGAAATGAGGAGAAGGAACAATCTAGAAAGAAGGCCATCGACATCTAAGTTAATAACTACATTTTAAATAGTTAATAAATCTAAACACTAAATAGTAATTAACAGGGCTGTCAAATGATTAATCACGATTAATTCGCATCCAAAATAAAAGTTTGTGTTTACATAATATATGTGGGTGCACTGTGTATAATTATGTTGTATATATATATATATATATATATATATATATATATTAATACACACACATACATGTATATTTAAGTAATATATATATATATATATATATATATATATATATATATATATATCATTTAAATTATATATAAATCCATATACAGTATATAGATGAAAATATTTCTTAAATATATACAAGCATGTGTGTGTATTACATAATTTATATAAAATAACTATACACAGTGCACCCACATATAATATGTAAACACATAGTTTTATTTTGAATGCGATTAATCACAATTAATCATTTGACAGCCCTAGTAATTAACAATAATACAAATTTAAAAAGTATGTACTAATTAATTATATTATTATACTTACAATTATTATTAATAATTGACATATGTAATGTATTATTAATTAAATATATTTACAATGAATTGTATCAAATTAAAAATAATATATTTAAAAACCTTTTTAAATAATACAATAATAATACAATTCAATTAGATGTAATTGTTTAATGTTCAATGAAATGATTTAATGCAATAATGTATTTAATAATTGATGTGCTAATTATTTGAGAACATATTTACCTCTTCTATCATTTTGAAAAATATTTTTAAAATGAATATCAAATAGTAAATGTAGAAAAATCTAATTATAGTTTAATTATAAATATAAAATGATTGGATCATGTATTTGCTAATATGCTTAAATCTATTTAAAAAATACAATTATTTGATAATTTATTTGATAATATAGTTACATCTAGTTTTACAATTAAATTATATATATTTGAAAATGAAAATTAAATGTGTGTGTGCACATGTGCGTGCGAGGCGTGTGTGTGTCTGTATGTGAGACCATTACTGTAAGGACTAATTTTATTCAGTCTGGTGCTCAAGCTGTGAAGAGCGTTAAAAGCTAGACTCGTCTAAGCAGGTGTTTCACATTATATTGTACGACACGTGCATGTTAGCAAAGAGAAGAGTGAGTTAGTGTAATAATGATTTACAATTTAAACATCCAGTGAGCATTTCTGATGATTTATATATAGTTTATATACAAAGATTGCCTCATGTGGCAAAGAAGAGTAATTACACCCGATTCGCTCTTTGGATCAGCGTCCAGCACACTGCAGAGTTCTTTGACCCTTCACCCTGTTCTGTCCCGGGTTATGGCTCTCCTCAACTGTCTGTGACCCTCTCTCTCTCTCTCTCTCTCCCTCCTCTTGCTTAAGTTTCACCGTTAAGACGGCTCAGGATTAAGGCTCTATTTATGTGTGTGAGACAGAGGAAGAGCAGAGAACTGCGTGACTTCAGTACTTCCAAGTATTACTGAATGTGTTCTATAGAGCACCTGTGTGTGTATAAGATGATTATAAGATGCTTATGAGGGTTTCAGACAAGTGGCTCTCTATTCTTAGCTCTCTATGGTCTTTGTACATAAGCTACCCACTCGAGATAGTTATAATTTGTGCCAAATTAAGCACCCTTCGGGATAGGTTTGTGCCTTTTAGCCGTTAGTGTTGACGTGCATGTCCTAGGGCATGTCTGAGAAGTGAGTTTGTTCGAAACCCATTTGATGTGATGTATTTCTAAGGGAAAGAGGATAGAAGAAAAACATGTAGTGGCAATTTAGATCGCAACAGATGGCTGTTACGTACTAGAATGTGCCATTTCTAGTTTGTAAAAGAAATAGTTCATTTTTAAAAAAAACTTTTGCTGATAATTTACTCACCCCCATGTCATCCAAGATGTCCATGTCTTCTCTTTCTCTAGTCAAACAGAAATTAAGGTTTTTGATGAAAACATTTCAGGATTTTTCTCCATATAAATGGACTTTACTGGTAACCAAACGGTTCAAGGTCCAAAAGACAGTTTCAGTGCAAACTGTTCAAAGGGATTTGAAACGATTCCAGACGATGAATAAGGGTCTTATCAAGCGAAACTATCGCTCAGTTAAATAAAAAAACAAAGTTTAAGTTTTATCAGCTCAAATGCTCGCCTTGCTCTGTTATGTGATGCGCGTTCGTGAGCAAAATGACTCGGAAAAATTGACTCGGAAAAAGATTTGTTCATTTTGATGAACGAGTTCGAACAGGAGAGTCACGAACGCGCATCACAGAACAGAGCAAGGCGACCATTTTAGCTTATAAATGTATTTTTTTTACTTTATTTTATTTTTTTAATGAGCGATCATTTCGCTTGATAAGATCCCTTATTCATCGTCTTGAAATCGTTTAAACCCTTTTGAACAGTTTGCACTGAAACTGTCTTTTGGACCTTGAACCGTTTGGTTACCAGTAAAGTGCATTAAATGGAGAAAAATCCTGAAATGTTTTCATCAAAAACCTTAATTTATTTTCAACTGAAGAAAGAAACACAGTGGACATCTTGGATGACATGGGGGTGAGTAAATTATCTGCAAAAGTTTTTTTGTTTTTTAAAGTGAACTACTTCTTTAAATCAATGGCTAAGAAGCTTTAGGCTGTTGGTTAACATTATGCTTTAATAATTAACTTGCACAGTCTAATTCTGTGTCTAAAAATCCCTAAATAGTAAGCAAAAAACAAGCAAAGAGTAGTATGTCCAGCTTCGTAGTAGTTATAAAAGAGTTTAAACCTGTTATTTCTACCGAAATTCCAAAAGGCGGGAGAGAAGCTATTAATGTGTTGGACAACATGATGAACGTAGTACGTCCAGATTACATTCATACTACACATTTATAATTATATAGACCGCACCTTTTTAACATTGCATAAGTTCATCCGTCATGAAATGTCGGAGCTACTAAGTATGTGATTGAGTGACGTCCACGGAACAGGATAGTCTTTTCGGAGGACGAGCTAGTTAATACATTTTTGATGAAATATTGAAATATTTTCTCAAGGAAAATAACCACAAATATTTTGTCCTTCCGCTGAATACTATCTGGCATCTATACTATCTATGTATTCTAGTAATACATACTATATTAATCTCAAGAAAAAAAATTGAGCAAATCATTGAATCATTTACTCAACGTTTTTTTTTTTTTTTCACGAAGTTTCGTCATATTGTAGTTCAAATATCTGTAACCAAAGTGAAATAATCCTGCTTGTTTCTTGTATTTGTAGGTGTGGATGGGGAGGGTGAGGTAGCCGTTCAGCGTGTCATGCTCTCAGCTGTGCTTGTACGGCGTGTGGGATGGCGGACTGTCCCGTGACGGCAGTTTGTTATCGAGCACGGAAGAGCCCGCCCCTTCTCTCCTCTTCCTCGTGGTGTCGGATGCTCAATCCAGGCTTCTTCAGAAAGAGCTGTCCGTGCTGCACACAGTACACACTTCAGGTGAGGCCCCTACTGGAGATTTCTTGAACCAGATCCAAGAAATTGCCCGGTTTTTGTTTACGTGGATGGTACGCATACATAAGCGCTTTCGCAAGGTGAATGTTAAGACAGAAGCGTCCACTAGGTGGCAATTTGCAGTAGTCATATTGTGTAGTTGTCGAAGAAGAGGGCAGAAAGAACAATACAAATCAACACGCTGTTCCAAACACAGAAACAAAGCAGCATAGCATTCAACGTTTTTGTTCTTGTCCGAAACTTTGCGCGCGACCGCGGATCCATTACTTTTCTCTTCTGTCCTTCAGAGCGAATGTCGTGTGAATGATCCAACTCAGTGCTGCCCTCTCACATCTTGTTGAGTATACAAACGTTGTTGTATTCTTTATTGTGATTTATTTTCAATAACATGTTCAATACTTAATATTTATACAACAAACAGCATAACAATAAATGTAATAATAATACTGTTCAATGTTATTGTTATTAATGATGATAATAACATTGAACATTGGTCCAAAATCCTGCTTCTTATAACTGTTTATTAAACATCTAACCCTATTTTCTGATTGGCTGTGATTTGTCAAGCCCTGCTTAGTATAGGCCTACACATTAGACACACACCCTTGATCTCTGTAATGAGAGCGCAGACAGTTTTAATGGCACCATGTGGTTATTGAAGCTTGTGTGACAAGCCGTCAGACCAGGTATTAAAGCATTAACATACAGGCATTACCTGCAGTGGATGTTGTGTGTGTGTGTGTGTGATCGGCGGCCATTAAAAGATTAATTCATTCAGTCTGGTGCTCATGTGTTTGGAGTTCTATTATGTGTGTTGGCAAACTTTTTTAAATTATTATTATTATTAACTTTAGCCACCCAGTGAGCATTTCTAGATGGATCATCCACCATCTGATCTCAGTTAAATGCTGTAGACAAACAAACTCCATTAATAATAATAATAATAAAAAAGTTTATATTCTTGTAATGTTTTTCCAGGACAGGCCTGTCCTTTTGTCCTGCTGGTATTGACTGGTCAGTTGGAGGACCTCCAGACGGCCCTGTTGGCATCTCTGATGGACGTGATTGGCCTGAAATACGGTCAGGGCACTTTGAGTAACGCTCTGTCGTGGGCGGATGGGCTGAATCAGCTTCATTACCACCCACGGGGCGAACACCTCCTCTCACTGCTGGGACAAAACGTGAAGGACGCTGGACAGGACACCGCAAAGGTCAGCTCACACATCCGTTTGTCCATCCATCCATCCAGTCACTGCTTTGTTGGTCCTTCCATCTAATATATTCCATCCAGTCATTATTTTATCCATCCAAACATTCCAAACATCCTTCACTTCGATTTATTTGTCTTTCCATCCATCTGTCCATCCATTCATCCATCCATCTATTGTTTTTCCATCTTTCATCCATTCTTAAATCCACCCATCCTTCCACATATTGATTTCATTGTCCCTCCATCCATACATCCATCCATCCATCCATACATTCATTGTTTTGTCCATCATTTTATCCATTCTTTAATCCAACCATCCATCCAAACATTGATTGTCCGTCTATCCATCTGTTCCTTTTGTCCATGCATACATCCATGCTGTAGTCTGTCCATCAAATTAGTTTTGTCCACCCGTCTGTCCTTCCATCTATTCTTTTTTTATCCATCCATTTTTTCCATCCATCCATCCATCCATCCATCCATCCATCCATCCATCTTGTCTATCCCATCCTTTTCTTTGTCCGTCTGTCCATCCATTCAACAGTGCCATTATCTGTTCCTTTTTTCTGTCCATCCATCCGTTTCTTTCTTCCATGCTTATTTTTCCATCCATCAGTCTTGTCTATCCTATCCTTCCTTTTCTTTGTCCATCAATTCGTCCATTCATCAGTGCATCATCTGTTCCTTTTCTATTCATCCATTCTTCAATTTTTCATTGCCGTAATTATTTATTTTGTCCATCCATCCGTCCATTTATCTATTATTTTTTTCTTCAGTCCATCCATCTACTCTTCAGTTTCTTTAATCACAAACCTTTCTTTTGTCCACCCATCCATCCATTCATTTATTCTTTATTTATCCATCCATACACTCTTTGGTTTCTTTCATCATTATTCCTTTCTTTTGTCCATCCATCTATTAATTGATCCATCCATCCTTCAGTTGCTTTGTCCATTTATTCATGCATTCATCTATATATCCTTCATTCCTTTGTCCATCTATCCATTCCTATGCCCTTCTCCATTGCTTCCTCCTCCAGTGTTCAATGGGTTGGCCAGATATTGGCAGGAACTTGAGTGCAGGCATGATAGAGGCACCAGAGGAATTATACAGCCCAATATAAGAGCAGGAGTGAGGTTAGCCATGGTCCATGGAGGCTGTGTTGGTGTGTAGATATGAGACGGAGAAGGAAACTTGGCTGCTTTTAGGGATAGTAGCTGAGCAGTTCCCTTTCTCTCGGGATCTGTGGAAGTGGCCGTTGTGTCACTCTCTCCAGAGTCTTTATGACGTGTGCGGGGGCTCACGGCTGCTGCATTTTGGGGGTACTACAACTTTAGTACGCATGTAGGTCTTTTTTGGGGCAACATCTGTGTGTGGGCGTCAGGGCTCTTGGGGCGTGACACGTTCTTTTCGCTTTTGATGGTGCCAGCTGGCAGCGATGGAAATAGGCCACCTCAGACGCGTTCTCCTTTCTTTCTTTTCTTGCGTTTTATGATCTGGCTCAGCGCTCAACACAAATGGAGCCCTGCAATCCGCCCTAAAGAGAGCACATGGCGTCGCTCTTCTCACTTTTCATTTTCCTTTTTCTGAACCCATATCGCCACTGCCACTTTGAGTACATCATGTTTGCTCTCTTTACATTTTCCCAACCCATATTACAATGCTCTTTTCAACAAAATCCAATGCCATTTGCATACTCAAGTGGAAACCAAAGCCATTAGGTTTGGGTACTCCAACCACAGGTGTTTGGAGGTCACCAATCTGATCTGACCTTGTTCACTTTGTCCCCAACAGGAGAATGTGAGTGGGACCAGCGGCTTGCCAACGGTCAGGAGACCCCTCCGGAGCAATAGCCGGCAACAGAGCTTAGCACGCAGGTACTGTTATGGCTCGTTTCCACTACGAGCGGTCACAGTACGGTACAGGTAGGTTCGGTTACGAAATTATTTGCGTTTCCACTGCCAAAAGTTGTGAATGGTACCAAAAAGCCAAACCGTACTGTACCGTACCGCTTTTTGGGTACCCTTCCGTTGGGGTACCTAGCACAGTGAAAGGGTACTAAAAGGTGGAGCTAGACTCACTGCAGAACAGTGATTGGTGGACAGAGTATTAGTCACTCAGCGCATGCTACAAGGGCATTAGAAGCATACAGTTGAAATATAATTCTACTGTTATTGTGTCAGCTTTATCAAGCGACGAGAATACTTTTTGTGCAAAAAAATAACGACTTTATTCGACTATTCCTTTTCTTCCTTGTTGGCCTGAAAACGAGACTTTAAGAGATTTCCACGACGCATGCGCGAGAACTGAACTGAAGTAGTTGAAGGAGATCGCAATTCTCGCGCATTCGTCGTGGAAATCTATCCAAGTCTCGTTTCAGGCCAACAAGGAAGAAAAGGAATAGTCGAATAAAGTCTTCAGAATTCAGAATTTCGAAGCCTAAATGCAATCGCCAGAAGTAAAAAGCTAAATGTAGACTATAAACGAACTACACTACTGTCGCACGACTTCAACGTCACGTCGTTACGCTTCAACAACTCTTTCCGTCTTTATTTTTAAAAAGAATCCCTTGATTGTTTGCGTTATAATAGTTTACGAGAGTTTTCTAAACATAACGAGGCTGTGAAGGTGGACTAGTGAGAAGATGAGTTTACTTGTGGATGATGATGATGATTAAAGTTCCTGACACCAAGTAAAATCTTTAAAAATTTATTTTATGCCATAGATAAAAAACGTGAAAGTAACTTGAGCTGGTGTTCACCACTGACCTTATTTCAGTCATTGAACCAAAAACCCATTCACAAAACCCATTGACTTTGGGATAATGGAATCGGAAGGGCTAAAATTGGAACTCGTTTCTGGGTTTTTGCCTACAAAAATACATTATCCCTGCACCACTCTTTTCTAAATGTTGTTTGCATAATTAAATAATTGGCTTTCTTGCATTGTCATTGCATTACAATCAAAAGAAATATTAATATATTATCCATATAAATACTAAAGTATTATCTGGAAAAACATTATACACAACTATATTGCCATTGTTTTAAAATGTCTTTAGAAAGGTGAATGCGACCCATTATATGATAAACACTGGTTAAATGACCTATTTGTGTTTTAAAGAAATCATACATATTTATTTATATTGATTGACTTAACTTAGTTTTAGGTTGGACTGCCTGTTTAGCTGCTCAATGGAAGACGAGGACGTGTTTAAAACTTGTTTTAACTTGCCATTATTTTTACAAAAAAATTTTGGTGCCACTAGAGGTGCAGAAATGACATATTTCACCTTTAATTTCTCTTCTGAAAGCAATGATTAAGCCATAAGCTCAGTAGCTGGAACCCAAACGTTGACGTTCCCTGGCCCTTTTTAGAGGTTTCCATACCACTAACTTTCCATCAAGTTGTTGAAGTTTCCATGTGGGCAGTGAAATTAAGATTTAATTTGTAAGTCAATATTGATATGTCATGATTAGCAAAGAGGATTGTATTTTTGGAAGCTGAAGTTACATTTTGTTTGAAAATTTTCCACCAGGCTGATCCAGTACCCCCCTCCCCCCTCCAAGGGCGGCATTACAGTGACAACCGAGGACCTGGAGTGCCTCAAGGATGGCGAGTTTCTCAACGACGTCATCATCGACTTCTACCTCAAGTGAGTCCAATGCTACTTCTGAGCTTGTGAAATGTGATGTAATATTTTCCCTTACCCTACTAATGAATACTCCCTTCAGGTACCTTCTGTTGGAAAGAGCCGACAAGGACGTGGCCGAAAGATCTCACATCTTCAGCAGCTTCTTCTACAAACAACTTACTCGAAAAGACACTAGCTGCCCGAAGAGACCGGCAGCACGTAAGAAATCACTCAAAGACCTTTTTACAGTCTTCATTTTTGGGTGTACTGTCTCTTTAAATCCAGTATAAGCTTTAAAGGGACAGTACACCCCAAAGTTACAAGTTTCCTAAATCTCAAAATTTCTTGCTAAATTGTGAGTTTCATGCTAATGGGAATGTCTATGTGGTGTTTTCCCTCAGAGCCCCACACAGACGACATCAGAGAGTGAGAACATGGACCCGTCACGTGGACATCTTTAGCAAAGACTACCTTTTCATACCTGTTAATCAGGAGTAAGTGGGGAATTTAAATTTAAAGCACACACATATGCATGATTCAGATTGGCACCAAATACTGGGTTCTCTCTCTCTCTCTCTCTCTCTCTCTCTCTCTCTCTCTCTCTCTCTCTCTCTCTCTATATATATATATATATATATATATATATGCTAATCTTCATATATATATTACGGCTGGCCAACGATTAATTGTGATTAATCACATCCAAAATAAAAGTTTGTGTTTATATAATATATGTGTGTGTAGTGTGTATAATTATTTTGTATATATAAATACACACACATACATGTATATATTTAAGAAAAATGTGTTATTAATATATCAAATATTTATAATATTAATTAAGTATAAATATACAGTATATATAGTATATACATGCAAATATTTCTTAAATATATATGTAAATGCATGTGTGTGTGTATTTATATATATATAAAATAATTATACACACTACACTGTATATTATGTAAACACAAACTTTTATTTTGGATGCCGATTAATGATGATTAATCGTTGCCCAGCCCTAATATATATATATATATATATATATATATATATATATATATATATATATATATATATATATATATATATATATATATATATATATATATATATATATATATATATATATATATATATATATATATATATTAAGGCTGTCAGTTAAACGTGTTATTAACGGCGTTAACGCAAACCCATTTTAACGGCGTTAATTTTTTTATCGCGCGATTAACGGTCTCTTTGTCCTAGCAAACTTTGTAGTTTTTCACATACTTTTGCAACAGGACGCGGCATGCGTCCTGATCCATTTCAGCGTCTCGCGCTCGTTATCCACTCAAAGCCGGCTCGCAAGCCGAAACGAGTGTGCGTCGTGCCTGTTGTTTTGTTTCCGGTCTAGCTAGATCCGCTTGCGCTTTGGTCGAAGAAGCAGACGAAACGTCCTCGCGCGGCGCAAGCAATTGAAATGAATGGGTTTCAGAGCGCAGCGCGAGGCCGTTTTGTGCCGCACACACTCGTTTCAGCTTGCGAGCCGGCCAAATAGTAACGTTATGTTTTGAGTGGATGACGAGCGCGAGACGCCGAAATGGATGCCAATGAGATTCTGAATGTAAAGTTTACTTTTAAAAAGTTGCCAAATTGTCCCATTGACAAGACCAAAGCGATCTGTATGTTTTGTCATTATGAACATCATCGCAGCACGTCCAGCCTGAAACACCACTTGATGATGGCCAAGCAAACACACACACACAAACACAGATGATGCAAATTCTCCACCCCTCGTCAATATCAGGACCTCGTCAGTATTTCTTTCACCCTTTTATTGATGGACAGTGTTACATTGTGTGAGAGATTATTTAGGCTATAGACCATTTCACAAGATGTAAACAACACTGGTCCAGAAGCACTTCCTGTTTCATTTTTTTAACACTACATAAAAGCTGGGATAAAATACAACCAACAGAACATTTAAAATTGAATCAAAAAGTTAAACAAACATCTTTAAGATGTTTTCTTTACATGTGAAATAAAGAAAACAGTTACAAACTGAAACAGGAAGTGTTTCTGGACCAGTGTTGTTTACATCTTGTGAAATGGTCTATATATGTTAGAGTGAAATTGAACACTATTCCAATGTTATTTTGAATAATAATAATTAAAAAAAAAAACATTTGCACTAAACAAGCCAATCCACTTTTCCATGTTGATAAGAGCATTAAAATGAGAAAAAAATGTAACAAAAAGAAAATCAAAAGACATTAAGAATAGATAAAAATGTGCGATTAATCACGAGTTAACTATGACATTAATGCGATTAATCGCGATTAAATATTTTAATCGTTTGACAGCACTAATATATATATATATATATAAAATTTAATTTAATATATTATTAATATTTTTTTGTCACCAAAGCTGCATTTATATAATCACAAATACAGTAAAAACTGAAATTTAGTGAAATATTAGCATTTTAAAAAAACTGTTTTCTATTGTAAAGTATTTTAAACTGTAATTTATTCCTGCAATCAATGCACTGAAATTTCAACATCATTACTCCAGTCTTCAGTGTCACATGACCCTTTACAAATAGGCTGATTTAATGCTCAAAAAACATTTATTACTATTATCAATGTTGAAAATATAGTTTAATATTTTAAAGAACAGCATTTTTATGAAATAAATCTTTTTTTAAATGTGCTTACTGTCACTTTTGATCAATTTGTTTTGTCTATTGTTGAATAAAAGTATCCATTATTTAAAAAACAACAATAACAAAAAATAAAATCTTAACCACCCTAAAATTTTGAACAATACCGATATGTTTATTTATAATCAATATTTCCAGACACTAGATGCTTTGGAACAGAATCAATCCCCAACAAGTAAAATGAGACATAACTAATCAAGATTGTCAACTTGGTGTACTTTCGACATCAGAGCGTTGCGCAAATCCTCGCAAATAGTTACGAACACCCAGACTCGCGTTACAGGCTGTTCTTTTGTTTTTACGACCAAGCTGAACGAGGAAACCCCGTGTAGATGTTCAGAATTGTTTGATATCCGAGGACAGCGGAGGAGATTGGATTGTGCTTTATAGACAAGAGGATAAATCACTTAAACAAGGTCAAACGAGTCTCTGATTCCAAGAGAGGGAATGGGGAATTCTGATGTCGTACTCCATGTTCTCATAAAAGCAGATTGCCCCATTAGGACATTCACTGAAACATGTACATGCGCACACTCGCACAGTACGAGATGGCACACAGATGATTCAGATGAGCTTGAGAATGTACATTTGCAGATCTTGTGCTAGGACTGAGTGATGTGTGTTTTCACTATGTTTGTGCTGGCGAATTGTTCATTTTCATATTCGAATGCACTTTCATGTGGAACATTAGAGCGTTTCTTTAGATTAGTTCTGCAATCCTTGGTAGTTTGGTACATTTCTATTAATAAATGATCAATTTTAAATATATCTGAAAATATTGCATGCCATTATATATATAATGTTTAATAATACATTCAGTATTTAACGTTCAATACATTTAATATTGCTATTTCCAATGAATTTTAGCAGATTAAAATGAGTTAGTGTATAATTTCATAAAGCGTAATAGTTTTAGTTGAAATATATGTAAGCAAATATTGTTTCTTTTTGTGCCATTTCAGAGCATATACATAAATATTATATTTATATTGAATAACATCAAAAGAAAAAGAAATGTTGTTGTTGTTTTATCAGTATCCAGATACACTGCTACAGGATGTTTTTGGCGGTGGAAATAAGGCTTTATCATAGATCACTGACTTCCACTTCCTCTGCTGTTTTCTCTGTTTACTGTCTGTCCAGGGCTCACTGGTACCTCGTGGTGATCTGCTTTCCCGGTCTGGAACGGACTCAGTACGTAGAGTGGAGAGACAAAGGCCCTGTGTCCGGGATGGGAGCCAGACAGCCAAAGGGAGCTCTGCAGAGGAATGTCAAAGAGGTATCACTTACACCTTCAAATACAATATGTATGTGTTTATATATGATTTTATTTAATCATATTATTTTTTTATTTTTATTTATTTTTTTACCAGGGTTGAAGTTGAATTGATTTTAAAATATTATTATACTATCCCTTTAAATTAGGGCTGTCAAATGATTAATCACGATTAGTCACATCCAAAGTAAAAGTTTTTGTTTACATGATATATGTGGGTGCACTGTGTATAATTATTTTGTATATATATAAATACACACGCATGTATATTTAAGAAAAAAATATTATTTATATATAAAATATTTATATATATAATTTAAATTATATATAAATCTATCTACATTATATACATGAAAATATGTATATATAAATATATATATATATATATATATATATATATATATATATATATATATATATATATACACAAAATAATTATACACAGTGCACCCACATATATCATGTAAACAAAAACTTTTATTTTGGATGTGATAAATCACGATTAATCATTTTACAGCCCTACTATATATATATATATATATATATATATATATATATATATATATAATTTATTTATTTATTTAAAATACACTGTGTAAGAAGATATTTTACTTTTAACTTTTTTTATTTATTTAAATTATTCATTGATGTCACTTTCATAGGTCTGAATTTCAGGGAAAATTTTACGGTAATAGGGTTGTGTGTGTGTGTTTATTTATGTATTTTCTCTTTTGATGAAAGATCTTCTTTAAAAAAAAAATAATTAAATATATATATATATATATATATATATATTATTATTATAAAACATATCTAATAGTTCTCACTCCAAAAAAACATAGATTTTGTGCCCTTCTCGGTAAAGAGAATCTAACTTTCAGAACAGACTAAAAAATATTTATTTTCGTTAATTCCAGACAATTCACAGCTGCCAAAAGGAAAGAGTTTGAGATCACATGACCTACCGGTAATCTCACTACACACATTTTAAATACTCCGACATCATTTGCCAATTTTTGGATTGACATTACAGTTTGAACTTCAGTTTATTAACTGATTTCCATGTACAGTAAAACCGCATGAGGGAATCTGATGTGTCTGTGTGTTTTTAGGACTGCACAGCACACAGTTGCACAAGAGAGACCGTCTGCAGGAGGTAAAAATCAATCTCGTCAATCTCTTGATCTTGATCTCTGGGCAAATATCATGGGGTCAAATACTTCTTCATGACACTGTGTTAGCCTGCCGTGCTAAAAGAGGGCTCCTCGGGTGAGAGCCCGTTATCCCGTTATCTGATCCGCTCTTTTGTCTGTTTCCCCGGGTGAACCTCAGGCCCTGTATTCTGGTCATGGACTCTCTAAAGCTGTCTTACCACCAGCGGATCTACACACTGTTACGAGAGTGAGTCAATCACCTGAATGCAATTACAATTACGGGAGTGGATTTATGCAATTGCTGTTATTTGTATTGATTTGTGCTGTATTTGCACTAGGACTGCATGATATTCTAAATTCAATTTAGTTTTCTATGATTTATTAAAAAAATACATTTTCCTCTGATGACTTGAATAGCTATATGTGGAAATAAGTAATCATTATAGAGTGAGTGGAGGCTAAAACATTGACTAAAGACTTAAGTCGACATGAAACTGAAGGTGTGATAGTGATAGTGTACTCTTTCATATTGTGACGTATAGCCGAGTAAAACAGGAAGGGCGGAACTTGATTCTGTCCATCAGGAATTGATTGGATGGTTGTGGTTTGCTATTGGTGGATCTCATGTGAGTGACAGTTTGTCCCGGCCTCGTTCAAGTAAAAAAAAAAAAAATCATTTATGATAAATACTGCTATATACTGCCAAAAAAAATTATTTTTGTTAATTTTAATTTCATGGCGACATTAATGGCAAAATATTTTTATATTTTTTTAAGCTTAAATAATATATATTGTATTTTATATTTTTAGTATATATATATATATATATATATATATATATATATATATATATATATATATATATATATATATATATATATATATATATTGTAATACTATAGCCCTGTAAAATAAAAATTGAGAAATTTATTTTATTTTGCTGTACTAATATTTACGTCAGTAATTTCGTAGTTTTCGAACGGTATCCCATCAAGCTTTTATTTTGACAAGTTCCCAGCAAATAAAAATATGCACTGCTGGTTTCAGAGTGAAACTTGTGTTCATTTACATGCTTAAAGCTACACCGTGTGATTTTTACCCCATCTAGTGGTGAAAAGGTATATGACCATCCAGTGAATATTAGTTTCTGTTCCTCTCAATTTCGATTTCGTTTTAACTCCTACGGTGGCCAATGTAGTCCAAGATTAACATGGCTTCCAGTTCGAACTCGTCCATGAGTGTTAACTCAAACGTAAACGCAAAAGGCGAAGCTTGAATTAACGGGTATGTCCCTCTTTGGCTAATGTACTTTCAAGATGGAGGGACAACATCGGAGCCGACATTAGAACCCCTTACCTGTATATATTTTCAATGCCATATTATACACTCACGAGAATACTTTATTACTTGAACGAAGTAAATATACATTAATGAGCACATATATTTTTGAAAGAACTAAGTGTTTTTAGCTAAGAATAAGCTAAAAGAGTTACACAGTATAGCTTTAATATCCACTGTGTAAATGCCACGCTTCACTCAGAAACCTTTAGCGCATATTCATATATTCATTAAATTGCAGCCTGTTCAATTTGACAATCACACTAAGCCATATCTTAATGTTGATTTGATCTCGATATATCTTGCAGCCCTATTCTGGAGAGGTTTCATTATGTTTAATCATGTCAGGGAGCTAAATGTGGCTTCATCCTACACCCCTGTGGATGTCATCCCTCAGGTACCTGCAGGTGGAGTGGGAGGTTCGGAAAGGAAGCGCTCGAACTTTTACCAATGAGAGCTTAAGTGGGAGTCTCTGTAGGGTCCCGCTCCAGGACAACAGCAGCGACTGTGGCCTGTACCTGCTGCAATACGTGGAGAGCTTCCTACAGGTACATACATACTGAGTCGATAGCATAATGTCGTCTTTCTCCCGATACCTCCTCTACGTGCTGCTTTTTGAACCGGGTCAGTGCTTTTTAGATCCCTCAGTGCTAAATGTCAGAGTACAGTCTAACGTTACAGCACCAGAGACACGCCGGTCATCCAGAGTCGCTTGACATTTCACGCTCAGCCGTTTGGTGGGATTATCAGTAACGCAAGTAAGAGATTGGGATCTCAGGAACTCAGAGTTACACCTGATTTGTTTGCAGCCTTGAACTGAGTATTAGTTTGTAGTAGGGATGGGCATTTTTCAAAAATATTGCATTCGAATATTCAGGCTCATAAAAATCGAATATTCGAATATTCGTTTATTTAAATTATGTTTAACGAAAAAAAGACGTTATTTTTAAGGGTTTTTTTTATGTTTTTGTCACCATTTCTGGACAAGCTTACAATTAGGCAATACACAACAAGCTTACAATAGTAATTAAAGTTTTCTTTTAGTTGAAAACATTAAACAGTAGGCCTATGTGTAAACAAAATATATATATATAAAATATCGAAAAAAAAACCCTAATAAAGCAGATTGCGTCAGATATCGTACAGAACATACACACATACATACGAGTCAAGAAATGATTGATTATCGTGTTTATATTGTTTCACGTTTATGTTGAGAAAAACAATCATATCTAACGCTACATGCAGGGGCGTCGCCAGCACTTTATGCTCGAGATGAGAGAGACGCCGCGCTGACAGACGTTTCAGAGACACAAAGATAACGCTGTTTCTAACAGCACTTTGCATTTTCTGTTCTTAAACCGGTCTCCCTTAACGAAACTTAAAGTATGTCTCAAAATCATTTTGCTATTAGATAAGTTAAGATCTTTGACCACGCGGGGTCCAGCTGCGCTTACCTGCAGTTGTGATGCAGTGATGAACAGCTGTCTTTCCTGACTCGACTGTTTGGATTTCATGTGATTTCTCATGGTGATGATTTCATAACTCAGGTTAATTAAATAATTTGATCAAAAGTAATTCCGTTTAGTAAGATCCTTTTCAAGTAACGTTAAAATTCCAAACTTCGTGAGGCAGACGACAACATTATGTGATCAAATACAGACAACTTGTTAACACACTCCACAGCGCCATCCAGTGCATTTAATTATAACTGCGAGTTAGTTCTTATGATTTATCATGGGCTCGCTGCATTTACGGTCAGCAAAGCAACGTATTCAAAATTCGAATAGTATTTTATTTTTCGAATAATAATTACATATCGAATATTTGAAAATTCGTGCACATCCCTAGTTTGTAGTAAAGCATGTACTGCGCTAGAAATGGAAAACTGCATCATTTGAAGTATTAAGTTAGTTGTTATTACCTAATAGCTAACCCTTGCCCTACCATCGCGAGCCAATCCTATGCGGAACACGAGGTTTTTAGGTAACACTTTATTTTGCAGTCTCCTAGCCAGCTTCCAAATGTCCAGACTGATCTCATGAAATGGCGTATGTATGACACGCCAATTCGTATTTTTATTTTTGGCGTGCTATCGACACGAATAATCGCTTTTCAGCGTGTTTATGAACGCCGTTAACTTTACGTTACTTTATATATACAGTATATATATATGACCTACCCCAACCCCGTCCCTAAACCTACCCGTCACTGGGGTTAGTACCATTTATGAGTGTTCCCCTACCATCCTAGGACAAAAAAATCGCTCCCCAGATGTAGATCTACATTTTGCTTCGCTCGGACATTTAACGGTGTGTACATACACTCGGAATAACTCGAACATTTACGGCGTAGACATACACAGATACACGCGGATAGCTCAAAATGCGTATAGATAACGAAATGTGTATAGATATAGTAGGCGAAAAACAGTATGTGACAAAAGAAGTATGTCAGAAATCCGCAGTCCTCATAAAAGAGTAGACAAAAGTCCCTGTATGACCTACTACTTCCTGCGAGACATTGAAGAGTGCATACGATAAACACTTTACTATCCCATGAGGCCACGGGAGAGGATTTATGAATGGCAGTGAAGCGACACAACTGAAGCTGTTAATCACGTGAAAATAACAACATGGCGAATGTAGTACATCCTGATTATATTCAGTACCGTTAATCGGCCCTTGATTTGTTCAACTTTCTCCACTCAGAATCCAGTGGTTCACTTTGATGTCCCTCTGCGATTGGAGCATTGGTTTCCACGGAATCAGGTGCGCATGAAGAGGAGGGAGCTGCGGGAGCTGGTGCTGCAGCTGTACCGGAGACAAGGGGGCGGGGCTGAGCAGAGCCTCAAATAACAACGGCGAGAAAATGTCCTGTCAAGCATAAAAACAACAATTAGGGCCCGCCTTTTTGTTTGTTTGCTTTTTGTGTTTTTTTTTTACTGATTAAAAGATAAAGGATATATTTATAATTTAACTTTGTATTTATTTGTATTAAAATGACTTTTAAACGTGATGTAATTTCATCCGTTTTATTGATTTATGCACAAAGTTTTAGTTTACTTGAATAAAAAATATTTTAAATTGAGTTTGAATTTATTATTTTAATACCTCATAGTATATTTACACTCACCTAAAGGATTATTAGGAACACCTGTTCAATTTCTCAATAATGCAATTATTTAATCAACCAATCACATGGCAGTTGCTTCAACGCATTTAGGGGTGTGGTCCTGGTCAAGACAATCTCCTGAACTCCAAACTCAATGTCAGAATGGAAAACAAAGGTGATTTAAGCAATTTTGAGCGTGGCATGGTTGTTGAGGGCCGGTCTGAGTATTTCACAATCTGTTCAATTACTGGGATTTTAACGTACAACCATTTCTAGGGTTTACAAAGAATGGTGTGAAAAGGGAAAAACATCCAGTATGTGGCAGTCCTGTGGGTAGAAATGCCTTGTTGATGCTAGAGGTCAGAGGTGAATGGGCCGACTGATTCAAGCTGATAGAAGAGCAACTTTGACTGAAATAACCACTCGTTACAACCGAGGTATGCAGCAAAACATTTGTGAAGCCACAACACGCACAACCTTGAGGCGGATGGGCTACAACAGCAGAAGACCCCACCGGGTACCACTCATCTCCACTACAAATAGGAAAAAGAGGCTACAATTTGCAAGAGCTCACCAAAATTGGACAGTTGAAGACTGGAAAAAAGTTGCCTGGTCTGATGAGTCGCGATTTCTGTTGAGACATTCAGATGGTAGAGTCAGAATTTGGCGTAAACAGAATGAGAACATGGATCCATCATGCCTTGTTACCACTGTGCAGGCTGCTGGTGGTGGTGTAATGGTGTGGGGGATGTTTTCTTGGCACACTTCAGGGCCCTTAGTGCCAATTGGGCATCGTTTAAGTGCCACGGCCTACCTGAGCATTGTTTCTGACTATGTCCTTCCCTTTACAGCCACCTTGTCCCCATCCTCTGATAGCTACTTCCAGCAGGATAATGCACCATGTCACAAAGCTCGAATCATTTCAAATTGGTTTCTTGAACATGACAATGAGTTCACTGTACTAAAATGGCCCACACATCATCTTTTATGGGAAAATGATCACATTTGTCTTATAAACAACTGAGAAGAAAGTATTCAAACTACATTTCGTAACTAAATCACCTGTCAAGTTTATAATATTGCAAAGGCATTTGGCTCAAATTGGACGACTACATACATGGGAATCATCTCCAGATCTCTCATTTGACGGTTCATCTATTGCCAAAATTATATGAAAAAAAAGTTCACTAACCGTCATATAGGTGACACCATATGACATTTCGTCGAAACACTATGCACATGGCACCCTTTAGCGTCAATATAACACGCAGAACCCAAGGTGTCATACAGGTGAGTGGCATCCTTTAGCGTCAATATGAGATGCAGACCCTCCCCCAGACCTAAACCTACCCATAACAGTGCGTGTTATATTGACACTAAAGGGTGCCATGTGCGTAGTATTTTAACGAAATGTCATATGGCATTACCTATATGAAGCCAGAAGGATGAGAATGTGTTGGATATTTCACTCACTTCCTGCTCATTCAATTTCAGCAAGTGCTGAACAGATTTATACTCATGTGTTATGTTATCGTCGACAGACAGCATTTTTCTCTCATCTCGGAAATTAATTTCGTGGCTTAAATTAATTACATGTTACTCAGAGACTGACGTTTTACTGATGTTTTGCTTGTCAGTCAAAAATATTTTATCCTGTTGTGAATAAGAGTGAAAAGTCACTGTTGTTTCATTATGACTCCTTAGCTGATTTTGACTTATATTATCTTATCTTTCCAAGATTTTCAAGTGATCTTAGAGTAATGCTTTTACTGACGGAACATCACTAAATCTAAAAATATATCCCTGACAGCGGCAGCTGGAACCAATAGTGCCATCGCTACAAACAAGCATTGTGTTTCTGAGAGTTCAAGCAGTTCTGGAAGCCCCATGCAGTTATTTGGTCCATTAAAGACAAAAGAAGAACATAAAAGCAGTCCTTTTTCCAGAGGCACAAGAGAACACGACCATCTGTAATGAAGTTAAAACACAAAGCATTGCCCTGCTTCTCTTAATGTTTGTGTGAGTTGGCCAGAGCTCAGATGGACCCCTCACTGCCTACTAAAATAATAATAAACATCATAAACTGTATTTATCCAGTACCTGGCATGTATTTAAAATGCTTTTCATTAATGGAAAACTTTCAAAATTGAGAGTGATGAAAAGAAAAGAACGTTTTTGAAAGAAAATGAAAGTTAGCTTTCACTATATAGGCTTTATAAACCCCTGCTGTGCTACTTTAAGCATTCGAGCTTGGGAAAAGCCCACGCTGATTGGTTTTTCGTGTGTGTTTTGCTTCCAAAGAAAATAATTATGGATTTCAACTTGTATTAATTGGATGCATGACAACAAAGAATTCGAAGTATTTAGTAGTAAATGGAAACATTTGCTAGCTGTGCAGTTTGTGGGTCTTTCAAAGAAGAAATTACAAAGAGTGTTGGGGAAATGTTATATATTATTTTTGAATGGTTAGAATATAAAATCATAATATAAAAAAGCATATTTGGCTGTAATATGCTTAATTGTCTTAAAGGGATAGTTCACTTTGAAATTAATTTTTGATATGTTTTAGCTCACCTCAAGGGCATCCAAGATGTAGGTGTCTTTGTTTCCGACACTATTTTCAATTTTGATATTTTTAGGTCAAACCGTTCTTGTCAGTCATATAATGGAGGTCTATGGGGTCCACCTCAAAGAGCATGCACAGAGAAGTCCAAATTAAACATGATTTAATGACTCGTAAATGTAAGTACACATTGATGGCCTAAGACACGGAAACGAGTGGTTTGTGTGAGAAAACGAACAGTATTTATATCGTTTTTACCTCTTGTAACCACAACCACAAAGCGCCGCAGCCTCAGTTCACTTAGACGTGGCTGTTGTTACACAGAGGTAAAAACGATATAAATACTGTTCGTTTTCTCACACAAACCGCTCGTTTCGTGTCTTAGGCATTTGCAAGTCATTAAATCATGTTTAATTTGGACTTCTCTGTGCATGCTCTTTGAGGTGGACCCCATAGACATCCATTATATGACTGATAGACACAAACGGTTTGACCTAAAAATATCAAAATTGAAAAAACCGCAGGAGACAAAGACACCCACATCTTGGATGCCCTTGAGGTGAGCTAAAACATCAGTGAATATATATTTATATTATATATATATATATTAATTATTATATTAATATTTATCATAATATAACCTTTACTATGCAGCAAAATTTCCATTCTTTAGTGGTTTTCGAATGAGGAGACCTAAAATACGAATATGAATATTGTATCAATGTGTTAAACATCACTTAATATACCACAATCACATACACCCATGCGTAAAACAATCTCACAGACCTTTTGGGTCCAACAGACCCATTGAGTTTCATTCCGAATCAGCCTCTGGTAACCTTGTCTATAGCGATCAAATTTAATTGTTCGATGGCGGCCATGGTTTTCAAGATACGGACTGTCCCCATTCTCAAGTCATTTGGATTAAAAAGTTGTGTAATTACACCTCTGTTCGTACTGCCAAGCTCTGCTCATATGTGTACCAAGTTTGGTGAAAATATCTAATTTGGTTCAAAGGTTATAGCCATTTTAGTAAAAGTGGCCACACCCACTTCGAATTTTTTCATGATGGTGAATCGAAAATAAAAAATTCTGATAATTATAGTGGTTGAATATATATATATATATATATATATATATATATATATATATATATATATATATATATATATATATATATATATATATATATATATATATATATATATATAAATTCAAATCGGTGAAACCCCTAGGACAAAATCCAATATGGCGGAAAATGTGATGAAATCAGAGATGTACGTTTTTTATATATATCATCCTAATATGAGTATTAATCATAAAGCTCATCCTTCATTGGGGTTGAATACACACAGATTAGGACTAAAGGAGAGTGGGCGAGTGTTGTCGATTGGAGCAGATGGGCGGTGTTTGGATGGGAATGGGATTTAAAGCGGCCGCTGCTGGGTGCCATCTCTTCCTCTCACTAATTCAAATGTTGTTGACTGGGAGATTATTCCTGAGGATACTGAAGGATTTCTGCAAGGAAAATTAAGAGATTATTGTTTTCGCCACTTCCTTATACCTTTTGTTATGTTTTGCCTCACTAAAAAGGCCCCCTAACTTCTTATTAAGACATTTCAATGCATTTTTCAATCTAATTGATCTGTTATAATTTATATGATGACTCCCATAGCTCTAACCTGTCTCTGTCTGTCTCTCTCTCTATCTCTCTGTTTGTGTGTGTGTGACCTAAAGTCATGGCCTGACTGGGATGTTGCAGTGGGATTTAGGACCTTTGTTGGGCTTTCCTCTAATCAGGTCTGACAATGAAAGTAGGCTGGTTTAGGCAATGTCAGGCTCGATGCTGCAACTTTACACTATATGTCAATAGATTAGTTCATCTGGACTAGACTCTGAGATTAGAGCAGAATTAAAGACGGGATCCTGCACACCCCCCTCAACCCTGTTTCATACCTCATAATCTACTCTGACAACCAGGCCACTGGTTTCAGGTTCAGTCCCATAGCAATTTAAACAAGGAAGGATTGGATTGCTAAAAATAATAATAATTATTAGTAGTATTATTAAATATTTGTTTCATTGTAATCATTTATTTATATAATTGTTTACACTTTGTTTTAGGGTATCTGCGTTACAGTGTAATTATATATTTAAGTACTGATTATATTAATTAACTACATGTACTTATAGGGTTAGGGTAGGATTAGGTTGTATTTAAGCTTAATTGCATGTAATTATGTACAATTTACAATTACTTTACTAACTACATGTAACAGTGTACAATGGAAACTGTGAGTGTTTCCAATTCATTAATTTAATTTAGTTAGTTATTTAGCATAACTTGCTTGTTTTAGGAATTATAATAATAATTATGTATTAATTATTTTATTAATATATCATCAGACTTATTTAAAATAGTTTTGCAATCACATCCTTGTTTCTTATAATAATAGTAATATAAATAATAGGTTCATATGACAGAATTATATTAATAATATAATTAGAAAATTGTATTAATAATACTAAGCTACGATTCAGATAATCATACATAATTACATTTTAATCATTCTTATCATCATCGTGTTCATCAGAAATTTAAAAATAGTTTCCGCAATCGCACATCCTTGCTTTAGTAGTAGTAGTAATACTAATAGCAAAACATAAATAATAATAATAATGTTTCTATTATTATGTATTATTTATTATGTATTATTATTTAATATGTTAGTATGATTTTATAACTAAAAGAGTTCTGAAACTATTTAAATAATTGAATGATATAAGAATAATAATAATACATGAATATTAATTATAATCAATAATACAATGACTATAATTATATTATAGAAATATTCATAATAATGTAATGTTAATTAATTCGCTTTTTTATTATTAGTGTTATTATATCATTAGATTAATAAAAATAATTGGCCACTCACATTCTTGTTTTAGTAATAACAATAATAATCATTATATTACTCATTCTTTATTAATTATAATAATTATAATTTACGAGATGATTACCCTATTATATAAATAATACTATACAATATTCAGTACATTAAATATATAATAATTAAAAACAAACATCTTGTTTTTGTTCAGCAGAATAAAGTCATTCACGTTCACTGAGTGGAAAAGAGCAGCCAGGACTTTCTACCAAACATCTCTCCGTTTAAATATTTAAGAAGTGTAAATTAACACTAAGTGGCTTTCTGCTAAATCATATCAAGCAAGTAGAGTAAATGTGAGTGGAAGTGTCAGTGACGATTACAGCTTTATCCTGTCAGTCTGGACAGTATGGTATCTTCCCCAGTGTTAAATGAACACAGACCTATACACCAGGAGAGCTCATTTAACACTGGGGGATTTCGCTGGATTCGCCGCCAGACGAGCATCCAACTACTTACCATTTCATCCAATAAATAACTGATTATATATAACCTTGAAATGTCACCATCGCGGTCTGTCTCTTACTTTTCTTTTGCGCTTAAAACGTAAAAACTTACAAATTTTGCTTTACCAACTACTGAAATAAGTACTTAAATTACTGAAACCATAACTGAAGTATGATGTGGGAAACAGAAATAAAAATAAAAATAAAAAAATATACAAATATAAGCTTATTCAAAATAATATGATAGTATTATGATATTACATAAATGATACTAAAATAACCCTGCTTTAAAACTATTTTAATCTAAAAAGTGGCCATTATAAAGCATTTATTTGACATTAAATGACATTTATGATGAATTTATGCTCAAAAAATGTCTGTCTATCAACCAATCGTTCTATCTATAACGCCTATAACCTTCAGACCTATGTTGATGTAGATGTTGTAAACACTTACACTCTCAGAAAAAAGGTACAAAAGCTGTCACTGGGGCTGTAGCTTTTAAAAAGGTAAACTTTTGTCCATTTCATGAGCTAATAAGTACATTTTAGGTATTAGGTGTTTAGATATGTACATTTTAGGTGCTAATATGTACATTTTAGGCATTAATATATACATTTGAAGTGGTAATATGTACATTTTAGGTGCTAATATGTAAATTTAATGAGCTAATATGTCCATTTTAGGTGATATGTACATTTTAGGTACTAATATGTACATTTTAGGTACTAATATGTACATTTCAGGTGCTAATATGTACATTATAGGCACTAATATGTCCCACTAAGGTACCAATATGCAGCCTTTGGATACAAAAGTGTACCTTTTGAAAAGGTACAGCCCCAGTGACAGCTTTTGTACCTTTTTTTCTGAGACTTCGTCTGACAATAAAGTATTAAGCAAGACTGTAAACCAAACTTAAGCTTCCAGACAAGGCTTTGCCAAGCCAACATTCAAAGTTTCTCTTTACAAAGTGTAATTTATATATCTCGATAGAGTTGGTAGATGTCCTCCACCAACCCATTGATACCTTCCCAAACCTGGCATTATTTAGCTCATGCTTGAACCCATCTGTTCATACAATCCCTGCCATGATGGAATACACCCAAAACCAAATGAAGATGATGTCCCTATAAGCTGTATGGTCACAGCACGTGGCAATCTTGTCGACAAAGAGATAACCCTAAAAGATCAAGTCACATCCAGTCAAACACTTAACGAATCTTTCCTTGTAGCATCACGGTAGATTGCGCAATAAACCACGTACACTGATATCATTGCAACTCCCTTTAGAATGAAATCCCATTACACACAATGGCAGCCATGGAGTCACTCTCATAATTGAACTCATCAGCGGATCAGACCATAAATTAAAGGACTTAATCCACATACAGGGAATTTGGATGTCTACATCCAGACGGATCCCACAGGTGGGCAATAAAAAGAGTATCACTGACTTCTCGACAAGCTTCCTCAGAAGAATTAACAAATAGGATTAGTGGCAAGAAAAATCTTCCAAAGAGCCATCTGCTAAGCCACATGGGGAGACGTCAGCTCAAAGCTACGTGATCGCATCCCTCCATGACAAGGAAAGGGTGTACTGACAATGCAGACTAATTAATTCAACTCTGTTTGTTAGGTTTTGGGGCTGCGAGTAGGGATGCCCAACTTACTAAAACATTAATGATTCTTTCTCTAAAGTGTGCTGGAATAAGCAATCATAATGCCTGATGTACCTTTTAAATGCATTTGGTGGGCTGTGGCATTGCTATTCTTGTTGTCTGGACACTGTTCAGTTGATTCAGGTACGTATCTGACTCTACAAATGCATCTTGAGGATTTTGTGATTCTTGCAATCTTGTGACCATGTACTCTTCGTTCTCCATAAGGTGCTAAAGCTCATGAGGATTATTCAGCAAATGGATATACAACGTTTGTGGATGCTAAGGACGTTTTGAATCGCTCAATGGTGGCAGTTAAAGGTAGAACATTGAATTACGTGTCTGGTGAGGGGAAAATGGCTCTCTCCAGACGGAAAAGAGACCTTTTGTTCCCCAACGGAGTTAAACTTTGCTCGCATGAGACGGTGCAACAGGCCGCACAGAATCATCTCAACTACTTTCACCTGCGAGGTAAGAACCAGACGTTTCTTGCTGTTTTACTTGGGTTTCTGGGATAGTGGCCAAGAATGGTAATTGTAGAGGTACAGAAGACTTCTACAGTGTAAATGGATGCTCTTTGAGATCATTATTTCATCAATATTAATAAACTAAGCCAACTTGACCAATTTCATTAACGTCATAGTAACCACATATTTGAACCATGATTTGGAAACGACAGAAACAGACGCTCTTTGTCTCCGTCGTACGTATAATCATGCACAAATATTCAGACGCACCCTACACACTTTTCCACATCAATGTTCTGTCTAAAGATCACAAATTAGCATTTTGAAGTTCGACGCAATCAAAGTATTAAACCCCTGCTGGAGACCACCGCTGAGAATAATGTCTCTCGCTGTTTGAACTAATAGGACCCAGATGACCCTAGTAGATCTAATTATGACAACTCGAGAGAACAAGTGTTGCCGTTTTAAGTAAAGGTTATTCTTGAAGTGTGTCAATGGAAAGTTGATTACATTTAGCTATTATAGGGTGCTCTGATGCTTTATTGCATAATGGGGCCCAAAAATGTGCAACGACTTGCGAATGTGTCTATTTTGCATTTTTATTAATTTAGTACCATTTTTTTATTACAAATGATATAATCACCATAACAATTTGAGTGAATAATTGATTTAGAAATTAAAATAAATCATCAATGTGTCCCCACTATATATATGCTAAAGGAGTTATTTCCCCTAATAGTGTAAAAACTAGGGCTGACAAACGATTAATCGCAATTAATCGCATCCAAAATAAAAGTGTATTTAAGAAAAAAAAGTATTTATATATAAAATATTTATATTTATATAAAATGTAAATTATACAAGCATGTGTGTGTATTTAAATATATAAAATAATTATACACAGTGCACCCACAAATATTATGTAAACACAAACTTTTATTTTGAATGCGATTAATCGCAATTAATCGTCTGACAGCCCTAGTAAAAACAAATATTGTGCTTAATACTGTATAAAGCGTGCAAGTTAGTTGTACTTGTATGATAATTAAAAAAAATTCACTTTGGTTGAATGGAAACCAAAAGTGGTTTATTTAGAGTTCCATGGAAAAGTGAGTCATATCGGTTTGTTTTTATTATTTTTATTATTTTATTTTGGAGTGAACTGTCTCTTTAAAGCAAAGGTGTCTCACGAAGGTGTGGCAGGCAAAGTATTGTTAGTCAAATGTTGTCAAAATGTGTCATTCCAGTAGAAAAGGCCAGAATTCCCCATTTCTCTCTCGCACTCCTAAAGTCCCCAATGCTACTGAATCATTGTAGACAGTGATCAGATCCCTCGCTCTGCCAGGAAAACTGGTGACCCCTGCCCTCCTACGCACTTGAGTTCTGGTAGTCGTCATACAGTGTCGGTATGGCGGGCAGATGTAGGTGGAACATTTCGACTGGAGCCGCGAAATGTCTAGCAAGGGTTAACATCCTCCATCTGCGCATTTAATTTTCCACTTGCTTGGGTGTATTGAGAAAGTATGCGGCGCATACCAAAAATAGTAATTTTGGTTCACAAACTGAGAAATAAAAGTTTGTCTGGAACAATTGACGTGTGTGGTTAAGGATAAGAGATGTTTCCATTATGTTAGTTATTGCTTTTTCTTTATTTAATTTTGAAATAAATAAATAATTTTGTCAATTCTGAAAGGGGTATCCATTATATGAAAGGGGTATCCATTATAAGTGATGTCAATTTCCACTACAGCGGAGTTCATAGCTGGTGTTTTGGCAGATTATTTCTTCTCCACTGTTAATAGTTTCTCTCACTAGATCTTTTCCAAAATCTAGTGAGCTGCCTTGCTGTCTACACTGCCACTGAAATTGAACCTCATAAGTTAGTGTTCTGGAGCTCACTATTTTGAGATTAAATCTACAAAGTGCATTGTTTAAATAGCAAAGTGCTCTGGAGATTCAATTCAAGACCGATTCCTTAGGTTAGCATGTTGCTAAAGCTAATGCAGCAATGCACTAATAAACAGAACTTGGCTGTTTTGTACACTATTTTATTGATACTTAGTCAAACTTAACTGTAAATATATTCAGAACTAGTGGAAAATTGGTACTTTATCCTCATTGTTTTGGCTGTTTTTCAGTTACCTGAACTGAATCATCCATTTAAGTGTGTTTCCATTGCGATTGTTTCTATTCCTTAGTGTGCCAGGAAACAGTCTGGGAGGCTTTCAAAATCTTCTGGGATCGTTTACCTGAGAAAGAAGAGTATCAGATCTGGATGAGGAAATGTCAAAACAGTAGTGTTAGCGTATTTGACATTGGCCAGAGCTTTAGCCAGTCAGCTGAACACCTTGCTCTGATATCAAGTGTAAGTATCATTGTCTATGTAATGATACCAAACAAATAATGATCAAATCAACAGTGTTAACTTAGTTCAAAGATACAGAAAATTCTTGCAAATGAAAAAAAAGAAGCAAACTGACTTTTATGGTATTTTGCAGAGGGTAGGAGCAGCTTCGATGGCATCAACAAGGTGAGAACTGCTTTAGAAATGTATAGGGTACCATGTTAATATCATTGTACATAAAAATGAAAATATTGTAAGTTAAATACTTTTCATTTCAGGCTTTAGACTGTGTTGAATTTCATCACACACAAATTGCCATCAAACTTTAACAAAGCACATCTCCATATTTACCATAATTAAGTGTTAAAATAAACAAAAGAACCCACATCACATCCCACTGTTTGCAAAGTAACAGTGTAATCACACAATTCCTATATTTGTCTTATGATAGTGTACCCACCAGCCCATGGCAGCCTGAATGCAGGTAGGACTCCCAGGCAACTAAAGGGACATAACAAAACAACATAGTGTTACAAAAACTAGTATGGTCCTGCAGCCTATATATATATACATGCAAATGTCCAGTGTGGAACTCAGATTGTAACGTATGTAACCGAACCCTAACACTAATTGAATCCGAAACATCAATTATCTCTTTAGCCAGGCAGCTAAGGCCGATAAGGCCTCTAATTCTGAGCACACACTGGTGCTTTGCAGAAAAAAAACACCCTAGTTGAATACAGACTGCAAAAATTGCAACCTAACCTTTAGTCCCTGCTAAAGCCAGTTCACTTTCTGCTAGCTTTAGAGACATAGCACTCCTCATGGTTCGGAGACGGAAAACTGAACCCATTTGCCAATAAGAAGGTTAGATTTTTAAGCACCGATGCTGAGAGGACCCTCTTGGAATTGCTCTGTTTATTAGGCTATGTTACTGAACTTTAAAAGCATGTATAATTTTCTTCTCTTTCACAGACATCAGACAACGACTGCGCCAACACAAGCAAACGTGGCCACAACCAAACAAGGTCAGTCTCAGTTTACAAGAATGTTTGAAACAATATGCTTCTTAAAAAATTGATCTGTATGCACATTCCCTGTGTTTATCAAGATTTCAAAAGTAGCTAAAGTCCAGAAAGTCTTATTGACTGATTCTGCAGTCTGTTATGTTATGCTCTGATTCATCTGTATTGTAAATGTCCACATGAGACCTTGCAGTCATATCAACAGAGAGCTAGTGCTCATTACCTCAGGATGTACACTGCTCTCAGAATAGACATTAATCCTTTTAGGTACTCAGTTGCTTGTAAGGAAGTAAAGGTGTCAGGATCCCCAGACAAAGTTTTGCCATTTAGTCAAGTGTAACTAATTACTTGTGCATGGGCTTAGCCTTAACTATAGGGTACTTGGAGTGTTGCCCTGCAGTCCTGAAGATAATTAACCTCATGGAATGAATGGATCCATGACATTAATGGATGAATTTACAAAATGAAATGTATGTATGATGTACATTTACTCTGCCACTTCCTCCTTCTCTTTGTTTCTCTTTCCTCACACAGTCCGTATTCTGATTCCTGAAGCAGTAACAGATTCACAGGATGCCACATCACAGACCATTGCGGACCAAATATTTACTCACTACTATGGCTGCAGAGCTTCAAATGACGCTTAGAGCCGGATCTTATCACAGCTTTTGAGGCTTCACCAAGGATAAGCACTAGTTCACATTTAGATCTCACAAGTAAGACCACTGTGAAACCTGTTTCAGAAACTGAACTGCAAGTCAAAGTGGATGCTACCGAGGGTCCTGTCAAAACAATGGATGTGACCATTCAACATGAAGAGGTTGATATAGTCTCAGAGTCTAAATTAATGAACACTGATAGAACTCCAGAGGAGTCTACATCAAGAAAATATGATTATGAGATTCCCACAACCATTGAGGATTCACAAGAAATAACCACTACTATTCCTACAGTGGTCACCAGCGATTTTACTGAAGAGTTTTATTCAGAAACAGAGATGGAACACGATGTTACCGATAGTCCATTTCAGTCAACAGGTGTCTTCTTTCAACATGAAAAATTTGACGTAATCTCCAAGTCTTAAATTAATGAACACTGATAGAACTCCAGAGGAGTCTGCTTCAAGAAAATATGATTATGAGATTCCCACAACCTTTGAGGATTCACAAGGAATAAGCTCTACTGTTCCTACAGTGGTCACCAGCGATTTTACTGAAGAGTTTTATTCAGAAACAGAGTTGGGACACGATGTTACCGATAGTCCACTTAAAACAACAGGTGTCTTCTTTCAACATGAAAAGGTTGACGTAATCTCAGAGTCTAAATTAATGAACACTGAGAGAACTCCAGAGGAGTCTACTACAAGACAGTATGATTATGAGATTCCCACAACCTTTGAGGATTCATTAGGAATAAGCACTACTATTCCTACAATAGTCACCTACATTAGTGACTCTACTGAGGTGCTTCATACAGAAACAGAGTTAGGACAGGATGCTACCGATGGTCCGGTTAAGTCCGCAGGTGTTACCATTCAATATGAGGTTGATGTTGTATCTGAGTCTATATTATTGACCACTGATAGAACTCCAGAAGATTCTACTTCAAAAAAATATGAGTATGATATTCCCACAAACTTTGAAGATTCACCTGGGATAAGCACTACAATAATCACCAGTGAATTCACTGAAGAACTTCATTTAGAATCCAACCCGGAAGTGGGACTGGATGCTACTCTTGGTCCAATTAACACAGCAATTGTTACCATTCAACATGAAGAGGAGAACATTGTCTCTGAATCAACATTAATGACCACTGATGTACCTCCAGAATATTCTACTTCTGGAAAATATGAGTATGTTATTCCCACATCCTTTGATGACACACTAGGGACAAGCACTAGTTCATCTACTGAGACCACTGTGAAACAGGTTACAGGCAGCGGATGTTACCATTCCACATGAAGAGGTTGACATTGTCTCAGAGTCTACATTGATGACCACTGAAAGAAATCCAGAAGATTCTACTTCAGCAAAATATGATGATACCACCACACCTTTTGAGGACTCACTGGGGATAACTACCAATGCTCCTGCAGGAGTTGCCAGTAAATCTCCTAAAGAGCTTATTTCAGTAACTAAACTGGACATTGGGCAGGGTGCTACTGAAGGTCCTATTAAAACAGTAGATGCTACAATTCAAAATGTTGAAGTTGACGTTCTGTCAGAGGTTACATTGATGCCGCCTGGTAGAACGTCAAGTGGTTTAGCCTCTGAAAAGTATGAGACAGATCTCCCTACAACCCTTGAGGACTCACCAGGAATAAGTACTAATACCCCTTCAGTAGTCACTAGAGAATACATTGAAAATGTTATTTCAGAAACCGAACTAGATGTTGGAAAAGGTGTTACTGAAAGTCCTGTTATATCAGCACTTGTTACCATTCAGTATATAAATGTTGATGTTATCTCAGAAGCTACAGGGATGTCCACTGATAGACCTCCGGTTGGTTCTCCGACAGAAATATCTCCTGTTCAGAATGTCTTGGCAGAGGAACCAAAGATAACTCCTACAGAAATAGCTCCTGTTCAGACTGTCTTGACAGAGGAACCAAAGACAACTCCTACAGAAATAGCTCCTGTTCAGACTGTCTTGACAGAGGAACCAAAGCAGACAACTCCTACAGAACTGCTAGAGATTCCCCCACAAATGAGTTGCCAAAGGCTTTGACGGATAAGGATATTGTCAAAATCACATATGTGACCACTGTGCCAGAAATGCTCTCACCCACTACACCTGCATATACACCTGCATTTCCTGAAGAAACCTATGTTGTATCAACAGAGGACACACTTGAAGACACTGCAATTGTAACATTACTTGATAACGATGAAGAAGAGACACTCTACGCTAAAGAGGGAAAACCTACACCAGAGATGACAACAGTTGGAAAACTTCCTGATATCGTGACGGAGAGTACTCCTGAAGTGTCGAATGAAACTCCTGAGCCTACAGAGGTCACTCCTGATGCTGGAGATAATGATTTGGGTAAGGTCGAGGACATTATAACTGAGACCCCAGAAGTTACGGAGATGACAGAGGTAGATATAGCCAAAGTGACAGAGAAAACTACAGAAGCTTCTGATGTGTTTACTAAGAGAGATACACTTGTGGATGAGGACACAACTGCCATTATGAAATCTGGTGAGATTATGACAGAGGCAATAGATGTTACTGGGGTTGAATTTGAAGACATTGGAACGGACAAAGTTACAGTTCTTGAAAACTCACTTCAAGATTTTGAGGGAGGAAAAATTGATGCTACTGCTGAATTAGGGGATGTAACCGAAGGTGCCGTCTTTGAGGAATCATTTGAGGAAAGTACTGAAAGGTTTACGGTTAAAGAGAAGTCCACAGAAACGTCTACTAAGTTCACAAGTATGGCCCCAACTGAAATAACACCTGAGGCTACGCTTGATACTTCTTCTGAGATTGTTACCCCTGAAACTGACATTGTAGCATTTGTAACCGACGGCATGGAATATAAGGTAGAAGAAACACCTAAAACGGTTGAAGGTGGTGGAGAAACACTTTTCAAAGTTTTTGAAGACCCTACTGTTACTGCGATGGAAAAATATATACCGACTACTGCCATAAATGAGGACGTACATGAAGTTACAGATACATCAAAAATTCTAGAGGACACACAAACAGTTGTGGTGGAAATCTTACATGAAGTCACAGAAGATGCAAATGAGACACCTGAAGTTGCAAGAGAGACCCCTAAGGTTGTTACAGAAGCTGATGTTATAACAGAGACCACTCACATCATATCTCAAGCACCTGAAGTTATGGTGAAGACAAATGAAGCCATATCAGAGACACCTGAAGTTACAGCTCAGACACCTTTGTCGAAATCTGAACTTTCAGAGGTGCCTGAGATTGTACCTGAAACACCTGACATACATGTTGTCCAACTGCAACCTGCAGAGGATGAAACCTCAACTCCTATCTTGAAAGTGGAGGATATCACTGTTGTACTGAATGACTTGACAACTACTATTCAAAAGAGTTTCTCCTCCACATTACAAACCTTGCCACAGGACATTTCCAATGATATTTTAGATGAAAACAACATGGTGAGCACATTCAATTTATAATCATAACAATTATTAAACTTAAGACTTTGTACATAGCTTGTTTAACTAATAATTATGAGTTCCCCTTAAACTTTTCTTTGAAAAATATATAGATTGGAAACGAAATAGATGACGTTATGGTCCGACCCATACGTCCTATCGGAGACCATATTGTGGAGCTGAGTATTAAGCTAAGAGGTGAAAGCTATGATGACGCTCTGAGAGATCCATCAAGTTACTACTATCAAAATCTATCAGAGCTGTTCATTGATAAGGTGAGTTTCATATATAAACAGTGACAAGTATATGGGGAACAGAGCATTTAAAGAGGTCATGAACTGCACTGTTTTATTTTTTTTTATAATGTTTTTGGGGTGCACTTATAATGATAGTATGATTTTTGCATCAAAAATCATCATTATTTAGAAATAAAAGGCATTTTTCCTACCCTAATTTTAGCCCTCTGGTTGTAAAGCTCTGTTTGGAGGGGCGCGTCTGCTGTGATTGGCTAACATCTTTGCAAATGAAATAGCTAGTTGTCACGGATTGGTGTGTGTTGGCAGGAAGCACGAGGAATTACTACAAACAGGAATTTAATAAACAAAGAACTCAGGAGATCCAACACATGTAACATATACAATAACCGACCAGGAGTGAGGGAGAACACAGGGTTTACATACACAGAGAACTGATCATGGGAACAAGACACAGCTGGGCCAAATTAACTAGACACAGGTGGAGAAACTAAACACAAACGAGGAGCGGGAAAACTGAGACACAGGACTGAACCAAAAGTCACAATGAGAGGGGAAAATAAGATCACAAAACAAACTCAAACACATTGAATTGTGACACTAGTGGGGGAGAGTGGGGCACAACCTAACGCTTTTTGGTTTTGGCTCAATTAATTAAAAAATAATTAGGTTAGATTAATATGTTTTTACAGAAAAAAAACCTATGATGAAAAAATTACTTTCATGGTGTCAAAACACTATTTGTCCAGTATCTTCACGAAATATAATCAAAACTTTCCGCAAATTTGCGGGAGACCGTCTTCTGGCAGCAAGAGAAAAATAGCGGAAAAACAGCCTGCTTGATCCTGACTAACTATGTAAATGGACCGTGTTACATTTAACCCTGCGTTAGGTTTGTGCCCGCGCTCCCCTATTACATGGAACTCTCTCAAAAACCTTTAGCATGAGGTTAACAAATCGTGAAATGTGTTGATTATTGCATTATATTTTGATGTATAGTATTATATTTAGATGGTGGCATAAAAGGTTGCAGTGATTAGCATTGTAGCATATCACAGACATGCATGGAGTGCATGAATGCAGTGAGCTCATCATTGCGACTCAATTTCTGCACACTAACGAATGATTTCATCATAACTAACAGTGCAAACACAATGTAAATGACAGATTTGTTGATTATAACCAAAGACTATAGATAAAAGGGATTTTGTTATACCAGGAGTTTTGACTCACTCATAAACTTGTGCAGTTTATCTTCAGCGAATGCAAAGGGGGTGTTCTTTGATCGCTTTCTATTTATAATTAAATCAGTTTATTTTTAAGTTTATTGAAAGATTATTTTCGTCCTGCTGGGCTTGGTTACAGTATAAGCTGTCTTTGGACTAACAAGAAAGTTTTCAGTTCTCATGTCCTAAATGTCAAAATGATTTCTCAGTTCATGACACCTTTAAATTATTAAAATCATGTTCATGAGGGTTTATATATAAAGTATTGTATAGTTATAGTTTTTCCTTTCTTTTGTTGAAGATTGAAGAGGTTTTTAAAAAGCTCCCAGGTTTCAAGAAAATATTTGTCCTTGAATTCAGGTATGTTAATGGTAATGATTTAATTGTGCATACAGATAAAAAAAAAATAATAATATATGTTCATTTCTTTATATTATTCCTTTTTCTCACTTAAAAATCCCAGGCCACAGAAGGACATTGAAGGGTAAGTATTCCAACTTTTATTTGGCTCTGGAGCTATATGCATTGATTTTATAAGTCACAGTTAATCACATATCAAAATTAAGAAAACAGATATTAATATTATATGGGCTATCACTACTCTGTGCAATGTTTTACTCTGACCTGATAAATCCATCTCTCCACCTTGCCATATCACACAGCTGCATGACCTATATCTCCTTCAAAACATCTAATGAGAAATGCATGTGCCTGAATTTTCCACCGATCAAATGTAGTGTTTTATTAAAGCATTGCTCTAAAATCGTTCACACTGTTTTCTTGATAAGGTCATGTGCTTGCAGCCTCATTAGTCTTGCGAAATACATCCTATGATACATCCGTGATACATCCTATGCGCATGTGTCAGTGCCACAGTGGGGTATTTTACCTGGCCAATCACCACCTTAAGTGGGATAAGTCTCTGTGCTAAATTCATGCCCAGCTGCCAGGCATGATGCGATTAAATGCTAAATGTCCTCTGCTCTCAAATGTCATCATGGCAAGGTTTCCATGTGGTTTATCAGTGAGGCCTTGGTTAAACCACACAATGGATAACTGCATATTGTGAGCTCCATGAGGCCACCTGAGAACAGAGATGTTCTCACTTAATGCCACATGAAGCTAATTAGCATTTCTGGAAATTAATCCTGGTTGAGATTGTTATGGGAGAGAAAATGAATCTGGTCATAAACTCGTCAGGTTTCGAAGCCTTGTAGAAACATGTATGTGGGGAAAAAAATCTAGGTCATTCTTTTTTTATTTCCCCTTGTAACAAACAGCTGGCTGCTGAAAATTCTGGGGCATATTTGGTTGTTAGCTTTTTAATGAGGGCCTTTCGCACCGAAATAACCTTTTCATAGTTCTTAGAACTATTGGCACCCAGATTTTGTACCCAGATTTTGGCGTGTTCGCACCGCCAGGAACTAGGAATGATTTTAGTTCCATTTTTAAAAAGGCTGTTTAAACACAAATTATACCCTATATATTTACTACAGAAATTAACTCTACTAACATACAAACTTAACTAGCAACACAGGACATCAACCACATGGCATACGCTAATAACTTTTCATTACTGTCTATCTATAACAGTTCTAATACTATCTAATAACTTGTGAGACAGATCATAAACTAATGAACACGGAAAATGCGAGCACTGTGTGGCTCTGGCTGGCATTCTCATTTACCTGTTTTCCACCAACAAGAAGCAGGTGCTGGTTCAGAGCTAGAGCTAGTGCCCACAGAGTTCGGAATTGGTTCGACTGACGAGCTTTCAAAGAACCGATTTGCCTTTCCACAGGCTAGAGAGCCATCACAGAGCCAGATCTTACATCACTGTATACATCTCATGTTGCCCAGCAATGCTAGCGCAGCATGCACGAACACACCAGGCTTGTTCGAGATGGTTCGTCACTGTGAATCTCGAACTTCAGAGAGCGATTCAAAAGCAGGAGTCGTAACGTTACACTCTCCAAACACTTCGGCAGCTCTAAACAGTCCATGGCGCTCCGATGCATCTCGAACAAGCCTTCGATCAGACAATGTCGGTCGTTGCGTTACTATTTATGCTGATTGGCTTTGCAGACCTACATCGGTCCAAACACAGTGAATTCAGATACGTTCGTGCAGCGCACCGTAACTTGCATTAACTGAGATTACAATTGAGCTGCTATTAGCATGATTAGCAGCTATTCTGTTTCTGTTTGTCTTGTTGGTCACGGTAACCCCGCCCAGCCGCTGACGTAAGCGGTTCTTACTTCTAGACCAGCAACGCAATGATTTGGTGCTACTTAAGAACCACTTTTACTGGTTCAGAGCTTGTACTTTGGTGGTCGAAAAACAAAACAAAAAAACGGTTTTAAACTAGGCTCTGGCTCCGAAACAGCACCAGCACTGCCTTGGTGGAAAAGGGGTAAATGACATCAAAATTTAGGGCCGTTGCGCGCAAAATAAAAGTCACAAAACAAGCACGGCTTACGTCACTTTCAGAGTTCCTACCTGCAACCAGAAAAACGTTCCTAGGGGAACCATTAATTACCAGGGAACCACCCTGGTGGCTAGTACCAACTCTAAGTTCCTAGAACTACACTGTGAAAGCCCTTATAGACTGGAATTTTATTTTAGCCACTCTGCTACAAAACAGAAACAGCTAAAACTGGCCTGAAGTGTCTCTTAGCCTGTCCATACTGGTTAAGTAGGTCTGTTTTAAATGTATTTTATGCACTTTTCAGCAGGTCAGACAGAAAGACTAGCACTCTGATGAGCTAAACCAGGCTAGGAGACTAGTCAGAATGGCTTAATAGCAGCTTGGTAGTGCTGGCATAACAACTAGTCCATTTAAAACCAGCTAAAACCAGCAACCCATCTTACGGTTACCTGTAAGCTATTATTTTACTATTACTATTTTACTATTTTATTATTTTATTAATTTTACTTTACAACTGATGTACAACTGGTTAAATATAACAATCAAATATGGCGAAACATCATTGAACAGATAGGAAGCTCCACCATGATGAACTCCAACTCCTTTTCTACAGTAGATTAAGATGGTAATGTATTTCTAAATGTTGCAGTCATTTCAGGCATTACTGCTCCAGTCTTGGGGCCAGTTTACACTTAGTAAAGCCTTTGACGAAGCATGATGTTGTTTTTTGACCGCAAAGAGTCACTGTTTTCTTTTCATTCCTCAGAGGCCTGGCAGTGGTGGTGCACTACGCTGTGGTTCTTGAGGGCGATGGTGCGGGAATAAGTAATGAGACCATGGATTACATAAACTTGCATTCCAACATGGTTGAGAACTCCTTCACAGATCCCGACGAGCTTCCCACTGTGGTCTACACAATCACAGACTTCCGAAACTACATCAGCGAAGCCCTCCACAAGGAGAATTTCATCAGAAACACCACTCTGGATGTGGACCCTGATTCTTTGCAGCTGGAAAATGGTAAGACTTATCTAAGAAATTGAGACACATTGTGGTTTAGGGAACCCAAGACCATCAGGGTGTTGAATAGAATGCTTCTTGCTGATGTTTCTTATAAACATTCAGGTTCAAGTTTGTGTTCTGTCTCAGTGGTAAATTGCAAATTGTAGCTGAATGAACCCAAAATGTGGTATGTTGACAATGGTGTGATATCTAATTACACTGCTTGGCTGTATGCGCTTTTAACATAAGCAAGAAACCTTCTTGGTTCATATCTCTGGTTTTGCCAGACTAATCTTGCAGCCCTCAGAGCCAATCTCTCTTGAAGGGACGCCAATATGGGTATGAACTGTTCTTGAGCAGTTTAAAGTATAATTTGATATGATTTGTCTCTGTTTTGGCTTCACAGTGGAGACATTGCCGCCTTCCAAACCAACCAGCAGACCGCTTGACTCCAATGACATGATGGTGAGTCAATGGTCATTGGCAGGACCACCCAGTAAACTGGTAACCATGACTGTCCAGTCCAGAATCCTTATTCAGAGCAGCAGTTTCAGGAATCAGTGTTTTTCGTCTTCACCTCATTGCAGTGCAATCACTTTCAAGTGTGAATGTGAATCCTTCCAAAGCTGTTAAATGAAAAAATGACTCACACTAATAGCAATCACATGTAGGTTTTTGTTGTTACATGATAAGAACGATTACCTTGCACATAAATTCGTTTTCATAGCATGTCATTAAAACAGATTATAGCACAGCTATGGGATAATACAGCAGGTCTGTAAAACTATTCAAGTCAATTTTCCAGCTCAAGTATTCTCTAGACACAAGTAAGCATGCTATTTTATGAAAATTGTTTAGCTCAGGCACTATGAAATATTGAAAAGAATCTGTTTTTAATCTCAGTGTGACATGTATTTATTGCAGAGGCCGAGGAGTCTGTAGTTTAATTAGAAAGACACACTGGATACCAAACATGGCAATAATCTTAGAATTTACTCTCGCGTTTTCCTCTTACATTTGACAAAACTGGCACTTTTTAATACCCTTATTAAGTAGATTTACTGTCTTGTTTTGGCTGGAGCTTTTTGTTCATGTCTGGATTTGAGAATGTGTTCTCTCTCTCAGGTTATATTATGCTTGCATCCAAAGATGCATTATAGTTGCTAAAAGTCAATGCAAGAGGTTGATGCCTTATCTGATCTATCCTGTTTAAGATGGATATTAGTTTGTGTGGTCAGCTGCTAAGGCAAATTAAGAAACCTATCTGGTAGGGTGCTCAACTAGTTCTATAGGATATTTTGAAGACAGTCAAGCCATTTGTCTTATATTAAATTATCAATGGACCTAATTCAAGAAATACGAGTAGAACTAATTTCTGTGTAAATTGGTCATGGAACCAATCTTATGTAAATTGTCAGCGTTGAATTGAATGTGACAGCTTACGTAAGAATGGTTTTACGAATGATTTACACAGAAATTCGTTCTGCTCGTGTTTCATGAATGAGGCCAATGTATGCAACTGACGGTGATCATAGTTCCAGTAGCACCTCACTAGTTACTTGCATGAAAATAAAATGGTGTGAATAGCACATGAATGTATATAAAACCAGTCATTATGTATACAACATGACATATTCTAAATCTGCATGGAGGTTAAATGTTAATTTCTGGTGTATGGAACAGCTAAAACTGGTTTCTGGTCAAATATCCTCTGGTGTGAATATCATGTGCATGTGTGATTTAACTGTGTCTATGCAATTTTTTCCACTGACATTTCTCTGGAAAAAAATTTTTTCTAGTGTAATTCAGTGAGAAGTTTAAGGAAAATGTGTTTCACTTACACCATACATGTACTTTTTTCACTCTGTCTACCTTTTTTGATGGTCAAATAGTGAAAATTTCATATTACATAAATACATTCAGTGGATGTAGGCCTCAGCATGGATAGTTAAAATGGCTTTTGGCTTATCTTTAAATCTTAAATATAATTCAAGAGTAACTAACTAACTAACTAACTAACTAACTTATCATTAAATCCTAGGATAATGTTCTTGCCTCTGAGAAACCACCAGATATTCCTGGGCAGGAATTATCCAACAATGACATCTTCATTGCAAACAAAGACTTCTTAAACCCTGTTCACACTTTTGATACCTGGATGGATGGACAAAATAAGGACACAAATGCAAATGATGTGATCATCTTTGAAGAAAGTACCACTCTATCTCCCGCAGAAGTGTCTTTGAAGAATTTGGACATTGAGCTTATCTCTAAATTTGAGACCTCAAGCAGTGCACCTGCTCCTGCTGTGGAGTGTAAGTCCTATCTCTTGTCTATTATGTGTTACCATTAAAGGCATTTACATGGTTCTAAAAATGTTGTGTTCTTGTTTCAGACGATGGTATTCTTGAAGAAGAGGGATTCTTACAGCCTGCAACTACAGTCAGTCCTGACACAGGCACGACAACTGGAGTTGTCTTACTTGCAGAGTCACCTCCCAAAACAGAAGAGACACCAGTTTCTCCTGTAGAACCTCCTGATGTTGAGGTGACTTCTCAGAGTGATTTTATAGACCTGGGCTCGGGCTCAGGTTTCTCTGGGGATCATCTAGGTCCTGACATCTGGCCTTGGGTATCAGGAACAACACAAGAAGTCTTGACGGATGATGAGGATAATGATGACGACGAGGATGAGGTACGCCAACCTCAGGAAACTCAGGAATCTTTAGAGGAACAGTTAAAACCTCCTCACCAAGATTTTCCACCTGATGAGACATTTTTGGACAGGGTTCTTGTGACACAAGACATTCGTACTCATCCTCACTACACGACAACTGACCAAGCCCCAGTTTTTTTGACTATGGAGACTTTGACTGTAGAGCTTTCTTTGCAGACCCAAGTAGCCCCTGAACAATATGATGACTATTTTCCAGATGAATCTACCACTGTGGGCACACTTGTGACCAGTCGACCCTTGCTACATGTCTACACTTCTGCAGAAGCTCAAGATGTAGATGCATCACAAAGTCCTGATACAGTCAGTTCAACTATTGATAGAGACTATACAGAACTACTTGTTACGCCCACTGTAATCCCACCAAGCACGGCAGTCGCTATGAATAAGTATACTACTTCAACAGACAACAAACAGAGTCAGGAAACTGTGGGTGCATCAGTTTTAACACTGGCCTCCACAACAAAGTCAAGTGAAATCCCTCCAACCACACAGTTACCTGTAATCCTAGACATTGATACAGTTTCTGAGGAAGGTTCTACCACTTATTCAGAAGCTGTTGAGCCTGTAACCAAGGGAATCACAGAGTTACCTGTTCTCATATGGACAGAGGGGGAAGGATTAGATGAAGAAGTCAAGATTCTAGATGAGAAGATGGAAATCATCAAGCTTGTGCCTACCGAAAACCCAGTGACTAAACTCTCGGAAGAAGATTTAGTTGGGGATGAGATCTTGGTTGCAACAACAGCCCCAACAACAATAGCCACTGATGGACCAAGTTTAGATCATTCAGTTTCCCTGTCTCCTGAAAAGGACTCTCCATTTACTCGGATATCACATTCATCAATATATAAGGATGAACCTGTACCAGAATCAACCACAGAACCTCTACCTGCCCAGTCAACCACACATTCAGTTCTGCAAGAGATGACTTCAGAGACTCCAACTTATGCGGTGAACACTTATATTGCAACTACTGCAGAGGAGCTTGTTTCATCAGAGAATTTTGATGATGGAAAATCAACTACAATATTTAATTCATCCACAATGTCTCTAATTCCAGATGTTTCAGAACATTTGGAGACTGTTAGTTCCACCAATGTACCATCATTTTATAAACCAGCGTTCAGACCTACCGACAAGATAGTTAATCCTGGAGAAACTTCAGATAACTCCATACAAGAACACACTGTAGGGTCAAGATCTGACATCACAGGCTTCACCCTACCTACCGAACTACCAATGCAAAGTTTAGATCATTCAGTTTCCCTGTCTCCTGAAAAGGACTCTCCGTTTACTCGGATATCACATTCATCAATAGATGAGGATGAACCGGTACCAGAATCAACCACAGAACCTCTACCTGCCCAGTCAACCACACATTCAGTTCTGCAAGAGATGACTCTCAGAGAATCCAACTTATGCGGTGCACACTTATATTGCAACTACTGCAGAGGAGCTTGTTTCATCAGAGAATTTTGATGATGGAAAATCAACTACAATATTTAATTCATCCACAATGTCTCTAATTCCAGATGTTTCAGAACATTTGGAGACTGTTAGTTCCACCAATGTACCATCATTTTATAAACCAGCGTTCAGACCTACCTGACAAGATAGTTAATCCTGGAGAAACTTCAGATAACTCCGTACAAGAACACACTGTAGGGTCAAGATCTGACATCACAGGCTTCACCCTACCTACCGAACTACCAATGCAAAGTTTAGATCATTCAGTTTCCCTGTCTCCTGAAAAGGACTCTCCGTTTACTCGGATATCACATTCATCAATAGATGAGGATGAACCGGTACCAAGAATCAACCACAGAACCTCTACCTGCCCAGTCAACCACACATTCAGTTCTGCAAGAGATGACTTCAGAGAATCCAACTTATGCGGTGCACACTTATATTGCAACTACTGCAGAGGAGCTTGTTTCATCAGAGAATGTTGATGATGGGAATTCAACTACAATATTTAATTCATCCACAATGTCTCTCATTCCAGATGTTTCAGAACATTTGGAGACTGTTAGTTCCACCATGGTACCATCATTATATAAACCAACGTTCAGACCTACCGACAAGATAGTTAATCCTGGAGAAACTTCAGACAACTCTGTACAAGAACACACTGTAGGGTCAAGATCTGACATCACAGGCTTCACCCTACCTACCGAACTAGTGAACTCTGACAGTACTACTATGAAAGTTCCTCCTCCAGTTAACCCCAATATAACAGAATTTGAAGTTACATTTGACATCTTCCCGTTTGATGGACCAAGCCATGGAGAAGATGATGGTAGTGGGTTTGCTCGTGAGACTGACTTGGCAAGTATTGCCTTGCCAGCCAGTCCTGGAAGGGCATTAATAGTGTTTTTCAGCCTCAGGGTCACCAACATGATGTTTTCAGAAGATCTGTTCAACAAGAGCTCTACTGAGTACAAGGCTCTTGAGCAGCAGTTTCAGGAGCTGGTAAGATATATTTGTCACATTAATTCTGTGATCCTATATTTGGTGTTTAGAAGTAGCCATAGCGAATTAGCTAGGAATTAAAAGTTATTTAAGAATTTAGCTTGCTCTACTTTATGGAAAGCAAAGAGTCAGTAAGAAGGCTATGAGTCATTATTGACAACTGTCTTTGAACATGTTCCTAGGCAATAACAACCTTAAGGAACCCAGAGGGATGTTAGACGGAATGTTTGGGACTGATAGCCTCAGTAACCATTTCACTTTGTCATACAACGGAAGTGAATGGTAGAAAATATGTCAAATATTTGAATAATATAATAGATCATCAATGATGACAAAATTGCTATTACTATTTCATAAAGCACATTCTAAACTTATACCCAGGACAACGCCAGTTTAAATTTGTTGATGTTTGTTGTTGTAGAACATCAGGAGTTTGTTGGGGGCTTTGCACACTATCCGTTAACTCAATTAACATGGTTGTCTTCATGAACTCTAACTAATGAGATAATTGATGGAATTAGAACCTTCAGACACCTTCTTGACTTCCATTAACGTAACTAGGTGTGTGTGGGTGTAACTCTGCCATGTATTGTTGCTCTCTGGAATGCACTTTTAATTCTTCTTTTCAATGTATGTCTTTTCTAGCTTGTGCCATATCTACAATCCAACCTCAGCAATTTCCAGAATTTAGAGATCTTAAACTTCAGGAATGGCAGCATTGTGGTAAACAGCAGGATGAAGTTTGGCAAGCCAGTTCCCAATGGAGTGACAACGGCAGTGTACCTGATCTTGGAGGACTTCTGTAATACTGCGTACCAAACCATGAATCTAGCAATAGACAAGTATTCATTGGACGTTGAATCAGGTACTTCAAAGGACATACATATACACAAACAAACACAGAAAACTAATTTAGCTAATGACATCAGCAAATTTTTTGCCATTGCCCGAGGCCAACAATATTAACTAAATATTATTAGATTTTTTTAAAGGATATATCCCTGCCATATTAAGTATTTTCTGCCAATTTGAAGTCGTTTTTAAAACCTAAAATTACTAAGAACCAGTCATAATGACTGGGATTTGGTACTATTAGATATAGATCAGAGTTTGTGCACCACTTATGTTTAATTCGTCTGAGTCTAAGAATATGAGTAACAATAGTTTTGTTTTGCCATTAGTATAATTGTTTTAGTGTGCTAAACAATGAGGCTTTGTGACTCATATATGTTACAGGAGCCAACATTTCTTCAGTTTATAAAAGGCTACTGAATAATTCTAATCGAACAGGAATTAAAAAGGGTCAAAAATCAGGTTACACGATTGGACAGAATTATAGATATACCTTGGTATTTTACAGATACACCTCAATATTGAGCATGTTTCTTCGATAGGGGTTAGGGTTATTCCAATCTGGCTTTGGAAAACGTAAGGCCGTGTTAGGATGAGTGATAGGCGGATTGATTCTGTACTGCAGACAGATTAGAGCTGATTTGTTCTAGTGAGACGTGCAGCTCTTAACGCACCAGACAAGTGAGTCATATTTGTTTGTGTCCCTGTGTGTGGGCAAGTAAATTCTGTCTGAGCTCCTTTGTCAACACACAGCATCTCTAAAGGCCAAATGCTTAAGCCTTCGAATCAGAAAATTAGCTTTGTTTTGACACCACATTTGTAATTTTTCAATCACATTGTAATACATTTCAGTTGCTTATACAGGAATAGTCACATTTCCCAACTGACATCTATACTTGTTACGTCATTGTATGTATTCCACCTTGACTCTAGATCGAATAAATAGATGACATGTTCATGTTTTTGCTTAGATATTTTTGCATTTATTTAAAAATACATAAATCAATTCATAAAAAAATTGACTTGAATACACGTATTCTATAATGAGCATGTTTTGGAATTGGAACAATCTTTTATTAAATATTGGTTAAACAAAAAAAAACTATAATATACTTTACAACTTATTAATATTTGAAAAACGTTTAAGGTTTAAAATGTCATGTGGTGCGACTATAAAAAACCTAATTATATATGGATTAATAATGCATGATATTTGTAAATTGTAAATAATCCTATTTACATCATTTTAAATTCATCACCATTATTGGTGTGAGCGTATATGTATGTACAACTTGTCTTTTTCTTTCCGGTAGGTGATCAGGCTGATGCGTGTAAATTCCAAGCGTGTAATGAGTTCTCCCAGTGTTTAGTCAACCGCTGGTCAGGCGAGGCGGAGTGTGTTTGTAACGCTGGCTATTTTAGCGTGGACGGGCTGCCATGTCAGAGTATCTGTGACATACAGGAAGACTTCTGCCAGAATGATGGGAAATGTGACATCATACCTGGCAAGGGAGCCATCTGCAGGTGTGTGCAGTAAAAACAACTCTTAAAGGAACAGTACGGCCAAAAATGTAATTCACTAACCCTCATGTCACTTGTTTCAGGTGTCGAGTCGGTGAAAACTGGTGGTATCGAGGCGAACACTGCGAGGAGTATGTGTCCGAACCGCTGGTGGTTGGCATCGCCATTGCCTCGGTCGCAGGGTTCCTCCTCGTGGCGTCGGGCGTGATCTTATTCCTTGCCAGGACTCTGCGAGACCAGTATGACACGGATGATTCAGAAGACCCTTTACGGTACAAACTGTGCTTACAGCATAACACATTCTTAATGCTCCAAATACATTATAAGATCATATTTTTGGATGACATTTAGAGGCTTTCATTTTTCTAGTAACTTCAGAGCAAGCAGAACTCCTTAGTGGACTACAAACCTGATAAGTGGATACCAGTTCAATTAATTTAAATTACTATATGGCATTGTAAAGTACATTTGAAGCATGACTCATTCTTTCAGTGCTGTAAATGAGTGCGGTCAATATAAAGACTCTAAAATGTGTTGCATTTGAGGCTGCCAAAAAGTGTGTATCCCAACATGTTTAATAGCTTTAAAAATATGACATTTGGTTTCTCACCTGGTTAAAACAGGAGCCTAATAATCTGTGCTCTGGAATAAACATATGGAGGGCATGGAAATATTTTATGGCACATACATGCATATTTAGATTTTATGGCCTTGTTGTACAAACTGGCCGGAACACAGAATATGTTCTCTTTGGTGATTACAAAACAAATGCTCTTAGGAAAGAGATGTGCAGGTTGGATCAATTATCTTTTTCGAACAAGTTGTTCCTCTCACAAGCTATGTCTTGAACATTTTATATTTGATACATCGTAATGCTGATATGGTGATGTGCCAATTTTTTTTCTCTAGTAAACACGCAATGCCCCCAAGAGATAATCGGAGTGAATTTAATACGAAATATATGTACATGTAAATATAGTGACGAACTAGACCTGACTAAAGGCTGTGGTACCAGTCTTTTTAAAGCTGTAAAAATCACTCACACAACCATAATAAATCAATATGAGTGCCAAAACCACTAATAATAATCATGCTATAATCATCATTATGATGATTAGTATTATAAATAGCACACAATTATTTATTTATGTATTTATTTGTTTATTTATTAGAACAATGAATTTATCTCTCTTTTGCATCTAGACTTTTTTCGGTAAACATAAACACTGCATACTTGCTTCACCAACACCAGGGCGAACAGGGAAACTTGGCAGACATAAGATGATGTAACGTCTTTACAGAGGATTCTATCAGTGATCCTGATCAACAGGTTATAGAGGAATGAATGCCAGGACAGTAGAACATTGAGCCGCTCTCACTCAGGCTGAGATAATCCACTCACTTTTTCCGTGGCTCCACTATCTGACCTTTGGGCAGATATAAATAGGTGGAACGATCTCCTACTTTTACAAGCCAACGGTAAGGGCATCTTCGGCTCCAGATACGAACCATTGGATTTTTTGCACAATTTTGCCATTTTAGAAGCGATCAAAAATTCAAGATCATTGATCAAGATCATTGTCTTCAAAAATTCTTGTATATGCACATATATTTTTCTTATTAGTGTATTTAATTATGAATTTAATTTAATGACAGATATACACTCACCTAAAGGATTATTAGGAACACCATACTAATACTGAGTTTAACCCCCTTTCGCCTTCAGAACTGCATTAATTCTACATGGCATTGATTCAACAAGGTGCTGAAAGCATTCTTTAGAAATGTCGGCCCATATTGATAGAATAGCATCTTGCATTTGATGGAGATTTGTAGGACGCACATCCAGAACACAAAGCTCCCATTCCAACACATCCCAAAGATGCTCTATTGGGTTGAGATCTGGTGATCTATGGGGGCCATTTTAGTACAGTGAACTCATTGTCATGTTCAAGAAACGAATTTGGAATGATTTGAGCTTTGTGACATGGTGCATTATCCTGCTGGAAGTAGCCATCAGAGGATGGGTGCATCTTAACGATAAAGGGATGGACATGGTCTGAAACAATGCTCTGGCAGGCCGTGGCATTAAAACGATGCCCTATTGGCACTAAGGGGCCTAAAGTATGCCAAGAAAACATCCCCCACACCATTACACCACCAGCCTGCACAGTGGTAATAAGGCATGATGGATCCATGTTCTCATTCTGTTTACGCCAAATTCTGACTCTACCATCTGAATGTCTCAACAGAAATTGAGACTCATCAGACCAGGCAACATTTTTACATCTTCAACTTTCCAATTTTGATGAGCTCTTGCAAATTGTAGCCTCTTTTTTCTTATTTGTAGTGGAGATGAGTGGTACCTGGTGGTGTCTTCTGCTGTTGTAGCCCATCCGCCTCAAGGTTGTGTGTGTTGTGGCTTCACAAATGCTTTGCTGCATACCTCGGTTGTAACGAGTGGTTATTTCAGTTAAAGTTGCTCTTCTATCAGCTTGAATCAGTCTGCCCATTCTCCTCTGACCTCTAGCATCAACAAGGCATTTTCACCCACAGGACTGCCGCATACTGGATGTTTTTCCCTTTTCACACCATTCTTTGTAAACCCTAGAAATGGTTGTGCGTGAAAATCCCAGTAACTGAGCAGATTGTGAAATACTCAGACCGGCCCGTCTGGCACCAACAACCATGCCACGCTCAAATTGCTTAAATCACCTTTCTTTCCCATTCTGACATTCAGTTTGGAGTTCAGGAGATTGTCTTGACCAGGACCACACCCCTAAATGCATTGAAGCAACTGCCATGTGATTGGTTGATTAGATAATTGCATTAATGAGAAATTGAACAGATGTTCCTAATAATCCTTTAGGTGAGTGTAGTAGAGAGATGATCTACAGGAAGTGAAGCATGTTTTGCATTCGATTCGAACCTGTGTTTCCCAAATTAGCACCAAGGCTCTTTTTTTCTGATGCATTGATGATGTTGTCCATATTCTGACTTTTGTTTCCTGACATTTCCACAGATTTGCAGAGAACGTGCCATCTCTGAGAAAGAGCTACTAAGTACAATCCCATGTTTGAAAGCGAAGCAACTACGGGCTATAGTCGGTACTATCCGCCGTTACCCAGACACCCTGCGTACAGCACCGGCAGTGCTGAGATGTCCACGGACTTTAGCAGTGAGGAAATACGACACATTTATGAGAACACTGAACTTACGAAAGAGGTAATGCATAATGCAAATAATGAATTTGTGTGTACGTTATTAATAGACCTTAAAAGACGGCGCATTTCATTTGACAAGGTTTTGTGGGATGGAAGTGCAGCTCTCACATGATCGTTCAGTTGACGAATAATTAAAAATATATCTTTCCGACATAAGTCAACTTTCGAAAGTCATACGCATGCAAGAGTTTTGTCAAAACTAAGCTGAAAGTGCCAGTGAATTGATAATGTAACGAAACGTTGCTCTTTACGTAACCGCCATGTAAAATAGTAATTTTTTTTAAAATTACGACTTTTTGAAAAAAGTAAGCATTAAGGTCCACCCCTAAACACAACCATCAATGGGTTGTACATAGTATTGTACAAACGAGATTGTACAAATTAACGCACAATTATTAAAATGTTTACGAATTACCATAGGAGTCTGTTGATAAATACACAAATAAGCAGGCGCTCATGGTACGGATTGTGTACACAGCTGTACAGCTGTGTGTGTTTATGCAAGTGGTCTGCACAATTACTTAAAGTTTTACATGTTTGCATTGACTATTCCTCAAAAACATTCCTAAAAACACTCCATGTCCTTCAACTAAAGCTCTGTTCCTGTAGCAATGAAACTGTCATAGTCTGCGTGACTGATAATATTCACAATGGAGAATATCCTGGCAACATTGAACAATGGAGAACGGTCAAGCATGTCTTCTTTGGAAAACAATACTTGATGGGTAGATAAATCATATTTCTTATGTAACAGTTAGAACTGAAGGCACTAAACCGTTTTAGAGGGAAAATGTATTTTATTCACTAACACCTGCAGTTCAGTTTAACCATAAAACATTTAGTGGAGCGTTAATGGGTGCAAGACTTTGACTTGTTTTTTAATTATCATAGTTATGCAAGTATATACAAAAATAATGTAAAATATAACAATATTTGTATGATGGAGTTATTTTAGGATTGAAACTCTAAAAAAATGAAGGGATGGGGTGGAAGTAGCTTACATGATGTGTTACAATGAATCGGGTTGCTGATGGTTCAGTTGACGAATAATTGAAAATAAATTTGTTTCGACATAAAAAGTCAACAAACATTCATGCGAAACAGCAATGCTGAAAAGGTTTTTTTCAAAACTAAGCTAATAAATTGAATTGATTATGAATGGAATTGATAAGAAAACATGACTATTGTACAAGCTGGCGATTTCATATGAATTCGTACAAACATTTTTGTCAAATGTAAAAATTGTTTTATGATAGAGTTTCACATTTTGAGATTGAAAGTCTGGAAAAATTTAAGAAATGGGATGGTTATATAACTCACATGTGTTATTTTAAGTTGACAAATAATTAAAAATAGATCTTTCCGACATAAAACGTCAATAAAAAGTCGTGCGAAACAGTTGCAGTAAAAAGTTTTGTCAAAAGTGAGCTAATAAAAATAAATTGCATTGATTATGAATTGAACTGATAAGAAAATGAATTATTTTCATAGGAAATTTCATTTGAATTTGTATTCACTAGTTATTTGTAAAAATATAACAAGACCTTTATGGTTGGGTTTCATATTTTAAGATTGGAAGTATGGAACAATAGTAAATAATTAAAATGTTCTGATATTTGCCAAAATAAATTTGGAATGCTTTTAAAAAGTTTCATCAATGTGATGTCAGGTAAAGAAATTAGTTTGAATATAAATAAAGTGCCTGTAATTGAAGAAGCCCTTCATGAGATTCTGTCTCACCTTTGCTCTTGGTTTAAAGTGGTCTAGACGTCTAAGTAAAATGACTGACGCGGAGAGGTCAGCTCTTGTAGTTACATAACCGTCTATCTTCTTTTCCCTCTCTTTCACCTTCTCATGACAGGAAATCCAGGACCGTATTCGAATTATCGAGCTGTATGCCAAGGACCGCCAGTTTGCTAATTTTCTCCAACAGCATCAAGGGTAAGTGTTTGTTCAAACACAAACGCATGATAATAGAATCCGCATACACGTGTACCATCAGAATGTACTGCTTTCCATTGAACTTAAGCTCAACGGAAAGCATCTGTGAAATATTGCCGATGACCACAGAAAATATTTTGGCTTGTCCTTCAGTTTGTATAAATGAGCAAAATATGCATTTACAGTCGCAGTGTATATCTATAGGGCAAGACATTTGCACAGAATTATACAATTTGCATTTTCATTAACATATTTCTGTATGGAAGAATTCCATTTTAACAACAATACGAGCTGCACATTTCTTCCTCGCATCCACTGGGATATCTTGCCCCATAGACTTCCATTGTAAGTGCGTTTTTTATGCACAAAATTTTTGTTTTCAAAACTGAGGAACAAGTCAGTATTACTTTGTGTGGTAATCGACTGCATATCACATATGCTGCATTAACTTGTTTTGAACCCAGAACTTTTCTTTAACATGTACTTTTATGATCAGTCACTAGCCAAAAAACAGACTGCAAAATTAGTAAATGCATCACTTACTGGAAGGCGAACTTCCCTTGTCCGTCAGTAAAGCATGACCTCAGCAGCTTATAAACATAAAGCAGTAAATTCTATAGAACAGGGGTTGGCAACCTTAGGCACGCCTTCCAGTGCTGGAGGGGGAACCACTGGCACGCTAGCAAAAATAGCAAGAGAGGTTAATATTGAAGTTGTTTATAAAAAAAAACGGGTAATGTGCTTCTGCATGCCTGTTTTATCCACTTATATTGGCAGACAAACACAAGTGTGATGAAATGAAAATACTGCGCTTAAGCTTGAAGGAGCAGATTGGTCTGTTGTTATTGATACATTTTGCCTAAATCATTATTTTTTATAGACCAGGAATATTGGGTAAAAATAGTTCAGTTATTTTTATTAAGAAACACATTTTGAAAAGTTAAAATCTATCTGTCCATCTGTCTATCCATCCATCTGTCTATCCATCCATCCATCCACCCTAGAAACCCATCCATCCATCCACCCTAGAAACCCATCCATCCATCCACCCTAGAAACCCATCCAAGCCCCCATCCATCCATCCATCCATCCATCCATCATCCATTCATGCACCCTAGAAACCCATCCATCCAAGCCCCCATCCATCCATTCACCCATCCATCCACCCCAGAAACCCATCCAAGCCCCCACCCATCTATCATCCATCCATCCACCCTAAAGACCCATCCATCCAAGCCCCCACCCATCCATCCACCCTAGAAACCCATCCATCCAAGCCCCCATCTATCCATCCATCCACCCTAGAAACCCATCCACCCATCCATCCAAGCCCCCATCCATCCATCCATCCACCCTAGAAACCCATCCATCCAAGCCCCCATCCATCCATTCACCCATCCATCCACCCCAGAAACCCATCCAAGCCCCCACCCATCCATCATCCATCCATCCATCCATCCAAGTCCCCATCGATCCATCCATCATAGAAACCCATCCATCCATCCGAGCCCCCATCCACCCATCCAAGACCCCACCCATCCAGCCATCCATCCATTCATCCATCCACCCTAGAAACCCATCCATCCAAGCCGGCAACCATCCATCCATCCATCCACCCCAGAAACCCACTCATCCATCCAAGCCCCCTCCCATCCATCCATCCATCTATCCATCCATCCATCCATCCATCCATCCAAGCCCCCACCCATCCATCCATCCACCCTAGAAACCCATCCACCTATCCAAGCCCCCACCCATCCATCCATCATCCAGCCATCCATTCATCTATCCACCCTAGTAACCATCCATCCAAGCCGGCAACCATCCATCCACCCCAGAAACCCACTCATCCATCCAAGCCCCCACCCATCCATCCATCCATCCATCCATCCATCCATCCATCCATCCATCCATCTATCATCTCTCTACACATAGTGCTGAAAAGTACAAAACAATTATTATTGACACAATCATATGATATTAAACATTTATTGAAGGAGTTTTAAAGACTCAGAACTGGTGCCACTGCTCAGATCCAGTATTTAAAACAAAAAAAAATAGTTTTCATGCCTTTGAAAAGCAAAGATTTGTTTCTTTTCTTTTGTCTTTATTTGAGACAGTCCGTTTCTGAATATGCATTGAACTCTTTGTGCACTGGTACTTAATATGTCTTCAAAAGAGCTCAATGTTCTGAGCTACAATGGCATGGCAAGACAAATCCAGACAGCAGGCCCGTTCCGTGGGTGTTCTACCTGTGCCAGGTGCCGGATAGAGTTCCAGACAGGTGGAGTGTACCAGACTGAAAAATGAACACTGGGGTTGAGTAATGGTTAACTGTCATACCAGCTGTAAGCACAGGGCAAATCGCTCACTGTAGTTTGGAGCCACACACACTCAAGCTATGTTCCAAAACCTAGTAAGCTTCCTACCTAGGAGGGGAGGCATTTTAGGTCTTTGTAGGCGACTTACCAACGCGAGGGCTATTCTATTTAAAAACATCAATAAAAATAGTTGAAAAATTAGGCCTACTAAAAATTGTTGAAAAACTATTTTACGTATTTGTGTGTGATATGTATTTATAAGCTAGTCGTCATTTGGAACTGCCTATTTGGAACTGTTCCATTTACTTACGCAGCTTAGTTAGTCAGTAGACAGCAAGGCAGCTTACTAGGTTTTGGAACAGAGTTTGATAAACCAGAATAACACATGGAAATACAAGTATACACATATATAAATGTAAAATAGATGACATACACATGTCTGAAAGCAAACCATGAACATTCTTAGGTTCTTACTCTCAACCCTGGCAGAAAAGCTTCAGTTCGGAGTTCATTTCAAGCCGTCAGTCAAGACAATGATAGTTGACGGACTGATCGTTTCAGTGTCACATTAAAACAGACTGCTTTCCTCAAGCAGGAACAACCTTCACTCTGTATTGCTTTGTGTTAATTTTTGTGCTTTTTATATTGCATGTCTTCATTATAGGGCGCTTGATGCCAGACGAGAGAGCTCTAGTAATTAGAGTTGCAAACTAAACCCAAGGTACTGTACTTGAAATTCTTCTCTTTTTAAAAAGATTTGACAGCCTTAAAAACATTTTTTTGCCTTAACACTGAACCAATGGATATTGTATTTTCTCAACAGACACTTGCCTTTTTTCTTGAACGCAAGAAGATGTCCTCCTCTGCCATGGTGGACTTTGCAGGAAGATAGTTTGCGGAGAAAGTAAATGGACTAAAGATTTGATTTGAATCATTTATAGAGAAGTGCGCAACCATCACAATGATGGATGGACAGATTGTGATCTAATGTAGAAAAGCAATGTATTTGTGATTATGTTTACTGTTTTTAACAATGGGCTGATTTATTACTGCAATGTCAAGGCCATATTTATAAACACGTTAGTGACGCATACAGTATCATGTCATGTGACCACACCAGATAACACAACTATATGTCCGGGCATCATGTTTGTTCCTCTCTTTTGTGATGGAAAGCCTATATGGTTTTTCATTTGTCAGTGCCTTTACTTTGATTCTTACTTGTCGTTTTTATTTGCAATGTGAGACGTAATTGTCTTGAAACACGGACTGACTGAAGAGAGAACGTTTTGCAATAGCTAAACTATTTTATTAATACAGAAAAGAGTAGTTCCATATTTAGATTTGCAACTTAAACATTTTACGTTTTTGGCCCTTGTGGCTAATTTTATGTGTGATTGTTATACATAATTGAATTCAACTTTAGGAATGTGTTTTGTGTTTAGTGACTCTCCTGCAGTGGTAAATTTTTCTACTTTTGTAAAATATTCGCCACACACAAGTGTATTAAATGCATTTATTCTGAATGTTAACGTCCATTACCACGACAGATTTGTTTTATTCATGTATATTTTAATTTGATTGATTTCCACTATGATTTTCATGGTTGGTCACAGCACAAGTGTAAAATCGAATAAAGAATAGTGCACAATGATTTGATTTAAGTGTAAATAAATTTCGACCACACCAGAAATTACATGTAGAAAGTTACATCAACTGTGTGCAGAATGCTTTAAAGGTTGGATTAGAGCTAATTTTATTTGTAGTGAAGGTTCCAAGTTTTAATTGGCTTTCATTAAGCAGTTTTTATAGGCTTATTTTCAATTTCTCTTTTAGTTGCTTTGATTCTTTGTCAGATTAACCTCAACATTATGTTCAGGTCTTTAAGATAGCATTTGCGTCTTTGGCCAGACGTGTTAGACGTCTGCCAAAATCTTACTCAATGACAACTGAAGGAGGTGGCTATTAACCAGTTTGTCATTTAGCTGATGCTTTTCCCAGTGTGATAAGTCCAAAGTCTTAGTTTGAAGCAGTTAAACTTAGGCGGCACAACCAAGGATTGTCCGCAGTTTAGTGAATTGCATTTTTGAAAGATAATAGTGGTTGGCATGTAGACTACAACCATTATCTGAAGACACCATGGCACTATTGTTTTAACTGTTGGGTGTGGTAATACTTGGCAGTAGTTTCCTGCCAAGTGGACAAGAATTTGCATTCAGCGTTTCAACAAAACCACCAACACTGTGGGTGCTTTGCTCCAGGGCACAATGTCGATAGTTCATGGATCATCCCTTGCAGGGTTTGAACCTATAATGTTCCCAGATATTGTAAATAGTACCGCCTAATCAGCTTTTGTCTTAAGCAGGGGTGTCAACCTGGAGGGCCACGGTCCTGCAGAGTTTCGTTACAGCTCCTTGAAAATAAAGTGTAAAAACAGACAGACAGAGTTTACTAATGTATGTTTGTCAATACTAGGGGTTGCACAGACTAGTCAGTTAGCTGACTTTTATGCTCTGCCATGATACTTTAAGCTTGACGTTGACTAGTTGCTGGTTATGGCCTATAGAGGGGCGCAACAGGATAAAAAAAATTATTTACATTTTTTTTTAGTGTTTAAACAAATTCATTTAAGCCTTGACAATATAAAGTGCAAGACGCGAAAGAGAACTTGTGCGCTGTAAGAAGATTTGTGTGTACACTCATCCAAAGTGCGCACAAGGAAAGCCGAATCTCAGACAGCGCACAAACACTGAGTTTTGAAAAGTTGTCAACATGCCCATCTTGGAGAGTATCCAAGCAAACAAAGTAAGATATGTCTCAAGTTAACGTAAACAGTCGAGAAAACAACGCATATGCAACAGCATTTTGGATCCGTGCATTAGCTACTGTATGTTATAAAGTGACAGTTCCAAAACCCAAATATTCCTGCTATTTGTGTTTTTAATGTTAATCAAATAACAAAAGACAACGAAGACACTTACTGCTCTTGACTGAATATACCTTTTGTAACTTTAATAATGATTCATATTTATATTCAAATTTATACAGTGAAGATTATATGCAATGTTTTTTTACATTTGATTACCCAATTTCTGCACTACTGTTAGATACCTAAATAACCTGAAAAGCACTATTTTGTATCAGTAGTCCTTTTCCCCCTGAACATAGCACAGGCTAGCCTGGGGTGCGGTTCCCATTCAACTTTGTAGTTCGCTGCTTCACTACCATAGTACAATACACCTTTAGAGAAGTCAACTAGCTTGTCACGACTGTTTCCCGGAACCCATTGTCGCAATGTATCGTTCAACCACGTTGGTTTCGCACATGGTGGAGTAATAACTACTTTTAATGAAATTGTTTGAGATCCAATTAACACTAGATTTTTTATTTATAAATTACAGACATGTCATCCGAGGACTATTTCTAATTGTTCTCAGTTATTTTGCTTTATTACCAGACTCTGTAAATATTTGGCTCGTTCTTACATAGTAGAGCACGTTCGCACATGCGCACTCTTCAAAATAGATACTTTAAATATTTAGAAAACCTAAAAGACGTAAATTACATTTGTATGTATTCTATATATAAGGCACCGGTTGTATTGAATGTCAGCTTGCTTATTTTGCCCAAGATAAGGATTTATTACATCCAAACGTGATGCAATATAGAAACTATGCCTCTAACCACAGGTCGAGAGCTGTCGTTCAAAACACACAACTTTGCGATGCTGTTTGCGAATGTTTGTTGTAATGATTGCTTCGGGAAACACTGTCTCATTAAACTATGCTGATAACGACCGAACTTGCGACCATAGTTGGCTAACGATACTTTCGGGAAACGCACCCCTAAACGCACCCTGTAACTGAAAATGGGTCTGGGGAAGGTTGCTCAAATACCTTTGGGCGCAATTAGATAGACCTAAAACAAATCAGAGCTATCGTCATCGTGTAAAGCCCGCCTCAACATTTGTGATCTGTACCTTGATTTGGAAAAATTGGAAAAGGGCTTGAATGGGCTCTTGGCCAGACCGACTTGCGGTGCAAATCTCAAATTTGCCAGAAGTTCATCTGGTTTTCCCAGGCTAAGCACACACCCAACCATACCGAAACCGTGATGAAAACTGAACCATGAGTAATTTGACCCATTCCACCCCTACACTTTTCAAGTAATCCCAAAGCCCTTTGATTAGGCTTGGAACTAAACTCTAGGTAAAGGTGGTCCTCTAGGAGCAGGGTTTGATACTCCTTATCTAAAGCAACGTTGATCACATTTATTGCAGGGTCAGTTTGACTGGAGCAACTTGTGGTTGCCTTGTTAAAAGGGCACAATGGTGATGAAATCCCCAAAAGAACCAGGATTTCCCCTTTAGGGAAGATCCCCTTGATTACACAACAAACTCAATTTTGGGAATTGTATAAAAACAAACTCTCACTTCCTCTCACTTTTTGATGATGCATGCTAAACACAACCTGGTTCACAGTGCCATCTCACCAAGCCAAGGTTATGCAATACTGGTTTGACTGTGACTGTGGAAAAACTAAAGCAATTGCAGAACTTCCCTTGGTTTCAATTACTCCTGATCCTGAGATGGACTGGAAATTCAAGGTCAAGGAGCAGACAAGTTTTCCTCAGACACCTTCTTTATCTTCACACTCTCAATTCTTCTCTTCATCCCGGTTTCTGCCAACTCTTTTTGAATGTTCTCCAGAAGACACTCAACAAATGGCATCAATAAAACATCTTGTGCCAGTACTGGGCGTATAAGGTACTGTAACTCTGCCATGGAACAAGTGACTTAACCTTTGAGTGCTCAATGCCTGTGATGCGTGTCTTTTGAGCTCAGCCACTACAGATGGAGAAAGAGGGAATCTCCCACTTCTCGAGAGGAGAGCCACTGTTATGTGGAAATGGTGAGGCAGCTTCCTTGGGATATCTCATGAGCCAACTCTCTGTCCTCATCCTTCATGAAAACCTTAAGTAACTCAGCTGTTGTGTGATTTTGGAAAAAATGGCAGGCCTTATGATGCTTATCCGAGCCCTCACTCAGTACTGGTTCTCGCCGGCAATTGCCTCCAGCGGATGAAATGCAAGAAATGTAGCTCGGACCTCCAAAACCACAACAAGTTTACAGTTAGCCCCCATCCAAGAACCGACTCCCCCTGTGAACCATTACAGCAGAGCCATGGAAACGCATGCACAACACCGGCCGGGAGTGTCTGAGAAGTGGCGGCGTTTCAAATCATGCGCCTCTAAAAGTGGATAGTGACATCAAATCGGCGTGTGGGAAAGAGGAATATTCACCACAGCGACTGGACGCGTGAATCATTCATTTATGTAGCGTGTAAGGCGAAGCTGACTCATCACACCCTAAGCGCTAGGATTCAGTAACCACATTCCCTCGGCTGTTTATTTGTAAAACTTGGAGATGTTTGGGTTTCCCGTTTGTTGATTGATGTGCAGTGTGCACACGTCTGAATCTCCACTTGCAAAAGTTAAGGTCGTGAATGCAGAGTTTGCACAGCTGAGGATACAATGAAATCCTTGAAGGGAAGCCTTGCTTTTGGGGCCAGCAATCAAAACCTGGCTGCATATGAGATTGATCCGTTGTCACTTTGCACAAGTGTGGACAGATGTGTTTGCAGTGCGCATCCCATGCGTTGTGATTATCGTGTGGAGAATGATGTGTGACGGATGGATCTCAGTGGGAGTCTCTGGAAAGTTGGGGAAAAGCCTGTTCAGAATGGTGCTGAAAGATGATTTTTAATGCACAGGTGAATGATGTATCTTTCTCGCATCCTATCCATCCTGGTTTCTCTGTGCTCTGCTGAGACTGCAACCCAGCCGTTTATCTGATTTTACCATCACTGCAACTCATAAGTGGAGCGGAAATTTTTCCGCAATTATACATTATTCGGGGCTTTTTTTTTAAGAAACGTGTATAAAGAAAAAAATGTTAATTATATGCATTAAACCATTCCTGCCACTGGGGGCACTGCATTACACAGTTTAGTGTGCGAATGACATTTATGACACTAGCAGCCAAACTAGATAATCAGTTGCTCTAATTTTCTTACACTCAACACACTTAAGTACAACAAAATCACAGAAACCTCAGTCCAGATTTGCCCATAAGAAGATGACTGTGCCTGATTGTTTGTTTATCAGTGGAGTTACTCAGAGACGGGTCTCCACTCGGCCTGTTTTAGGGAGCAGTCATTTCATGCAGGTGTTTTTATTCTATGGAAACAATTAACTCCAAGTACAGTTGCTTAGTATTTGGCACGCAAGGAACAAAGAGGTATACAGATGGATGGATGGATAAACAACAATAGTGTTGTTCTTTGCTAACCCTTGTTCAACAACTGTATTTTAATCTTTTTTTTTTTACAAGCTGAAGCAATCAAACCGGCGCTGTCTTCTCAAATGTAGTGTTAGGAAGTGTGTTCAGTTCGTATGTTTGTATACTGTACAAATCGATTCACGGATTGTCTAAACCATTTAAAAACATTTATTTAAATGCAGCGTTTTGACAAATTAGTTGTGTGATTTCTTTTAATTGCATGCTGTCATGGTCATTTATTATTAAAATGAATTCAACCATATTTTTTTTTGTCAGAAACAATCTAATAGCAGAATGTTATAGTATCATCTGGGATCGGATTTTGATCAAATCTTGAAAACGGGTACAAAAAAATATATAAATTAAAGCAATAAATTAGAAGTAGACTTTAGGCTCATTGAGTCTTTTGGCAGACTGATCTCATGAAGTAGCGTGTGTATGACACGCCAATTCGTATTTCCATTTTGGCGTGCTATCAACACGCATAATCGCTTTTCAGCGTGTTTATGAACACCGTTGACTTAACGTTATTACTGTATGTGTATATATAAATATATGACTTACCTCAACCCCGTCCCTAAACCTAACCGTCACTCGGGTTAATGGCATTTATGACTGTTCCCTTACCATCCTAGGAAAAAAAATATGACGCGGACGTTAATGGCGTAGACATACACGCATACACGCGGATAGCTCAAAATGCGTAGATATAACACGTTGCTTGACTCAAAAGTGGCGTGTATGTTTACGCAAAAGTACATGATGTCATGTTGCTTTTGGTATAGCCTACAACAAAGTAAAAGAGATTTTGCTGCTTTTTAATTATTTTTATATCAGTTTTTGAACAACATTGGCACAATCATAAGGCCGTGTGTCCACCAAAGCGTTTTCCCACGCGCCTGGCGTATGTTTTCAATTGTTTTCAATGGAAGCGACGCATTTTTCAAACGGCATGAGCGTAACGAGGTGCTGAGCGTTTTTTCACGCTGAAGCGCCAAGTGCCCGCGTTTTTACTGGTCACCGGGAGTTGAAACATTCAACTTTGGATAAAACGCAGCGCCTCGTCACTGTCACTTTTTACCTAGCCGTCCAATCACAGCGGAGGAGGGGCGGGACTAAACAACACTGACCAACTGTCATAACATTCTTTCTGTATGAAATAAATTATCTGCTGCGGATATTCTGTATCATAGCAACGAAACGTCTCAACGGTAAGCATCTTCAGCAGAGCGTCTGGCGTTTCCGCTTTGGTGGACACACGGCCTAAGAGATGAACCAGTCAAAAGTTTGTTTGTTTTTGAGTGAAAGCAAAGTTTCTGGGTTAACGCATATGTAAAACTTTTCTGAGAAAAAACATTGAAAATTTGTTTTGTTTTTTTCATCACCTTGTCCTTTCGGGCTCTGTATGCATTATTAACCCGGATTTGGTAATTGAAAAAGTGTATCTGGAGCAGGACGATACAATCTTAAAAAAATAAAGAAATAAAAAATAGCACAAAAGTAAGATGGATTACCTGATCCTGGACAGCAAATCATGAGATATCCAAATTCAGATCATTCTGATCCAGATTAAGACTTTTTGAACAACTGGCCCCAGATCAATTCATTAATAGACGGAGGTTTAAACGAATGGACAGAAAGACTGATAGGGAAAAATGACCATATGGAGGGAAGTCCATAGAGTCGTCTAGCCAAAAAGGGAAGAAAAGAAAGAAACATGGAAACGCATGAGAAAAAATGTACATATATTCAGTGTGTGATATTAAGCAGAGTTACAGTGCCGGATCAGAGACTGATACACAAAGCCAGACAGCAGCACGTGGCTGGACTATTTCTCTCGTTCCCCCTCTCACGTGCCCGTGAAGAATCAAAGCTATGAGCCAGTTTATTGGCCCAACGGATCCAGCAACCAAATGACATGCAGACTTCCCCCTCAAGGCCTTGGACTGGCCCAAGTATGGTGTGTGTGCTAGATATAAAGCTCTACAATTTGGAAAGGAACCCGAATGTGTCTATATTTATCATTCAGTGCAGGCATGTTTGTGGTCTCATGCAAATATGTGTTTGTATGCACAATGCCAACACGAGTGCGCAATTGCCGGGCACACGCATTGTTTGTGTGAGCGCTTTAACCCGCTGTTGACATGTTGCGTCTCCATCTGTCAAGGAACCGGAGTGCTGTGAATGACCGAGTGTTGACGAAAGACTACAAAAACATCTTTCTGTCTCTCAGTCCTGCTGAAAGATGCTGTTTTGACTGCCAGTCACCTTCACATCAGCCCCTGACCAACTCCACATCACAATTAATTTACCAAGAAGCGAGCAAATGATGGAACATATTCGTCAACACGGAAAAACTTGCACAATCGCTGAGCCGGAGAAAACACCCCTGTGGGATTTCTTGTGTTACCGTCCACACAATACAGTAGAGAAAGGGTTTGAATGCATCGCTCAAAAAGAAGGATGTTTTGAAGACCCGTCGGGACGTTTCCTGTCAGTGTGGATTGTTCTGCAAGGCCTGCAGAACCTCCTCTGAGAAGTTTAAAAAACAACACATCAAGATCAAATGACTGTATAATTGTAGCATTGTTGAATGAAGATAAGTGACAGAGATTTACCCGTTTTTTTATTGTCGGAAAATTGGTTTAGTCACAGTAGAATGTTGATCTAAATACAGCAGAGCCAAGGCTAATGAGAAAATAATGTGTGCGCAGCTACAGTAAGCTAGAGCAGATCTCCTGTGAAGGCCTTGAAGTCGTTTAACGGACAAATCGCACAAAGTCGCACCAGCGATCAGTCTGCGGTGACGGCGGAGGCTGGGATCCAAGCGGGAACGCTTTTTCCACCCTGGTACTCATTAGATCTCAGAGCGATTTGTGTCGAGACTGTTTGGAAAGAATCCATTGTGATGGATGCACGCATGTTTTTACATGCAACTGTAATACAAGCTGATATAAATCAGGTGGGTCGTTAACATGACACTGTATTATTTTATTTAAAAAAAAAACATTAAATGCGATCATCATAAAGTTTGACTTGAATACACCTATCTGTAGCATTTTTTTGTTTCATTTCTGAATAAACTTTGGTAACACTTTACAATACGGGTGCATCGAAGCTTAACTAATGCACAGATAATACTGAATGAATGTGTAACTAATGATTATCTAAGCTATTTATTAATGATTACCACATTAGGAACTAATTAAGAGTCTGTAAGGTTAATGTATAATTTCATACATGAATTGTTGTTAATTAAATATGTAATTAATTCTATAATAACTCTTTTTTAACTAATAGTGTTAATTAGTATGTTAATTACAAGAATGAGCCAAAGCCTTGTATTTCAACTTCCAGATAATATGACAGGTACACTAATATGCATTAATGCATGATTAATTACTTCATTGTTAGTGCAAATTCATGTGCAAATCACTACAATCACTAAATGACTAGTTAATAATGATGTGCCCCAACAAGTAAAGTCATAACATAATGATATCTTTGCAAATCATTAGCTATTAATTAATTAAAGCAGACAACTGGAAGTTGAAGTGCATAGCTTTGACTAATTGTGGTAATTAACACATTAATTTACACTATTACACTATTCAAATATGTTATTAAGGAATTAATACACAATGACACATTGAATTAATAGCAATTTATGTATTGCTTAATCCTTTAATCATATCAGACGTTAAATCCACATGACCCAGATGTGGGCCGGATCTGGGCCGACACATATTACTGTCTGGGTATATTGATGAGAGCAGTTATATTTCACAATATTTGTAAAGAAAAACAAAAACAAAACAAAAAAACTTGAAAAATTGGCAATATTTTAAAACTTTTTTGGCATCATTCATGTGCGTAGCCATGTGCGGGATTAGTTACGAGTTTTAATCATTTTAATACTTAGGGTCTCTTGTTCAAATCCCCAACCCTAAGTATGAGCAAAAGAATATTTTTTTTTGAAGTTATTAATAAAAACTATAAAGCATTACCAGAAAATTACTTTTCCAGATCTGGATCTAAATACCAGGATGTCCAACTTTAGAATGGCTGAAACCCATCGTCTCGTTTAATTTGTCAGGTCTCTTTTCTTACTGTGAGAAATATTTAGCATTTAAGCATGTCCTTCTGAGGGACTGGAGCTGAGGTGTATAAAGCTGCCAACCTCAGTAACATAATGATACCGCCGAACGGCTCCGATTGCAACCATCAGCTCGCAAGTAAGAGCTTTGCTTGGGAAAACACACAATCGCACACCTCTGGACTGAATCTGGTCATCACACTGCCAAAGCAGGTGAATGTGTTTGAAAGTGATTAAACGTGATGTCTGGAATGTCCCTCCGTGGGGGCAGAGGGAAATGGGATGGGGAAGCCAGTAATGGACCAAAACAACAAGAGAAACAGGGAAGGACTCGGAGAGATTGATTCATTCAGGCTTAGTTTGTAAAATCTTATAAACTTCCTCACATTTGTTGAAGTTTTTTCTTAGTGTCTCTCATTGCACTGCATTTTGTGTGTGGCAAATTTGAGCCAGATTGACCATCCTCTCATCCTTAATCCATATCCTATTGTGTTCAACACTAAACAATGACAATATTTCTTTATAGAGCTGTTTTACTGTATTGAACTGAGGTTGCATTATTGAATCATTATTTTCCTGTTTATCATTGTGTGAAGCTGCTTTGAACACAACAATCTCTATTGTATAAATCACTATATAAATAAAGGTGACTTGACTCTTTTTCATGAATACAAAAATACTTTAAAATGGCACCAACAAAATAAAAATAAAAATCCATACAGGCTGTAAATTTATTTGTAAATGTGGAATATCACATTTCATATTTAATAATATAATATTTAATATATAGGCCATATATATTTTTTAAGCTTTTTTAATTTTATTTCAGATTTACACAGTATAATATACACTCACCTAAAGGATTATTAGGAAATCCATACTAATACTGTGTGTGACCTGCTATTATTAACTGCTTTTAGTCTACATGGCATTGATTCAACAAGGTGCTGAAAGCATTCTTTAGAAATGTTAGCCCATATTGATAGGATAGCATCTTGCATTGTGGGATGCACATCCAGGGCACGAAGCTCCCATTCCACCACATCCCAAAGATGCTCTATTGGGTTGAGATCTGAATTCGAAGCTTTGTGACATGGTGCATTATCCTGCTGGAAGTAGCCATCGGAGCATGGGTAAATGGTGGCCATAAAGGAATGGACATGGTCAGAAACAATGCTCAGGTAGGCTGTGGCATTTAAACGATGCCCAATTGGCACTAAGGGGCCTACAGTGTGCCATGAAAACATCCCCCACACCATTACACCACCACCACCAGCCTGCACAGTGGTAACAAAGCATGATGGATCCATGTTCTCATTCTGTTTACGCCAACATTTTTGCCCACAGGACTGCCGCATACTGGATGTTTTTCCCTTTTCACACAAATCTTTGTAAACACTAGAAATGGTTGTTTGTGAAAATCCCAGTAACTGAGCAGATTGTGAAATACTCAAACCAGCCCGTCTGGTACCAACAACCATGCCACACTCAAAATAGCTTAAAAATCACCTTTCTTTCCCATTCTGACATTCAGTTTGGAGTTCAGGAGATTGTCTTGACCAGGACCACACCCCTAAATGCATTGAAGCAACTGCCATGTGATTGGTTGATTAGATAATTGCATTAATGAGAAATTGAACTGGTGTTCCTAATAATCCTTTAGTTGAGTGTAATAGCCTACTATTTATATATATAAAAAAGATACATATGGTTTAATTTGAAATATTATATCAATATATTTTATATAAAATCTAGGCCTATGTTATTATTTTCACTTTTATTATGCAGTTTTTCAAGGTATAGGCCTACAGAAAATAACATAACTTAATTTAGGCCTAACATTCATGGCTTCTTTGTCTTTTTCCCGCTTTTCCGTTGTGTTGTTCTAGTGACATAAAAAAGGAGCTTATTACACCATTTTGAATGATTTTCAGCAAAGCAGTGTCAAAGACTCTTGGTGACATGCAAGACTCCACTACAGAGAATGAACAGAAAACACAGTCCAACAGTGAACAAAAGGAAGCATAATAAATCATAGCTAGTCAGACCCGAGACGTGTGCTGAGGTGTCGCTTTTCTCACATTTTCCCTAACATGTCTTTGACGACAGTTGCTTTGATTCGCTCTTTTCTAAACCTCTGCTGCTTTATCTCAGTGTGAGGTTTACCCTGCGGCACGGGTCTCAGTTTCGCATTTCAGTCGTCGACTTTCCGGCCTCCACTGCCCTCCAGAACGACAGAGCACAACATCAGCCTGAGCTCGGCGAGATCTCGATAAGAGCACCACTAATAGAAACCACACGGCATGGCGGCTCAAAGACCAGCGATGTTTTGAGGCAGCTGGCAACGTCACGTATGTTCTACGACCCTCTACCCAGATAAGGTATCAGAAACAGCCTCTAAAACTGCCTCCCAGGGCAAATGTTTATTTCCATAGTGATTACATTTCCATACACAGATGGAAAGTTTGTTTCAACGTATTTAACCAACCCTCAGCTGGGTTGTATCAAAAGTGTGAAAAACATGATCCCGTCAGTCAAAACGAGAGCAGTGCAGCAATTTCAGCTTTCCAGCACGATTTCCTGATTGATTCTGGAAGGAAGCCGGGTTAAATCTTTTTTTCTTTTCTTCACAGTTTTGTTTTGGTCTAAGTGGTGGACAGGATTTAATGTTATATTGGTGCGGAAAAAGCCTGGAAAATTTCACCAGGTCTTGACTTTTCTTTCTCTCAGACTTCCATGTTTGGCCATCCGCTCTGATCCGCATCCGATCGTTTATGTAAGCGCTTTCAATTAATGAGCAGTGAATATTAATGCTTATAGTCACTCTAAACATTCAGAGGCGCTTTAAAACAGTATGACAATGTAGTGATGGTGCGCTACAAAGGCAAGAGAGCCTTTTGGAAAGTGCTCTTAAACTCTCTTCTCCATTTCCAGTGATGTCAGTGCTAAGTTTGTACTGCGCTTTAAAGCTTGGGCTTAGTTTCAAGGTGAATACTAGGGTTGGAAGTCGAGAACAATTTTTATTCAGAATCGATTCCATTTTTTTATCCTGGGAACGAATCGTTCTCATGACGTTTGGTTCTGTTCATGGTTCAACAGATGTGGAATAAAATCGTCCTTGTTTACCCCTGGTATTAAGATGCTTTTGTTTGATCGGATCACAAGTAGATGAGGGAGACACATTTCCGTTTACAGCTGTTTTTATAACGTCTCTTTTGTCCACTTTCGACCACTTTGTCTATGGACGGGTAAATGTAGATCTTTCGATCTAATGGATGAAGTAAGCTTGTGCAATTTGCATATGAATGCAACCCCATGTCTGGCTAGAGCGCTTCCCGTAATTTTTAAGCTTTAAGTCAGTATGCTGAGAGTAGGCAGTATTTTGTGTCTGCTGAACACATTCGACCATTCATGAGCATTTACACTACGAAAAGCAATCTTGTCAAATGTGTTTTCAACTACCTCTGGAAATGGTTAAAAGTGGACGAGCTCAAAAAGTTTCAGACCCTGTTTACACCTGTATTTAATGTCTTCCACTTGTGATCCTGACTGACCAAAACTTAATAACAGGTATAAATAGGGTCTTATAGTGCGTTCACACCAGACGTGAATACCGCGTCAGGCGCAAGTGATTTCAACATTAAGTCAATGCAAAGAAGCGTTACGCAGGTACAAAAATTCCTGTGGCGCAAATGAGGCGTAAGAGCGTGATGTGGTAGACGCAAATACGCCTCATTCATGTGTCAAGTTCACGCGAATGGCGCGAATTGAGCATCTGCTGCGTTAAGGGCAAATTATATAGTTAGTGCTATTTGTGCATTCACACGTTTGACGCGAATTCGTGCCTGCCACCTGAGTTGAAAAATCTGAACTTTGGCGCCAATTCGCGCCTCGTTAACCAATCAGGAACCTGCTGCTTGCTCACGGGGTGAAGTATCTGGATGCTTCAATAAGTTGTTTTGTAATATGACTTAATGCCTGGTGTGGTTCTAATGCACAACAAAGCAAATATTTATCAGTTAAAACTTTATTTCAATATACGAGACATGTTCATGTTGTGTTAAATGTTATTTATTCCATATCTAGATTATATGAAATATTATTATAATGTAAAGACAACCAACAACATATATGTGCATAAGTTCGTGTCTGGATGTGAAAGAAAAAAAATCACAGGACAGGTTAATAACTTTTGGAGGCTGGCTCTGTTTATCATCAAAACAAAAATAAATGACAGATCAGATGGATGAGGGCAACAGGTCATCAAACTGATAGTGGGACAGGTGGAAGTACCGCTGACAGTGGCCGTCATCCATGCGGGTTTCGATTCTGGTGCGCTTGATGCGCGTAAATTTTGCTTCAAACTTCTGTTTTTACACGCGTCAATTTCGCTCTTGACGCGCAAATGGACTCAAAGTGTTCAGCGTAACTACACGCGGTAGGCGCGAATTTGACGCGCTATTCGCGTCTGGTGTGAACGCAGAGTTAGTCTCAGAGCTCAAATAAAACTAATTTAGTCTTAACAGTATTTCTTGCACTGTTATACAGTTTCCTACTGACAAATTATTTGTACGCACTACACAAAAACATAAAACACGACCAGTCAACTCTCAGTCAAAGAATCTTTCTTTATGAATTTCTTCATGATGAATCAGTCAAAAAAGATTTAAAAATGACTTAAATAAAGTTAATTGCTTTGAATATTGATTCATTCGCCTGCTCACTGAATCGTTTGGAATGGTTCTTGACTCCGAACAGCAAGTCATTTGAGTCACGTCCAATTCGAAATATATGGATAACATACAGTATCTATGTTTATCTAGGCTTAAATCAGTGTAAATACTGTGTGAATATTTTCTTTGAGGGAAACTGAATGAGAGAATTTTCTTTAAAATCTTATAGTCCTATGGGTTTCCAACAACTTGAGTGAATATTTTTGATAGCACTAGTAAGTTGATTCAGAAAATGAATGAATGGTATTTCACATAAAAGCAAAAATGTGTTATCAAGAATAGTATTTCTTCTCAGAAAATCATTTAGGAATTGGAATCATTAAGTGGGATGTGAAGAATCGGAAGCAAATTTAAACAAAAATCCCCATCTGGTTTAGCATTTGGCTACCATAATAAGTTCTAATCAATTAGTATAATGAATTATGGCCACTTTTTTTCATTAAAACCCCTCTAAAACTAGTTTGGATCTGTGTCGTTTTGTCTTTCCACTCCACCAGTTCTCTATTTGGCCTGTAACAGATTTTGGCTCTCGTCGATCTCCATTGCAACATCCAAAACATCCTATTTAGCTTTTTTTTTTGTCTTATCTTTGAAGGACACACGTGGGCCACACCTAAATGAACTCTGTTTCCTGTGGAAAGAAGCACTTGAGAGGTCTCCACTTTTTCCTCTTCTCTCACACTCTCGTTTTCCTACTCTGCATTGCAAGATCCCACCTCTGTCCACGTGAGGAGACTGTTTACGAACTGTTGTGACACCCACAACTTTCTTGAAGGACAGCATAGAACCGTCTATTGGAAAAGCAAAAGTGTAAAACAAGACCAAAGCAACAGGAGTAACAATACACTCAATCACATTTTGGAGGGCCTCTTGAATCCAACCGAAACTCCTTAGAGTCAGAATAGTCCCAAACTGTTTCCTTGACTGCACTGAACTGCTTTTTAATGGTTCATATTTGAAGAAAATTCCTTATGAGACTTCGATCACACTGACTGATGTGTGCTATAAGTATCTGTGCAGATAACATTTCCACTGGAAGGGTGCCTGTGGAAAAGACGGTGCACCGTGGCAATGCGGGCCTGCAAAAGCAATGTTTCGCTCTACATGCTGTGTGCGTTTGGTCTATGTTCCTTGGCTTCCAGTATCCCTGACTGGAGGGCAGCCGAAAGTCCAGCATCCGTCCAAACATTTTAAGAAGATCTAAAGCATGCCATCATGCTGGCAGCTTTATGAAAGCTATTTATCTGTATCTGCCACATATGTAGTAAGACATGCTGCTGTAGACGCCATAACTGAAATAACAGTGTCGTTCAGAGGAAAAAGGATGACGATAATGTAAATGACAGCTGTTATGCAGACATATACTCAATGTTTTGTTAAATTATGTAATGTGTTGCCATTATGAGGTCATGGTTTCAGAATTACATAAGTGAGGTAAGGTCGATGAGAAATAAGAGTTAAAAGCATTAAAAAAAACATTTAAAAAAGAAAAATCGTTAAAATATTCGGTAACACTTTACTTGAAGGGGTGTGTATAAGACTGGCATGAAACCTTAATAACCATGACATGACATATGTCATGAATATGAAATAGGTTTTATGCATGTTTATGACAACTGTCATTAATGAGTTCACTTTGAAATAAATTTTTGGTATGTTTTAGCTTACCTCAAGGGCATCCAAGATGTAGGTGTCTTTGTTTCCACAGTATTTTAAATTTTGACATTTTTCAGTCAAACCGTTGTTGTCTATCAGTCATACACTGGAGGCTAAGGGGGTCCACCAAAAAGCATGCACAGAGAAGTCTAAATTAAACATGATTTAATGACTCGTAAATGTAAGTACACATTGATGGCCTAAGACATAAAACGAGCGGTTTTTGTGAGAAAACGAACAGTATTTATATATAGTTTTTACCTCTTGTAATCATAGCCATGACAAAATGATCTGACGCGGCACGGGCACTTCGGTCTGCACATGTGCGGGAAGTGATTGCTTACGCGCCTACGTCACTCTTTGTTTATACAGAGATTTCAGAAGTTTTACCTTTCACTAAACATATTTAGATATACGGGAAACCCCAATGGAAGACGATTTCGGTATATCTAAATATGTTTAGTAAAAGGTAAAACTTTCGTAATCTCCACGTAAATATCGAGTGACGTCAGACGCAAGCGATCAATTCCGGCGTAACATTGAACTGATTCAGTTCGGTTCAGTTGGACATTGCACAAATGATTCAGATCACTTGGATGTCAATGTGATTACACGAGGTAAAAACAATAGAAATACTGTTCGTTTTCTCACAAAAAACGCTCGTTTTGTGTTTAAAGGCCATTAAATCAGTCATTAAGAATCATTAAATCATGTTTAATTTTGACTTCTCTGTGCATGCTCTTTGGTGGACCCCCTTAGCCTCCAGTGTATGACTGATAGACAACAACGGTTTGACTGAAAAATGTAAAAATTGAAAATGAATGTTAACCAGTTAAGCTAAGTGGTTTCTTAAGTTTTATAATGAATCTGCCATGTCATGTTTATGACAGGTTGTGTTGTCATGACAAAGACACTGAAAGGTTATGATGTATTGGTTTATGTCAAGGTATCATTACAAATACATCTCAAACAATGTCATATTTTCATAAAAAATGTCATAATTGAACGAATGACACTTAATGACAGTTGTCATAAACAAGTAAAGTATTACCAAATTTTCTATAAACGTGACATTTCTCAAAAATATACTCTTTGTATCAATGTTGGACGGTTTCGAATGGTTTTGACAAATTGTTTTAGCCATAGTTCATTTTTAATGGCTCTAAAAATGTCATGTTGTGTAACCATCAAGTAAAGCGAAATCAAAAATTTGCCTTTCAGAATCAATACAATCTTTCAAATCATTCAATTTTTGTTTTTTCTATTTTAAACCCATTGACATTTTACAACCTGTCGTAAAACTTTTTTTTTCTGCATGTGGGTTGCACCATGTGACTGATTTGGCGGACAAATGTTTTTCAAAAGTGGATCTAATAAGCATTGAATTTCAATAATTTCATTAATTTAATAAGGCAATGACACTAAAACGAAGTGAAAAACGTGCATCAAGTGGTGTATTCAAATCATTCTATGTATGAATTGCATTTTAAATGTCTTTTTGATTGATTCAGACTAAAAAATGAGCGTCAACACATCAATGTTATATAAAAACAATATAAATGTCAATAAAAAACTAATTTGTTACATTTATGTAGCGCTTTTCTAGGTACTCAAATCGTGACCTTTCTGCGTACTGACACAAGATGCTCTTATTCTGAGGTGTGTTTATCAATTGCTCTGGGAAAGCAGCCTCTTATGTAATGTTAGATTATACAGAGACTCAATGTAAAACTCATGGGGTGGGGTAAGGAATAGGCCAGTTCATTTCTGGTCCCGCAGTGAGGGATATTTGTGGCTTCCCAGCATGGTTTACCCATGATCTCACTTCATACAGTTCGTTGCTGGGGTTTGATGCTCTGTTACAGCATTTTTGAAACTTGACAACTGACCAACCTGGTTCACATCTAGAGCTCACATGCAAAATAATACTTCATACACATTTGTCTAAAAGACAAAACACCACGGTAAGTTTCAAAAAGAAACCCAAATATTGTCAGGAACTTAAATAATCATTGCGTAACGGCCTTTGATCCGCTTTGCATTGCTGTTGGGGCTTGGCCAGTCCGGGCGGCCATAATGGCTCCTGCAGACTCCGCTATAAACTGCAAGCCGGAGCGCGCCAAACTTCTGGAGCTCTAGCTGACCGTAAAACCCACCGAACTGGCAGCACATTGGCCTGTCAGAAAAGCATAAATGACGAGGAAAGAGAGATGGAAATGATGGTAAGGTAAAGATGTGAAAAGCAACAAAGAGTTTCAACTGAGTTTTAACATTAGACGCCAAACAAAATCAAACATGATTCAGGTCAAAGTCCACAGCCATAAGTTTTCTCTCAAGACTGGCTTATGTAGATCTCATCACTTCAGAAAGTATAGATGCCTGGTCTATACTACCCAATACCCCCATAAATCAAGTGTGAATTAATCCCTGGAGAGACGTTTCAACAGTACATGTCTTACGTCCCCAACCATACGGTACGGACGTCAAGGTTCGGTGCATGCAGTCGCACTATAAGTTCAGTCATAGCCAATCTACATTGCCAGAGATTTCAGAAGTTTTACCTTTCACTAAACATATTTAGATATATGGAAATTGTCTTCCATTGCGATTTCCTGTTTATCAAAATATGTTTAGATCTTCACGGTGAAGGGTCACACTTCCAAAATCTTTGAAGGGTCACACACCATCAATGTATACTTGCATTTACGAGTCATTAAATCATGTTTAATTTGGACTTCTCTGCATGCTCTTTGATGTGGACCCCCATACCTGCATTATATGACTGACAGACAACAACGGTTTGACCGAAAAATATCAAAATTGAAAATACTGTGGAAACAATAGACACCTACATCTTGGATGCCATTGAGGTAAGCTAAACCACCCCCCCCCACCACACACACACACACACACACACACACACACACACACCCCTCTCCCGCCCTTCACGTCCCACTCCAAAACATGTTCCCGCTCTCCTGTTCCATCTGAAAAATCCCAATGCTTTTAATTCAAAACAAACGTTTCTTTACATCCTGGCACTAGAAAGAAAACACACATCTTAGATACATTATGTGTGATGGTAACATCATAGCATTCACCAAGCTCCAAGAACAGTCTAAAATGTCTCTAAACACCTTTTGTTTCATCAACTCCAGACATCAATGAATTTCAAAACATCACACCAAACTCATTTCATGAGCAGACTTCAGGATCATTGGAAAAATGTGACTGTGGCGACATTCCTGCAAAAATAATATTAGTTAATCTGAACCACACAGTTACGCTATACCCTAAAACACACTCTATTAAACTGATACAAACTCTGCCAAACAACCAAACTTAAAATTGTCGCAGTTTCCTTATTGCAGGAATAACCTTTGATTTGCTTTCTAACAGATAAGATCCACATTTTCAGAAAAATTCAATTTACAGTAAATAATAGCTCCTGAATACTTCGTCTTCACCAATTTAAACAGGTGGATCACATAACATTATTTCTGTTCGAAGTTCTGGATGGTTTAAAATCAATTCTTTATTCTTACTGACATTTATCAATAAAGAACTCACTTCTTTTCACTTGTCTTTCTATGAAAGTGCAACAAGTGCCATGTCGTCTGCATATTTCATTTGTATAAACAGAGGACAACAGGTGCCCCAGTATTTTTTTAAAACATTATATTTGATTTTGGTATTTCATTATTCACTATTGTTCATATGCAATGAATTGTATGTACTGTAAAGGTACATGAGCTAGTGATGCGCGGGTCGGCTTTTTTTCCAACCCGCGGGTCACGCTTTTATGAAATTATTTGGCCCGCCCCAGCCCACACCGCACCACCGTCTCTATTTTTACAACCCGCCCGCACCCGCGACCGTTAAATAGACATAGTAGCTACTAGGCAGGGATGGGCAGTATTTCAGATACATGTATTTAAATACGTATTTGAAATACAAAATACTATTTTGTATTTTGTATTTTAAAGCCTTTAGAAAAAATCTAATGTAATTTGTATTTAAATACATTTAAGATGAGTATTTTTGTATTTTCAAAATACTCAAAATATTTTGAGCCAGTCAACCTCTTTATCAGGGTACTGTTGTCATGCATCAAGGATTTGGACATCTTGAACCAGTATCTACTTATTAGACAGCTGTTTGTGAGGTTCAACACTATCATTCCCTCTTCAGCTCCTATAGAGCGCTTGTTTTCCTTTGCGGGTTTAATCAATAGGCCTTACAGACGACGCCTTAAACCCAAACTTTTTGAAAAGCTGGTGGTGTTAAAGGGGTATCGAATAGATGGATGTCTGAAACACATAGGTACACCACCTGGAGGAGTACACCATCAGTTATTTAAAGAGGCTCCATGCGTTTTCCTCAAATTTAAACTCGCGACTGACACCATGTGGCCCAAAACCAGAACTGCTCTTCCTTTCTGCTCGCAGCGCGTGCTCGTACGTGCACGTCATCCGCTACAAGGAGGTCAACATTATGTTTACACAGGTAAGAACAGTCAAATACATATATTGTTTGAGATAATTGTTCTGCTTGCGAACTTGAGTGTAGGCTACTTGCTGACTAGCGGTGATGGCAGAGTGATCTGAAACATTTAACATGAACGCGCTTGACGTCACATCTGCAGACAGCGCGGGAAAAGTCCAACCCGACAGAAAATAGGAAAAATAGGATAGAGGCTTATAGGTGCACCCACTGTGAGCGGACAAGGTGTCAGTATGCTCATCAGGAGATGTTTGAGTCATAAATGGTAAAATAAAAAGGCTATTGTTACATTTATTTTGGGGGAAAAGCTGCATATAGCGTCTTTAAAATATAATTGACTGTTTGTTATTGAGTTCTTGCTACTGAGTGCGAGGTAATGATGGTGATAAAAAATAATAAAAGATGTTTGAAATTATTATTATTTTTTTTTTAGTTTTGTATTTCCTACAGGGCTGGGGAGGGAAAGAGGTATATAAAATGAAAACGAAAGTTTCTAGTTGCACACAATCTAAATAATTGTTGGCATTCAGAATAGGCCCAGATAGATTTCAGCCTAATAGGGATGCCTGCACTGAATCGCCAATTTCACATGTATTTTCTGTATTTTCAAAATACAAAATACTGTATTTGTATTTAAATACATTTTTCCACACAGTATTTTGTATTTGTATTTAAATAAATTTTTCCACACAGTATTTTGTATTTGTATTTAAATAGTTTTCCATGTATTTATGCCCATCCCTGCTACTAGGCATTGTAATGTAAATGAAAATAGCCTTTATTTCAGCCTGAAAGTACTTGGAAACATTGCCTTGTAAACTGGCAACAACAGACGATTATGAATATGAACCATAAATCAGGTCATATCAATAAACATTTTCAACATTTACAAAGCAGCATTTGTAATAGGCTAAACCATTTTTTTTCTTAGACCCCCCACAAATATGTCTTGACATGCTGGAAGTGGACATTTTGTGGCGCTACTGTTTGTATATTTTTTACACGAGTTGGACTTCAGGTAGCCGAGACTACTGTTGTCTCCTGCTAGCCTGCAGCTTATGAGAACCGCTCCCAAACATTAGATTTAGCAGCCTGACCTTTTTTCTTTTAATCATGTATATTCCTGACCTCAATTTCTCCCGCACCTCGTCTTCCATCTTCACTTATATTTCTCCGTTGTTGTTGTTGTTGTCGAGGCTGGCGGCAGGAGCTGCTTGGCGCGCCGCTTCCGTGACGTGTCACGTGACACCAAAGGTTTAGGAACCTCACGCAAGTTACGTTGCTACGGCAATCGTATTGTAACCTTATCAAATAACCTTATAAAATATGAAAATAGATATTCCCAAATATTTAATATAGGCTGGAAATTGCAAGCAACATACATGGATAAAAATTAATAATAATAATAATTAATGACCCGCCCCAACCCGCCCCGCAAATAAAGGGACAATTTCTTGACCTCGCCCAACCCGACCCGCAGGTTAGAAGTCGACCCGCGCATCACTGAGCCCATGTCATCAAATATAGTTTTGCTTGGAGTATTTCGCTTTTTTCCACCAAAATGGCCATGGCTTGTAGAGATGTTTTCTTTAAAAAAAGTACAATTAACTAACTAAATTAACCCTTTAACCTGGACTTTCCAATGCTGCATATGAGAAAGTACAGTTTAAGAGATCATGTTTAATTATTAAATCCATTCTCTTGAGCTGATGTTTCATGTTAATTACATCTGTGCATTTAATTTCCTGCTTCTTTATATTCAGCATGGTCCTTCAACTTCTTTTCTTTAAAAGCAATAAATCATGAGCGGCTTGGCAAGCTATATTTACAATGAGCTTCCTCAACACTAATAGCTGTCCTTGATTACCTTTGACTGAGTAGCCAATAACATGGACTCATCCTGAGAAACATGATTTTTCAAGTTAGTTTGACTATCTTTAGAAGGAAACCTGGCAATAAGAATGAAAAACCTATTGCGTAGCAGCAGGAAAATGTAAATCTCATGAGCTGAGAAAACATCAGCTGTATAAATACATACAAGACATATCTGTGAAAGAGAGGCATTACTGAAACTTGGCTCTGAAATGTTCTTCTCTTGGAGACCACCAAGTTGTTTTCATTGGCGTTTGTGATTTATAACATTACGTTTTGTGGTTTCCCATATTGATATATATGGTTGTAAGGTTTTGTTAGACTACTTTGCAACACATGTACAGGCCTCTCTTAAAGGAAATAATGATCTTAAAATGTGGATGTATACTATACCATTACTTATGAAGAAGAATGTTGAATGAACAACTTCACGTAAGAAAGCTATTAGCCTTTCTGCTCCGCATCTTTTACCTAGAGGAATCTGAAAATATTCTTACAGGCTTTGTGCAACACGTCCCATGGTTTCATCAAGCATATTTCAGATATAAATCTATGTATCCTTTTGTTTTGTCAAAAAGACATACAGGTTTGATGATATGAGAGAAATAGTCCTTTGGCTTTACGGATAGTTCACCCAAAAATGAAAATTCTGTCAGTATTTACTCACCCTCATATTGTTCCTAACCCCTAAGACCTTCCGTTCATCTTCAGAACACGAATAAGATATTTTTAATTAAATCTGAGAGTTGGATCACTCCTCCATACTAGTCCATAGGCTTCTTGAGGGATTGAAACTTGCCGCCCTTTAAAAGTAATTAAAGACATCGTTAAAATAGTCCAAGTGACGACAGTGGCTCAATCTTAACTTTATCAAATGACGAGAACACTTTTTGTGCACAAAAACAAACATAAATAACGACTTATTTCAACTATTCACTTCCTCCTCTTTGAGCATCTAGTCAGTTAAACTAGTGTAATTGCGTAGAGCTATGTCACACGTAGGCTCACTATTGGCTCAACGCTGGTCATGTGTGTGATGCGTGTGATGTACAACAACAGATCATACGCCGTTAAACTCAGTACAGTGTTGCCAACTTAGCGCCTTTGTCGTTATTTATAGCGACTTTTCAGACCCCTTTAGCAACTTTTTTTCAAAAAATCAACTAGCGACAATTTTAGCGACTTTTGGACAAACCTCAGTAACCTCCAAATGTTGCCAGTAGGCCTACTGTCCTGCGAGCACGAGCTCTTGCTTTCTCCCTGTCGTCACTCTCTCTAGCCTGCGTCTTCCCTGTTTGTGAATGGCTGAGAGGAGCGCATGGCCGCTGGCAGATGCGAATGAGCAGTGTTTTTCCACTGACTTATCACTTATCTGCTTTTCTTTAGTTTGATATTTAAAGAATGTAGTTCGACCATTTTCATTTTCTTGTGCTTGGTATTACTTGACTTGTAACACTCACTATCACAGAGCTTAGTTCATCCGGTTCTCTAACTCTCTCAATTCAGATAATGTTCCACATAGGCCTATATAAAATCATTCACTACATTATAGTTACTCGTTCTATTTGACATTCGGCTATATTATATTAAAAGAGCATTAATTTAGAGAGAAAACGCACTAGGCTGACAGAAAGCAAGTATTGACGTCAATGACATCATTAATATGCTAATTGGCGTATGACGTCATGTAGCGCCATGTAAGGCCTTAGCTAGCCTCGTGAGACCATCCTGATCTCGCGAGCTTTCAAAGTTTCACTCGCAGATCAGTCTGGATACTTTCCGTTAAAGAAAATTTGGGAGCAGTTCACCAAACGAACGTCCAATCAGCGTTGGCTTTGAGGCGGGTTGAGGTGTGACGCATGAGAAGCGTGACAGTTCAGTCCAGAGTCACATGGCGGCTTCAGCGGATGAAACTAGCATCAGCGTGGCTATCGAGCAAGTTTTATCGGAATTACAGAGTATTTCCTCACTGAAAGAAGAGCAAAACACTGCTCTGGAGGCTTTTCTCAGAGGAAAAGATGTTTTTGCTCTTCTCCCGACTGGTTTCGGCAAGAGTTGCTCTGATTGGTTGATTTGGCCCATCTATCACCAACATGGGCCAATCAGCTAACCAGTATTTTCGCCTCTTTCCAAAACTACTTCAACGGAAAGTTTCCAGATGGATATGCGGAGCAAATCCATCTGGCGGAGTCAGGTTATAGGCCTTAGCTACTTTCCTTAGAAAATAGTTGGCAACAGTGAAATAGTAACCTGACTTGAGGCCAAGAGAGAAGGAAATTAAAATTTGAAATAAAGTCGTTATTTTTGTTTTGTTTTTGCGCACAAAAGTATTCTCGTCGTTTGATGAAGTTAAGATTGAGCCACTGTAGTCACTTGGACTGTTTTAACAATGTCTTTAATAACTTTTCTAGGCCGGCAAGTTTCAATCCCTCAAGAAGCCTATGGACTGAGTATGGAGGAGTGATCCAGCTCTCAGATTTCATAAAAAATATCTTAATTCATGTTCCGAAAGATGAACGAAGGTCTTACTGGGGTTGGAACAACATGAGGGTGAGTAAATACTGACAGAATTTTCATTTTTGAGTGAACTATCCCTTTTGTTAACTTTGGTTAACAACCTCTGACATTTACATAACAGCATTCCCTCATTTCTGCGGGTGTTTCCTATTATTTGACCTTTCTGCTTCTAAAAAATGCATATTATAAATATCCAGTTGCATATAAAGATTGTTTATCTTGATTTACCTGCAGTTAATACGTGTCAAAGTCTGCAAAGTCTCTTATTTCACTCATGGTACTTTTGTCCAGTAAATTCATCTAAGTCCAAATGTCTGGTACCTGTAAAGTGTGATAAGTCTTGTATTGATTGTTTTTGACAAATTTTCACGTCTTGAGATCACTGTAAGCATATGGTCTCCAGACCTACTTCCTTTATCTCACACAATGCATGATGGCAATAAATATTGACTTGATTCCAAAGATCACATACGAGATGAGCACCTTTCATGAACCCAAACATGGGGCCTTCAAGATGCTTGCCAATCAGCCACATCCATCCTTGTGAAACCGACAGTGGCTACTGTTCTAATGTGACAGCCGGTTGAAACAGGATTGAGAATTTGTTTAAGTAAAACGTCAAAATCCACTGGCTGGAAACAGGTGCTGCATTTGGCTGGATCCTGATTGATCTTACGGTGGTTGGAAACTATCTACGGATGGCAGGTTGTGCTGTTTGGAACAGCAATAATGAAACATAAAAAATGTGTTGTATAACAACAACACCTGGAATTTTTGTGTCAAAATTATTTCTGGCATTGCCACTTGATGGCATAATTAATGTATCTTTTCTGTCCAAATTCAAGCTCTTGGGGGATTTCCTACCCTGGCTTTAACACTGTTACATAACCACTGTTGCCTCTGTGATACATCAGGTGATACATCATTATGTTGGTTAAGTAATTAACACCATCTGTGCAGAGAGATCCTTTTGTTTATGTCCATAAAGGATGTGAACTGTGGCCGTGAAAGGCACAAGCAAACCTTTGGCAAAGAAATTTGAAAACAAGTGGTAGAATTAAAATGAACTAAAACAAACATTTCAGAGATATAAACTTCCAATTGCAATCCACTTTATTTATAAAGCACAATTTAAACAAACACAAGGTTTCCAAAGTGCTGTACACCACAACAATAGGAAAATAAAATAAAATAATAATAAAATACAATAAGCACAATAGAAGTTATAAAATAAGACAACAATAACAACATTAAATCAAATCAAATAAGTAAATAAAATAAAATGTACCGCCACACAACACATTTAAATCATCAATCACAATTACCTGGTTTTAAAAGCCAGGGTAAAAAGATGAGTTTTAAACAGATTTAAAAGCAGCTTCAGTGCCAGATTCCATCAATCCGCCCACCCGATCAGCACTCCGGATTTCTAATCACCATCACCCAATCCCAAACCCAATTCTCTTCAATCCATTACTCACCTGACATTCTCCATTGTAGCAACGTATTCAATAAACCTGTTAAACTCACCTGTCTGTGTCTTCCGGTTCCTGACAGAAGACCAGGCCAGTAAACATGCTACAACCCACTCCCAGCACCACCGCCGTAGCGATCTCTCCGCCAGCTCCCCCATTCCCCAGATCAGTTCATCACCACCCGCAACCTTCCCAATACCAGCTTCTTCGTCCATTGCCTCTGTATGTCCCATGGCCCAACCAGTGCCCTTCTCAGGCGAGGAGGGGGAGTGCAACGGATTTATGCTGCAGTGCGAGCTCTATCTGTAGATGAATCAGATTTTTCTGACAGAAGATCAGATTTTTCATATTAAACAAGGTAAATCTTCAGTGTCTTCCTATGCCTTACAGTTTTGCACTCTTGCAGCCACATGTGGGTGGAATGAGTCTGCGCTGATTACGGCGTATCGTCATGGTTTAAACCCAGAGACTCGGTTACAACTCAGCTATCTACGATGACGTCGTGGGTCTCGAGAGCCTCATCCAACGCTCCATCCGCGTAGATCAACGCCGCATCTGCATGCATGTCTTGACACTTCCACACCTCCTCCTCCCTCATCCACCATCAGGCGTGAACCTTCTAGCACCAGAATCCATGGATATTGGGTCCCATCATCTGTCTTCATCTGAACGTCACGTCGTATCTCCAATCATCTCTGTCTGTATTGCGGAGCTACTGGCCATCAGCTTCCCACCTGTCCCATTCGTCCTCCTCGGCCCGCGGTGAGTACAGTCCGTCTACCGCTGACCCATCTCATCTATGAAAAATACATCAGCGAACATCACTTATTTAACATTCGATCTCTTCCAGTACAAGCCCTGATTGACTCCAGATATGCAGGCAACTTCATCGCTCTGTCCACTCTTCAACGACTTCAAACACGTCAATCGAGCGATTCCCCAAACCCTCCACATCCACTCCATCCTGGGGTAAGCGCTGGGCCGAGGAAGAACTGGACACCGCAGCCCAGACATCACTCTTCAGATTGGCCATCTCTCATCGTGAGGAAATATCATTTCTGGTGTGGAATTAAAATGGAACATATAATTAAATATTCCATGATGTGCTGAATCGCTTCATCATCATCTATATCGACGACATCCTCATCTATTCCGCCAACCTGCCTGAGCATATTCTGATCATGTACCGATTCATCTCTTCATCGCCTGAGAAAATCACCATCTATATTTGAAGTTGGAGAAATGTGAGTTCCACCAAAAATCTATCCAGTTCCTGGGATATGTCATCACTCCGCAAGGGTCGCCATGGACCAGAGAAAGGTGGACACTGTCACTAATCTGGCCGCTCCTCACCAACATCAAGGAACTCCAATCGATTCCTGGGCTTCGCCTAACTTCTACCGTCTTATTTATCAAAGGTTTCAGTCAGATCTGCCGCTCCTATTACTTCTCTCCGCAAATGCGGGGCCAAGTCTCTGTCCTGGACCACTCAGGCAACCATCGCCTTCGAAGAGCTGAAGAGGTCATTCAGCTCTGCTCCTACCCTCGTCCTTCCGGATCCTGAGATCCCATTCCTCGTTGAAGTCGACGCCTCCACCACCGGGGTAGGAGCAGTCCTCTCACAGCGGCAGGGGACTCCACTCCGACTCCATCCATGCGCCTTCTTTTCCAAGAAACTGTCCCCGGCGGAGCAGAACTATGACATTCGGTAACCGAGAACTGCTCGCCATCAAGCTCGCTTTGGAAGAGTGGAGGCACTGGCTGGAGGGAGCCAAGCATCCTTTCGTCGTCATCACTGATCATCGTAACCTTGAATATTTACGTAAAGCCAGAAGACTTAATAACCATCAGACTCGCTGGGCACCCTTCTTCACCCGTTTCAATTTTCTTTGAAAGAGGAGGCTTGTCTAATGTGAAGTGGCAAAGCATTCCATAGTTTTGGAGCTGCAACAGCAAAGGCTCGTTCTCCTTTAAGTTTTAGCCTGAGTTTCTGACACTGTCAGGACCGAACTGATCAACAGACCTGAGAGAGCGGCTGGGAGTGTAGCGGTGCAGTAACTCAGCGAGGTACGGTGGGGCAAGGCCATTTAAGGCTTTAAAAGCTAATAAAAGGAGTTTAAAATGAATCCTAAAATGAACAGGCAGCCAGTGTAGTGAAGCTAGAATAGGTGAGATGTGCTCTCACTTTCTCGTGCAAGTTAAGAGACAAGCAGCAGCATTTTGAACCAGTTGAAGATGGGCAATGGAGGTACCTGCTCACACCCGAATAAAGTGCATTGCAGTAATCCAGCCGAGTGGTCACAAAGTCATGGATTACTGTCACAAAATGCTGTCTCTGAAGAACTGGTTTTATTTTTGCCAGCTGCCTTACCCTTAACTGGAAAAAGCTAGACTTCACGTACGGCTTTAATTTGGGTGTCAAACTTAAGGGCAGTGTCCACCTTTACCCCCAGATTTGTAATAATTTGCTTACGATAGTGCTAAAGGACCTAGATCAATCAGGGGGTCTCAGATGTACCACTAACGCTAAAGACCATGACTTCTGTCTTTCTTTCATTAAAATGTAAAAAATTTAGAGACATCCAGGCCTTAATGTCATGTAAACACTCTAGCAATGGCTTAAAACAATAGGAGTCAGACTTACTGAGAGGGACATGTCATCTGTCATCTGCATAGCAATGAAAATAAATACCATGCTTCCTGAGAATTGAACCAAGAGGGAGTAGATAGAGGGAAAATAAGAGAGGGCCAGAGCACAGAACCCTGTGGCACCCCCTGTGACAGGGGAGCAACGGAGGAAACACAGTCAGCACGGCCAACACAGAAGGTTCGCTGGGATAAGTAGGACCTGAACAGCATGTTTAAAATTAACAGGAACCACTCCTGTAGACAGACTGCTATTAATAACTGTAGTAAATGATGGTCCAATATATGGGAAAACCTCTTTAATAAGTCGAGGAGGGAGAGTATGACCTGGAGAACCTGAGGGCTCCAAATGATCAGAACAATCTTCTGCACAAAAGACAAAGTCACAGGCTCAAAAGTGTCCAGAACAGCAGAGCAGGGGACAAACACTGAAGGATCGAAACCAGGGGGTGAAAATAAGTGCCTTAGTGGAAAATACTTTATCAATAAAGAATTTAAGAAAGTTTCACACACAGCCCGGGAAGCATCAATTGCTACAGTCTGTGGTGCATTCAGGGCAGAGTTGATGACCTTAAACAAAACACGAGGCTTGTTTGAGTTTAACAGAATAATATCAGAGAAATAGTTTTTTTTGCCTTTTTTTCAAGAGATTGATAATGATGCCAACAATCCTTCAATATTTGAAAAGACACTTGTAATTTGTCCTTCTTCCACCATCTTTCAGCTTTCGACACTGCTGTCTGGAAGCACGGGTGGATTCATTCAACCAGGGGTCTGACTTAGTGTTTTTACATCTGATTTTTAATGGAGCAGCGATATCAATAGCAGATTGCTTGTTCCAGGGCCATCGCCTTTTTTATAATCTGAGAAACAGACATTTCTAGTCAATTTCTACAGTTGCCGAGGGGTTAGTCATGACTGTATACAGAGAAAAACACACATGATGGGCTCAATATTCCTTACCTCAAAAACATTCCAAGACATTGCTTCTGTTTAAAAAAAAAAAAAGCTTTAAAGGAATATCTTAAAGTAAACTATAAATATAAATTACTCGTCATTCCAAACCTCTATGAAGAAGAAATGTTTAAGAATGTTCATGCTGCTTTTTTCCATATTAAACGTAAAACGTTGTGAGATTTATTAAATCAATACAGAATTTCACAGACTACAAATAGCCGCATTATTACAAAAATTGGGCAGCAATGCAACTAATAAATAGCCAGTGTTTTACTAGAAGTGCACACAGAAGCACACCTTAATCACAGCAGGCATTTAACAAGCTTCTGACGAACAGAGCCCACTCACTGACGTGAACCTGCATCACTTTCTGGATGCACTGCAGGGAAATCTATGATAGCTAATCGTAATCCAAGCACTGAGCTGCATCTGCAATTTACCCTACAGCGGCTAAGGGGTTAGTCATGCCTGCAGATAAGAAAAACACATGATAACAGTTTACCATCCTTTCCTCAAAAACACCCCAAGATAACCGTTTTTAAAGTAGTTCCTGGATTCATGATGGAAGAGAGATTAAAAACGCTTCCTGCTTCTGCTAGGATTTTTCCACTGAGAGGTTTAAAAGCATAGTTCTGTCATCAGGTGCAGAACTTCATGTTGTTCCAAACCCAAATCTTTCTTCTCTATGGCATCGGGAGAATATAGCACACGAGTCAAATGGGCTACTTTTAAGGTGGTTTTTGGAGCTTGATGGGAAAAGAGCATTCTTTACATTCTTTAAAGTTGGCATGAAATGGAAATATAAAATAATATCATAAAATGCTAGCCGGACTTCGTCACACTCATATTCTTGTCAGAATGTGAGTTTGAAACAACTCCTCCAGGCTTTGATTATGAGGCGTGTCTTAAAATGGTAAATGGTAAATGGACTGCATTTATATAGCGCTTTCATAGACCCAATGGCCACCAAAGCGCTTTACAATTTGCCTCACATTCACCCATTCACACACACATTCATACACCGACAGCGACGGCAGCCGTGCAAGGCGCCCATCCAGCTCGTCGGTGAAGCAGCTGGGGTCAGGTGTCGTGCTCATGGACACCTTGACACTTGGTCATGTGGAACCGGGGATTGAACCACCAACCTTTTGGTTTGTAGACAACCTACATGAACCACTGAGCCACTGCCGCCCCAAAAAAACAAAAAAACTCTGCACTCAATTGGATAGTTGCAGAGACCTACAACCAATCAGAGCAACGCAGTAAGTTAACTACTTTGCATATTACAGTTGTCAACTACAGAACTTACTTATTTATTTTAAAAGTAAAATAACGAGTGTTGCTTCTTTTACTTGGTCCTCCATGAGTGTGACCAAAGGAGAAACCACAACGACCACAGGCTTTTCACGTCCCATCTTCTTAGCGACCATCGTAGCCAGCTGATAAGTTACACTTTTCCCGAATCATGTAGGAAGGACGGCAAAAATATCTTTCCGAATCGACAAATGCCTTGATTGCAGTTTTCTGTTCGTCTATTAAAATTAATGCGCTGTCGATTTATTTTTCAACATACGGCGACATCAGAATCTATACATCTCAATTCTCCAGCTGCAGTCATCTTTGAGGGAAACAGCAGTTAAGCGCTCTTTGATAATGTGATGATTACGTCCCTGCAGATCATCTGTCCATCATCGTGTAAAGCCCGCCCAGGCAATTTGATTGGCCGATAATTTTTTGACTGATCATAATTACTCCTCAATGGATTCGAGTCCAGACCGAACTTCCTGACCAAAAAATGTTGTGAGCGGGGTTAGGGCTGGCATCCAGGCTAATATTAATATAATTATATTATTGTGAACCATTCATAATTTTTCAAAATATTGATCTTCCATCACAAACTCCGCCCCTTTCTTTAAATTCAGATCTACTTCTATCCAATCAACAACCAAGGGATATAACCAAGTCCCCACTCTACATGTTTTACATGTTTTAGAAGAAATGATCTGTCACTTTCTTCTGTTACATTGCATATTTCAAATTTGTGTGTGTTTAAGTCACGTCACAATGGTCGTGCCAAGTGCAAATTAACACCATAAGCTGAAAATATCATAAAAAAACTCTTCAAGCCTAGGCGTTTCCAGGTTGTGGGTGTCATTTAACAAAAAAATCATTATTAAACATAATAATTATAAATGTTGAGTTTTCACACATTTCCCTGAACCATTAATGAAGAATAGTATTGATGATAGCCAGTAAACACTCATTTATCTGGTTTATGAGGAGGCAACATTATGCAAAAAAACTACATTTCCCATCACTCTATATAGCATAAGAATAATAGAATAAACAAATGTGTGTCTATTTATGTTACATCAGATTTAAAAACGTTCAGGCTTTTTGGAAAGTCAACATCCATCTTACTTAAAATCACTTGAACGCACATCATGTTGGAATTTCCGAAACTAAAAAGTAGGAACTTCCCTAGAGAACTTCCACTTGAAAACTTGAGCACTTGTTTTGCGGTCATAAGCCTTAAAGGTGAAGTATACTGAGTAAGTATATGAAATGCATAACATCCCAGTTTAATGATTCTATACACTGAGGACTATGAATAACATGCATAATATTTCAGCACTTTTTATTGCTGTTGCTAGAATGTGTATCATAACTGATCAAAATGGATCATAATTTTCAAATCAGTACTGGCAGTACCGCACATGCTTATTTATTATTTTGTATATAACAAACTGAAACTGAAATATGAACTGTGAGTGAGAGCATTTTGTCCTTGGCCGTTTCTCTATTCATGGAACATCAAAAAATGATTTACTTCCATAAAGCTCTACAAAACATTTGGGAAAATGAATGGGTTGCAACCAATTGTAAATGATCCTCCACAAATGTGTTTAAATGCACACATGATTTTCAGAGTCATTATATTTGATAAAGATCTGTTCTGGTACAACATGACATAGCCAAATTGTTTCTAGAAATTACCCAGGCAAGAAATTGCTGTGATTTCTGTTTAGGAAACCCAAACCTTCAGTTTTTCTTGATTGATACATGAACATTGAAGGAACTTGTCAACAGACCATTGGAAAGCAAAAATGGTTAGCACACAGTCAGTGGAATATTATGTAGCCACAGCTGGTTTTAACTGAAAACAAAACATGTTTAAAAGGTGTGTGTCCTTTATGGTGCAAGAATTAACATAGCAAATACTTAAATCTCTGCCAGATTAAAATAACATGCCTGAAATTCTTCAGCAATCAGTGTTTGTGTATCATGTTTAGGAGAAATAAGGAACCTTTTTTAGATGCATTCAATATGTAGACCTTATGGTTTGGATTGGGAACTTTAGTAACTCTCGTTGAGAGACTAGGACTTTGGAATATTTAGAAATATTTGGTATTGGAAATTATATTTTGATGTCTTCATATTCATCAAAGAATCCCGAAAAATGTTTGATGCCAAGTCAGTTTAATGGGCTTTTAAAAAACATCCCGACTCACCAGTCTCTCCTTTTCACAATTTCTCTGGTCCATCTATCAGAAATACAACCTCTGGCCTAAACCGCTGTCATGGATGGTCATGGGTGATGGCCAAGGTCATAGTGAATGAAACCTTGGAACATTTAACAAGAAAAGGAAGAAAACTGAGTTGTGAGAATCTTCCCATTAAACAGTGAAATGGCTGCAGTGGCTTTGTTATGGGTGTCTTCAGACAATGCAATTTATGACTCCCCTGAATGAAGAGGTTTTGGCAGAGGATCATAGATAAGGAATCTCTATGCCTGCCTGCACTATGTGGGAAATGAGGGGAAAGTTCATGTTTGATGCTAGAGTTCGTGTCAGTGCTTCTGTATGTGAAGCGAAACTCATGTTTCAGTATATTGAAATCATTATCTCATAATTATATGGCTCAAAAGTATCATGGGATACCCTTGTAATCTCATGTAGCCTGTTGAAAATGTACTTCAACAGGAAGAGACTGAGGCTACTAAGTGCCTCAAAGAAAACTCTAAAACAAACAAAAATTATATATTCTTAAAGGGATAGTTCACCCAAAAATGAAAATTAAGTCATTAATTACTCACCCCCATGCTGTACCAACTCCGTAAGACCTTCGTTCATCTTCTGAAACACAAATGAAGATATTTTTGATTAAATTTGAGAGGTGGATCACTGCTACATAGGCTGCCTAAGGGATTGAAACTTGACGGCCCAGAAAGTCATTGAAGAAAATGTTTAAATATTCCATGTGACTACAGTGGCTCAAGTAGAAGTTTATCAAGTGACGAGAATACTCGAGATTTCCACGACGCATGTGCGAAAACTGAACAAGAAGTAGTAGAAGGAGATCGCAATTCTCGCGCATGCGTCGTGGAAATCTCTTGAACTCTCGTCTCAGGCCTACAAGGAAGAAAAGAAATAGTCGAATAAAGTCGTTATTTTTGTTTGTTTTTCCGCACAAAAAGTATTTGCATTGCTTGAATAACTTACAGTTGAGCCACTGTAGTCACATGGAATATTTAAACATTTTCTTCAATTACTTTCTGGGCCGTCAAGTTTCAATCCCTTAGGGAGCCAATGTAGCAGTGATCCACCTCTCAAATTTAATAAAAAAATATCTTCATTTGTCTTCCGAAGATAATCGAAGGTCTTACGGGGTTGGTACAGCATGGGGGTGAGAAATTCATAACTTAATTTTCATTTTTGGGTAAACTACAGTATCCCTTTAATGTCACAACATCCCTTACAGCAAGGTTGCTTTAAATCACTTCCATTCAAGCTCTATGCCTCTGTTGTGAGTGATGTATCATCTAAACGAACGGAAAACAAGTCCAGATGCTCCTCAACAAACTGTCCCAAACATTACTTGCAGATGGATTTGTTGACAGGGCCTACTTTGGGAGCATCTAGATGTGGTGTGGTTCAGACTCCAATGCAATTTAAAAGAGGCAAACAAATGCTCAACTGCTCCAATTTTGACTACAACCAACCTCAGCCTACCATCAAGGGTCAACCAACAAAGCTCCACAAGAAAAGTCAGTTTGTAACATTCATAAGTGAGTGAAGAAAAGCAGATTAGGCCAAACTGTTCAAGACCAGCCCATATGGGTTACAACTCCCAATCGCAAAACATCCTGACCAAAGAAAGCATCTTCTGAAATTTTGGGGTATATTGCTTGCTTGAAGTTTGCCAAATGTGACAATTGTACACTAAATAAGAAATATATTGTATCTTGTTCGTGAATACATAATAGTTTTTAAAATCAGCATAACTAAATGTTGTCATTCAGTTACTCATCTTACATTGGTTCTGATCACATAACAAGGCAGAAAATAGAAATGTATTGCTTTGTATGTTAACGGTGTATTGTCCTTTTTTCTATGTTATAACAGTCATAAATAAGGTATCATTTGAAAGCTCAAACACTCAAAATTAATCCTGAAAACGATTTTGAGATTGGACATTCTGTTACCTTGAAAACGGTACTTTAAGATATTTTAGCGGATGACTTCCCCTAGTGGGTGGTGTCATATTTAAAAACTTACCAAATTTATATACACTATTTTATAATAAAATCTTTAAAAAACACAACAACAACATTGTTGGAAAGGCCTGAGACATAACGTTCCCAATCTATTATTTTGTGAGAATGCATTGAAAAGAAAATCTATCTAAACAAAAATCTCACAGAACCATTTTTGTGATATCAACTTCAAATTTGGAACACATCTTTAATTAGACACATGACAGGCCTGGCACCAGGAAACACAAATTGGGGGAATATTGACATTTCTCAGGGGAAATTTAACTCAATTAACCCATTGTGTCCCATTTAACATTACTCAGTTCGATCTTCGTGGACTTCGTAGGCGTGACACTTGAAGTCCGCATACTTCGAAGGATGAAGCGTCCGAATTAGGACATACTGTAGCTCATAAACGGCACTTGGAGAACTGATATCCTCATGTCATCATACGATGTACATCGCTCTTCTTCACAGGTCATAATGGCTCAAGAGCGACCTCTAGTTTTGTGGATGTATGAACCACACATAAAAAAGAGTGTATCAGATCAGTGTTTAGTGAAAAACGGTTAAGAATGAAGACGATATGACAAGTAAACATGAGAATCCACTAGTATTTATCCAAATGTGCAGACTTTTGGATTAAAAGCTATACTGCAATGCTTCACATAACAAATGTTCCAGCGATCGCATGATTGAACAGGTGTTTATGTTAAATAGTTTTGTCATTACAAAGAAATCTCAAACTATGGCATATATTTGCATTAAAAAATGTCATAATTGAGCAAATGACACTTAATGATAGTTGTCATAAACATGCATGAAACCTTCATTTCTTAACAGTCATGTCATGATTGTGAAGGTGTCATGTTAGTCTTACGCACACCCCTTCAAGTAAAGTGTTACCCTTCAAATGTTTAGAAACTTGTCATTGTTAATCTTTTTGCAATCATATTTTTGTAGGATAGGCTGTTTAAAAGTCTTAGATGTCACCCCTCCATGAAATGTGTCTTGTCATCTTCCCACATGTGGGTTTTAGTGAGCACACTCCTGTCTTATAGTGTTAAGTGTGCTGAAGAGTCTCAGTGTGAGCCGGGCCCCTCAAGCGAGAGAAATTAAAGTCTGACGCATCCCAGCCTCTTTCACCACCATGAACATGTGGAACGTGTAACGTCCACACATTTATGCACAAGATGTCCAGAACATTAATAGGCATTAAACCCCAGAGGGTTTAGGTCTCATCTGGATCTCAAAAGCAGAACGAAAAGACACTCTGACCTACATTCACTCAATGATCGTCTTTTCCCCAGGACATGCAAATAAAGAGGTGGAAAATACCCAGCATGCCGTTCCTGCAAAGGAGCCCTGGACGTTTCTCTTCAGCCAGTTCCAGATGTGCAGATGGTCCTTTCAGTGTTCAAGCTGATGGGGGCTCCCTGACCCCCTTAAGAATTACGGAACAAGAATGAGAAAAAATTACGGTGCTTGCTTTAAAAAGGCTGTTGCAGTATTGCCCAGCTAATTTGCTTGACATTCATTAAATTTTTCATCGCTGATATGAAGTAGATTTTGTATGTTCATTATGTTTTTTTTTTTTTTTTTTTTTTTACTTGATACATGGGTCAGTGATAGTGATTAAACAATATGGATTTTTTGATGGCCAGTGCCGATGTCCTACATGGCAGGGTGGTCGATGGCCAATATAAAACTGATGGGCTATTAGTAAACTAATGAAGACGAAGAAAGAGAGATCAGGAGCCTCTGCATTTTCAGCGCTGTCAAAATAAAAGTAAAATATCAGTAGTCTATCACACAGTGTTGGGGTAAAACATTACTAGTAACACGTAGCCTGGGTTTCCCCATGCTGCCTTGCCACAGCGTGATTTTATTTACGATGATAGGCAGCCTGGACTAACCTGGCCCTAGCCAGATGAATATCGCTCCGCCGTAGCTCCACTCACATCCATCTGGAACCTCTCCCATTGAGAGTGATTTCTCCAAGCAATTTTATGGCCTAGCCAATCAGGACGCAGGGCGGGAGTATCACAGATGTGACGTAGTGGAGAAGCGACCGTGCGTGAGACTGTTTTGATTCAGACAACAATGGCGGCTCGCATCGAGGAAGCAAGCGTTAACATTGATGCTGCTATTTCATCCGTGTTGTCCAATTTACATAACATTGTTTCATTAAAAGAACACCAGAGAACGGCATCTTCAGAGTCTGCCGATAAAGCGAAAGCACCGACTGCATATCCGACATGATCTTACCTGAACTTGTAACAATGTTAAACCGAGTTCTGTAAGTCGTCGTGTATACTTTTTTTGGTTGGCTTCTTTGTTAAAAATAAGTGTGCTGTGCATAATGTTGCCTTTTATCCGCACATTTTCATGGCACAGGCGGCATCTGATCGTTTACCGACATTGCGCTGATTGATGGCTATTCTGTTTTGTTTTTTCCCGTGCCGCTCCCATCAGCGTCACGGGTCGGCTTCGGTGTGAGTGGTTGAAATAGCACGTCGATCAAGATGACAGACACGTGGCTTATCCAATCGTATGCAAGAATTTTTGATAAGGCCCAGCCTTCTGAAACGCCATTTCAATGGATCGGTTCCAGATGGATGAGTGGAGCTAGGCGGAGCGATATTCATATGGCTAGGGCCAGGTTAAGCCTGGACACCATGAACCACATTTTCCCGAGATAGGGAACCAATCACAGAACGGGGAGGGAGCAGCAAGACGATGAGCGACGTATATGCGACACACCGAAGCAGTTTGTTTATATCTATCGACCATGGCAGCGGACGCGAAGTTACCTTTTGATTCAGCCTAATGTTTGACATTAAACATATCGGCTCAACTGGTTTGCAGAGGGATTTAAAACTGTTCCCTTTTACTGGTGATTCACTTTTTTAATTTTTACTTCATATAACATTAGCTTTTTTTGTTGATCACATATTTTACCACTTCATGTGTTTTAACAGCTAGATCGTGTTGCTATGGACGCCGTTGTTCACTCTGTTAATATAATCGTTTTTAAATGAATAAACTCCTTTTAAAGGCACACTATGCACTCTCTGATTTTTTTGTAAAACAGTGACCTCTAGAGCCACTGTGGTGTACTTGCACTGTCGTAAATAACAGTTATTCCCCTGTTACTGCATACCTACTGAACTACTGTCAATACTTTATAATAATAAAGTTGCCTATCGCGTTTGCTGGCTTATAACGTTTTTACATGATTTTTGCTAAATCACAAGTAAATAGCCTATAGTGTAGGACTAATGCATAATTTCATTTGTGTTTTTGATTGTAATGTAAACATTACTGTCAGATGACATCAATTAAATGTACGTCGCATTATTTCATAACATTGGCCGTTATGATTTCATTAGACATTATTATTACAATTTATCATAATAGCTAGCAAATTGTGTTCAATTACACTATTTACAACCTCTAGGCTTATATATGTCCTAATAATTATCTGAGATCTCATTAATTATCTGTCCTCATGATAATCGCAGGAATCAACATCAACAGCGTCAAGATTTAATTGATTCATAATCAACACAATTTGAAGAAAAATTACAGTCAGGAAGTGCACTGTTAGTCAGATAAAGTTTGTAACTTACGCACATAAGAAATCCGAACCAGACACAGGACAGGACTAACGTGATACACATCACAACACCTGAGTTCAGCTAGCAAACTAGCTCTTGTGGCAACCTCGGCAATAAAACATAATGAAAAAACAACAAAACTAAGAGAAACGACTGTTTGTTAGGAAGTCTGCCTACAGCTTTGGTAAACGAAAGCTAGACGTGTGGGAACTATTGAACTGCTCTAATTATCAACAACGGATGAATGAACAGCACCGTAAAAAATGACAAACGACAAGCTAGTGCAGCAACATACAACATAAATAGCAAACAAGTTTACAAATAAGAGATTTACTTACAAGTCCATCACAAGATCGGCATCGCTGTTCGCTGTTACAATCCAGTGCTGCTTTTAAGCTCGCGCCAACGAGTGAAAGCCTGACCGAGTGGACTCCTGTCCGGTTTCTAGCATGGTCCGATTCTCTTTCCCTTTTTCTGGACATTTCTGACCGAGTTTTCTTGGATGCGCGCAAGTAGCTTCACACAGTATTTTGTTGTTGATGTGTGTGACGTCGTTGCCGTAAACCATTTCATGATGTGTCAGGGCCGCCGCTCTCAAACTTGCATGGCTGGTTTTTCCGGTGGCGTGCTCCCCGAAGCTCTACTACCTGGATGATTTGATGCCTTTAAATCAATATTTTGTGTCAAATTATTGATTTATTTGGTAAGTAGCCATGTTAAAAGTGGGAAAATGTATAGCAACCCCTTCAGGCTGATTCAAGACCCCTACACTTCGCGTTAGAGTTTGCAGGGTTGTATTCGCCATAACAACCGTCTCGCTATACATTGTTTCGATGGGGGAGGGAAGGGTAATGTAGATTATAAGGGTACATGAATTAAAAAAATCATTTAATAATAAACACTACAATATTACATATAAAAGAAGATTTTGTCAAATTTGATTTCATTCCGACTTTAAAGAATGATCAACTTTTACATACGCCAGGTGACCTGTAAATGCGAAAAACTGTTTCCATTGAAGTTTTGCGAAATATTCCTTTTAAAATTGCCTGAAAAACCACCTTACATATGCGAGTGCAAAAAACTTGTTGTGATGATATATGGGAGTTTTTGCGAAATTGCCGTGTTTCCATTGGGCGTTTTCAATTTTCGCAATTTCGATTTGCACAATTTGAAGGGTAATAGAAAGCAGCTAGTGACATATAAAAGTCAAACCACATGACATTGATTTTGATCAACCCATCCCCTCCAAATATGAAAGGAATTTTAATCCAAAAATCAAAAACATAATAGCATTGTTTGTTCATTTAAAGGATAACTCGGCGAACAATGAACCTTTGGTCTAATAAAACATCGGTACCTAGTCAATCGTTCTCTGAGATTTGTTTTCATGATAATTCGAATGTAAAGAGTTTTATCTCTAAAAACTGTTTAGCGTATAATGCTAGTACTGGGGGCATTTAGTAAGTAAAAAGAAATCGCTGAGTTTATACCACTAACAAAATAGCCCCACACTAACCAACACATTCTCACCCCAACTCGTCACCTTTGACCAAGCTTCAATATCTGACGCTTTGGGCGCCCTTTGGCGTCAGGTCAGTTGGATGACGCGGTTAGGTTTAGGTCTGGGGTAGGGTAGGGTTACACGCAATCCTCAGGGCGTCATGGACTGACGCTAGAGGGGCGCCCCAAAGCGTCAGATATTGAAGCTTGGTCAAATGCTTCCCAAGGCGTCAGTTAAGTGACGCCTTGGGGTGAGATGCCTTGCACTAACGCAGTAACATAATGAGGCTCCATACATGCAAACGAAGCATTGAGAACTTTGTAAGTGTACAGACCGTTTAATAAGAAGATACGTTATAAAGTCAGTTCACTATGCGTATACAGACAGAAGCCATCTTAGAAAATAAGTCTCGATAAGTCAAATCATGAACGTCGTGCTGAGTGAGCTGAACTGTATGAAGTTCAGCGAACTTCTGAACTGTATGAACAGTGTTCGGGGATCGACTTATCGAGACTATTTTTTAAGATGGATCCTGCTGTGTATACATGAAGTGAACTGTCTTTATAACGTATCTTCTTATTAAACGGTCTGTACACTTACAAAGTTCTCAATGCTTCGTTTTGCATGTATGGACCCTCATTATGTTACTGTGTGAGTGTGGGGCTATTTTGAGCCTTGTTAGTGGTATAAACTAGCGATTTATTTTTACTTAGTCAATGCCCCCATTACTAGCATTATACGCTAAACAGTTTTTAGAGATAAAACTCTTTACATTCGATTATCATGAAAACAAATCTCAGAGAATGATCGGCTAGGTACCAATGTTTTATTAGACCAAAGGTTCATTGTTCGCGGAGTTCTCCTTTAAATAAAATCAATATATCCGGACAAAAAAGCATGACGTAATTTTCCCATATTACTGTTTGCTATTAGGTTCGTTAAATTTGATTTAGAAGTAAGGTTTGGAAATCCTTTTTAACTATGATACAATTCGAGCATTGGCTGGTTCCTGCAAAGACCATGTCGTCCTCTCACTTTCATTCACCAAAACAAAACATAAACCTGTCATGGTCACCGTCCGCTCACAAGCAATTATTTATGTACAACAACTTCCAGCTGTAATGTAACAGTCTGTTCTGTTCTAATCCTCGCACAAATGAGCAGGCCATGGTGATGTCTAAGGTAACAGCTGGTTACATGCTGAAGAACATGTTCCACTCCAGCAGATAGAATACAATGATTGATGGTTTAAGAAAAGAGGTTAATGTTCATGAGCACATGCTGGAGCTCTTTGTCATTAGTGTGCTGCATCTGAGGAAAACACAACACTGGAGGGTAGGAGCAGACAAATGATAAGTGGATGTCACAAAACAGGTGAGTGTTTTCCTCAGAGGGTGATGCTGTGTAATAAACTATGGTTCATGTGACTCAGCAGGGAATTTCAGTGGCTTTTCAGTTTTGAAGCCAAACACGCACATTAGAACCTTTCCAGATGCAAAACTTTTTCTTGTGTTTTGACAAGTGATGGGCATAGATTTTTTTTTAAATCTAGATTAATATTTGAATTCTGCCGAAGGCATTCCGTATATGTGAGCTACCCAAATAAATAACCTTGCAGGTAAGATGGGCAGGGCGGAGCTTCATCATGGGGCCCTCTGATGCCAAGTCATTTTAAAATATGTCTGCTCTCGAATTTTATTGTCTGCTATATTTCCTTATTTTGGTTGGAAGCAATTGGTTGATTAAACATTGATTAATATTAAGATACAATTAATACAAAATGAAATTCACCTTAATGAAAGGCTATGTTTGTGCTTTATGTTTAATGTCTCTGTGAAAATTTTAAAGCAGTCTTTCAGCGGCGCTTTCAGAGCGGTCATGTCCGTAACGGAAACTGTGATGAAACATTGTTTCCTTATAAATGCATACATGAAAAATAAGTCAAAATGAATATTTTATGTTCTGTGGAGAGCCAACCCTTCCTCATCCGGTGGGTAGTATTAAAATTCACAAAAAGTTTTTTGTGTCACGTCCGTCACAGATGTGTATTTCCCTCATATTAAATATAAAATGCAGAGTGATTTTTTTTCTAATGACTCTTTTATTAAGTAAGTATAGCCTGCAATGCCAGCCCTAACTCTGCCCAAAACATTTTTTGGTCAGGAAGTTCGGTCTGGAACTGAATCCATTGAGGAGTAATTATGATCAGACAAGAAACATTCGGGCCAATCAAATTGCCAGGGCAGGCTTTATACGATGATGGACAGATGATCTGCAAGGACGTAATCATCACGTTATCAAAGAGCGTTTCTCTCAAAGATGACTGCAGCTGGATAATTGAGATGTATAGATTCCGCTGTCGCGTCTATTGTAAAATAAATCGACAGCGCATTCATTTTAATAGACGAACAGAGAACTGCAATCAAGGTATTTGTCGATCGGAAAGATATTTTTGCCGTCCTTCCCACATGATTCGGCAAAAGTGTAACTTATCAGCTTGCTCTGACGGTCGCTAAGAAGATGGGACGTAATGAAAAGCCTGTGGTCGTTGTGGTTTCTTCTTTGGTGGCACTCATGGAGAAGTAAGTAAAATAAGCAACACTCGTTATTTAACTTCTAAAATAAGTAAAGTTAGGCTACGTTCTGTAGTTGAAAATTGCGCTATGCAAAGGAGTTGACTTACTGCGTTGCTCTGATTGGTTGTAGGTCTATCGACTATCCAATTGAGTGCAGAGGTTTTTTTTTTCCTGGTTTGGTTACAACACGCCTCATAATCAAAGCCCTATGGAGGAGATTCAGACTCATATTCTCTCAAGCATATGAGTATGATGAAGTCAGGCTAAAGGAAGTATGGATAAACAGACGTTTCAATATATTGGTATTAAATTCCCGCTACACTGCAATTCGGCCAGGTATACATCTGCATTAAAACATCAAAGTGAAAGTCATCATAGCTTGCGTAGTATAGACCCAGCTCCTAACCCAACTTTGAGAATAGATTAACAGTGCTGATAAAGGCCAATTTTTACTTCTGCGTCGAGGGGTACGCCGTATTGTACGACGTTGGCTACGCACGTAGGCGACGCCGTTGTGAGCATTTATACTTCTGCGTTCAGGTCTTGGTTGCTCTGCAGTACTGCTCCGAAACGCTAGTTGGCGGCGGAGGGTTTTAATGTTCCACTGTTTAGATTCCTCGAGTTGCGGCTAGGTTTACTACAAGCCTGAAAGAGAGTGGATCATGTTGGAGTTGGAGCTTATTGAGGTGGAAAAACAGTTCATTTTAGTGAAATTACTAAAACTGAAAGGCAGAAATGAGAGAAGACATCGGAAGAGATCGTTTGTGTGGAAATGCGTGAGTAGGTATGTGCGGAAATGCGTATGAGGAAATGCGATACTACCAAGCCGACCAATCACCGATCTTGCGGTCCGCATCGTCGCGACGTGTAGTTACAGTTTTGAGGAGGTGCGCGTCAGGCTACGGTGAAGGGTATGCGGTATGGGACGCGTCTGTGCGTATGCTACGCCGTACCTACTGCGCGCACCCTACGCAGAAGTATAAATTGGCCTTAAGAGTCTCACGATAACGCCGATAACGACCCACCACTAGTTTTGACATAAATGGTTGAACATTTGCACCGATATACAGGTACATTTTCCTTATCAGATTAAAAGTATAACCAGAAAAAGAAGCTTTGTGGTATATTTAGCCTTTAAAAGATTTCATTTAAATAACCTCTCTTTTCTCTAGTTGAATTCATTTACGGGTAATTGTTAGTCTGGAAGTTGGTGAAAGTTAGTAGAGAGTGTTTTTGAACGTTTGCTGGAGTAATTTGGAGCCACTTTGAGCTGGGCTTCATTTTAGCATAAAATGTCTCACAGATGGGACTAACAATGCTCCTATGTACACATCTTTATATCAAACTGGCCTTGAAATCTGAGGAATTGCTTGATGTGTGCAAAAAAATTCAGAATCAGAAAATTTGCCATTAACCAGAGGTGACGTTTTCATTGGCCATTTTTGCAGTAATATAGACCATCCAGTTCAGATGTTCAGAGAAAAAACTTCTCATCCATGTGGAATACAATGGAACAAGCCCAAACCTGAGCAGCATTATTATAGCCTATGACAAGTGATACCTGTGAAGAAGGCAACTCAACCTGACAGTTAGGTCATGGAACATCTCATTTATATAATCTGTTATACACTGTAAACGTATAACAAGGGATGCTGGAGGGGAGGCTTTAAATGTTTGTTTCCTTTTTAGATAAATTTCATACAGCCGCGTCACAATCCTTAAACTGATGCCATTTGCTCAAGGCTAAAAGACAATGGCTGCATTGTAAGGCTAAGAATGATTTTCCCTTCTTAGAAGCTCGATTTGCAGGCCAGGCATGGTGAAGCTGTTATATAAGCCATGATTTCTATGACATACACACTGCATGGAGCCCGTCATGTCTTTCCTGTAGTTTCAACGCACATCATCTTGATATGTAACAGGAGAGGCCATGAGCAGACCATGTGTCATATGTATGTGTTTCTCTGGTAGCATAGACACAATTTCTGCAGTCTGATACCAATTTGTGTACAATTTCAGTTCTTGATATTACAGAAAACAAAAAAAGTGCTACTGAAATTATTTTAAATATGACGAATTTACAAGGTCTAGTATTAATTGGCACATGTCCATTACCAGTTTTTGGAGTATGTGCGCAAATACCTATGAGGATTCAAACGATTTACATGCTGGCTATGCTAGTCCATGCTGGTCCAGTAGCTTGTATTTGATATCCTTACAAATGAACTCTATAACTAAAAAGGTGACATACCACGATTCAACCTGAAACATTGCAAAATCCATTGCTCAGTTGAAAGGAGAGCCGCTTGACCTCTTGAGTAATTGTTAGGCAGTTTAATGGCAGCATAACAATTTGAAGCATGTTCCTAAGAAGGGTTACAGGTCACCATGTTTCCAGGTATGAAAAACAAAGCTGTAATGACCTGATTTTGGTCTACAAATCTTCTCTAATTTGTCCAAGCCTCAGCGCTATCCAGCTCAGTCTTTTGAAGTAACTCATTAAGACTTTACAAGGTAATCACAGAGACTCAGAGTGGTACCAGCTGTAGAACCCATTTTTATATATATGCACCAGAAAGATGTATGTGGGGTTAAAGCTCTAGCCAAAGGCATCGCACGGCCTGTTCAGTTGATTCTGGCAACTCGCATTGTTGTAAACCGTTGTTTTGGCAAAGCAAACCGTCCTAGACATGATCACAGCTGCAAATGAGTGACGTTTTGTTTGAGTCATGATAGGGCGTGGATTTCCAAATTGTACTTTCCTTTCTAGTATTTTTTTTTTGTTGTTGTTGGTGTTGTTTTGTACTTGGAATGCTCTTTAAAATAACTCTTCTCGGAGCACGGGACGTTCCAAAGTAGATCTCAAGTTTTATGGTGCTCTGTGCTGATGATGTAGTAGGAGACACATGCTAGGCTGTAGTTGCATAATTTTTGGGCAGCTTGATTCATGAATATGTCTTTGTTCACATCCTGTGGGTCAGACGAGACTCACTGGAACGAGTGCTTCTATTTGCATGTCGCATGCAATGGCACGTGTCAGAAGCACTTTCACTATAATCACTTTCCACCCCTCCTATGTCCCTGGAGGTGAAGTTGTTTGGCAAGGAGTGTGAGGCTGGATGCCCTTCTAGACGAGACGTAATGTGCAGCGGTTAGCAATGGGCGCACATAGACAAGTGCTTCTGTCCGTGATGATGAAATAGAGGGATACTGTACTTTCCACCAGGTCAAATCACTGGATCAAGAGAGGCATATGCCATCTGCCGGTCCATGCTCATATACTCTATCATTCATTGTCCTTCTTGAACTCCCTTTAGGCTGTTTGCCATTATAGGGGTGCCCCAAGTCCGTGTATTAGGTCTAATCAGATTTTGGAGGAAACAGCCTCACACAAGCACAGACATGCACACCCACAAGCTGCAGGAAAAAAATCCTTGATGGAAGAAAAAGTGAGAGTGTGTGGTCGAGCAAGCCCAGTAAATGAAAGCCATGCTCCTAACCCCCACCCTATACACATACACACACACGTGTGTTTGTGTGTGGATCTGTGAAGGTGGGTGTGATTGAGGCACACATCAGCAATCTCCTCCCTCCCTGGTCACTATACATCCTAGAGGACTCCTCGCACTGTCTATCACTCAGCAGAGGCACACAGTGAGCTCAAGAAGTCTTGACCTGACACCAACTCAAGCAAAAGAACCAGCAGAAACTGCCTTAGAGAAATCCGGCAGCATCCCTTCTCGATTGGAGCAGAGCACCATGGCAGGCAGCACTGTCCTTCACTTGGGCTTCCTTCTGACGCTTGCAGGAATTCTCCTCCTCACATGCAGCTCCGCGCAAAGAGTCAGAGGCAAGTTCAGCACCACGGTGCCGCATGCTTGCAGAACAGGGGCACTCGTTTTTGGTTTTTGTGATGCACCTGTTTGCAGTAGTTCTTGCATAATTAGGATTGTAATAGTTAAAGATTTTTATTGGAGTTGCAGGTGTTGAGCTTTAACTATAGGACAAATTGCATTATCATTAACCTGCTTTGCCTTGGACTGGTCATCAATTTTAATTTTCATTCATTTTTAAGAACATGCAATAAATCTTGCACTTGCAGGTGCATTTAGGCATGCATGAGCAGAACTGAGTGTGTATTATGGGAATTATATGCAGCAATCAGTCTCGCATGATTATAGATGGGGCGAAGCCAAACTCTGCAAAAGCGAGAAAAAAAGGATAACTGGAGCCTGAAAGGTGCTGGAAAATTAGACATGTGCAATCTGTCTGCCATTGTCCAGAGTCCAACTTGAGAAACCAGCCAGGCACTTAGATTTTCTGTCTAATTTTGATAGACTCAAATTTTAAACAGAGTGATAATGGTTACCTCATGGTGTATGCAGCTGGCCAAAATCACAGTTTATTTTGTGCATGTATGTGTGTATGTATATATTCTATGAAGGTGTTTGATTGTGTGTGTTCTGGTCTAGTGCATGTGCGAATGTAGAATGAATACATTGCACCTTGGCATCCTGTTCAAAGTGCAATTGTGTTTAAATATCTTCCAACACCATCCATCTTAGTGCTAGAGTTGCACGTGCATATGTGGCGTGTTTCTGTGCAAGATCTCATGCCCCCAGCATCAATGTGTGCTCAGATTAGCAATGGCATTAGTAATACAAGCTCTCGGTTCACTATCAGCGCTCGTTCATCAGCTATTAAAAATCACCTCCATCTCCGGAGGGGAAGAATGTCTGCGCTGGCTCAATGCCCTTTCTCTTGTACTAAGCTTCATTCATCACAGCTAGTCAATCAGCCCTGCAGCGTACTGTGTTTATACTTTGTTGGCTTACTTTGTTTCCTTATGGATGTTGACTGGACAAAAAGACAGTTTAAATTACTGGGTGGGGATGAGTTCATATATAAATATCTCATTCTTGCTGAAAAGAAACACGCTTATCTGATTGCTCTGGTGTGGTTTGCTGGTTTTAGAGTGGTTTTGGGCAGTTTTCAGCTCAGGAGACCACTTCTGTGAAACAGCTGTATACCAACTTGGTCAAGTCAGGAGACCAGCTAAACCAAGTTGGGCAAGCTTGGCCAGACTGGGAGCCTAGCTAGACCAGGGGTAGGCAAGTTCGGTCCTAGAGAGCCGCTGTCCTGCAGATTTTGGCTCCAACCCTGAAAAAAACCCTTACCTGCCTATAGTCTTAGTAATCCCGAAGACATTGATTATCTTGTTCAGGCGTGTTTGATTCGGGTTGGAGCTAAACTCTGCAGGACAAACTTGCCATCTTAACCATGTTAAACCAGTTTAAACCAGCAAACCATCTTAATCTGGTTTAACATTTTCAGCATGAGTGATGAATTGATAATTGACGCCTTGAAAGGAAACAGCAGTCTGAGCTGTCTGCATGTTCACTCGACTTAGACATACCTTCTACTTGTTACTGTACTTCGAGTAGCCGTGGGGCAAAGACAGCTTAACAACACGTGTGCAGGCAGCTGTACTGTAAAAGCAAGCCAGAGAGGTTCACAATGCACCCTGGGAACTGCAGCCCAATGTTATTGGAGAAACAAACATTGAATTTCAAAATGAGCATGTGTTTAGGAGTGGTGATAGCAATCAAGGGTTGTCTGTATATGCCACTAATACTGGTTGTTAATATCAAAATGTGTCTAGATGAATTACTCCGAAAAGTCAGAACAAGACAGAGTGGATGAAAGGATTTGGGTGGTGAAGGGGAGATGGGAACAGCTGTTGAGTGCAGAGATCAGGACTGTTGTAAATGTGCCTGAAAGACGAATGATTTGCTGATGTATGGGAGAAACATTAGATTTCACGTTCCCTCGGCGCCTCAGGTGATTTGCTTCTTCTGAAGTTTAGTGCCATTTTTAAATCATCTTCTTGGATTTGGGTCATGTTTGTCCTTTAATGGGGAGCACAAGAGCCTGGAGTTCTGCAGAAGAACCATCTGAATTTTCCATGAAAAGTGCTGACTTAAAGAAATTGTTCACCCAAAAATGAATTCGCTTACTCTCACGGTGTTCCATTGCATGACTTTTTCGTCTGCAAATGAAGAATGTTTCAACAGTTTTTGTCTTTGCAATGTCAAAATAACTTTGGACCCAACTGACGTTGAAGAAAAGAAAGAAAGTCATACAGATTTGATTTGGGGGACATGAGGGTGAGTAAATAATGACAGAATATTCTCTTTCTTTGGTGAACTGACCCATTGGTGGTCGTTCATTGTAAAGCCAAGTTTTCTATAATTTGCTTATTTAAAGTTTTAAACAGAAGGGGGGGGGCAACTGAAATTGTTTGAGATTGATTTGATAAATTGGACTGATTTTGAATGCAGACTTGGCAAGTAACTTGTGTAGCATGGCTTCAGTCCAGGAGGAATGCTGTAAATCAAACTGACCCTTCTAGAAATCAGTGTGTTTGTAAATTATGTTTTAAGTGGAACAAGTGCCAGACGTCCAATAACAAAACTGGACCGTATTCCAGCATAAAGCTAAAAACGAACCGTATCTGACAGAACACAGCTTCAGGGGCTGGTCTTTGGCTGATCAGTCTGAACCTGGAAATCATTCAACATCTGAGCCAGGAAAGAGCATGCATGATTACAGCTTGTCAGTGGTGTCAAATGAGATATACCTTCCCCCTTTGCTTCCCCTCCAAATCTGTGCTATTTGCCCTCCCTCTGTGTCTCTGGCTTTTTAATGTACAACATCAAATCTTTGTATTCAAAAACATATGAAAGAATCAATCCAAGTGACTGGAAGCCAAAATTTCAATTGAACTTTGGTGCAAAACATACCAATTACTCAATGATTATTTTGTTAACTTCGCAAAGTGAAGTGCACAACATGACTTGGCTAAAAACATATTATTAGTCAAGTAATTGAATCCATTAGGAATGTGAAATGTTTTCTCTATCAAAGTTTAAATGTTTTGGCTTGTTCATTTTGTAATAAGAATGTGTTTCAGACTCTGAGCCTTTCAAAATGATTCATGATTTGACCAGCATGGTTCCCCTAAAAAATGTTGATTGTGTTTTCCCTTGACCGTAGAGGTTAAACCATTGTCCAGCCCTTCTCCACTGGTATGGTAAAACTCTTGTAACTGCAAATCGACATTTTACGATTCTTGTCAGATGTAAAGCTATTACATTTTGGGAATGGAAAATCCCTCAGCTATGGCTTTTAAAACCTCTGTGGTGACAAGCTGGTGTGAACAGATAAACCAACAACACCGCTCAGACCCGCAAGTGTCCAGCCTGTCCGTGACTCAGAGCCTTGGCTCCAGTCTAAAGCTACATTGACACGATTTAGCAACTGAAAAAGACATCTGATAATGAAACAAGACTGTGCCTGCCTTTTAATTATAGTTTATCAAAGTGATATGGTACATTTTTGTAATGTAAAAAACACCTAAAGAAGAGTTCATCTTAAAGTTCTCTCCATTAAGGAGTTTATTTTTCAATGATCCCAGGATTCAGAAGTGTGTATTTTTCCCTTGTACAAATTCAGCAGCTTCCCTGACCACACACATTTCCACAACTTGTTTGTTTAACTGATTTCTAAAGATTAAGAAGAGCGAGTTACTGAATCATGTTGTAGATGTTCCACCTTTCTGCTTGTGGGATCTGAAAGATGTCTGCTTAGACAGTTTGGAAACAAAAATCTTGCAGATGAAAACAAAGCTTATTTCCAAACAAAATCAGTTCATAGTGATTTACATCAAAAAATTATTATTTTTTAATTAATGTACTATAAGGGCCCTATCTTGCACCCGGCGCAAATGACTTTGTACACTGACGCATTTATTATTCCTATTTTGCACCCGCGCAAAGCGGGCTTTTCCCTTCACCGACGCACGTCGCCGGCTAAACTAGGAAATGAACTTGCGCTCCTGGGCAGGGTCAGCGTAGAAAGGAAGCGTGTTTCAGTCTCTTGTGCTATTTTGCAGTTCCAGAAAACAAATGCGCCACTAAAGTCAGTGGCACATTGAACGTTGTTCAGTAATGCTATTTTAAGCACGCATACTTGGCCATAATGTAGCGGGTGCACAATGCGCAAACACTTTGATTCACTCATCAACACAGATGCAGCAGTTTTTATTTAAATCATTCATTATAACAAGGAAACATATTAACACATGAGGAAATCATTGTGGTGTCCATGAAAATGTAGGCCTAAATCTAGCTTACACATTTATCCAATTTTTCAGGCTAATTAATGACGGATCAGACCTGTTTGCCCAATAGTGGCAAGACCATCCCCATACAACGTAACTTCTCTGTCTTTCACTGCCCTGACAAGAGCGTAGGTCTCCTCGGCTTTGAACGCTCCTGGTTAATACGCCATAATGATAACAATCTGTACATGCAACATGCGCACCTGCTCCTAAAGGGTATGTTGCATAACACTCTAATTGGTTTATTTCATGTCTACGACCCAACCACACTTATGAATAATAAAGCTATTTGAGACCAACCCCTTTTAAACTGGGCACAAGAGTAATTTCTCCGCTCGTAAAATGAGCAACATCAGCCAAGACCCCACCCTCAAATTTACTTGCGCTTTGAGCTTGGTTCTTGTGTTTCAGATCGTTAAAAAAGGGCCCTAGGTCTTCTGAAGTCATACAATAGCTTTATGTCAGGAAATCCCAAATTGAAGTCATTATTTACTGGAAATCTTCCCCTCTGGTGATCTCTAGAATGATAGTAACTGAATAAATGAGTTGAACTCAAGAACAGGAACAATTAATACATTTTTTATTTATTTAGACTGTTCTTTTCAATGTAGCCTACTGTTTATCCATTTCACAAGCCGAACTGACTGATTCATTCATGACTGGATTAACTAGATCATTCAAAAGAATAGGCTCAAAGTAAATATTCTTTCACTGATCCAGTTCTTGCTTTCAACTCATTGCATCAATGATCTAATTACAGCAGTTATTAACAGCTTACTAAAGAGGAAGATCATCCATGACTAGAGTTTCTCACACAAAGCTGTCAGTATGGTTTAAGGAAAATTGGTGTAATGCTGTTAATATTATATGAACCTTTTTTTATGTTGCTTTTTTGGTGGTCTCTATGAAATGTGTCATTTTTGGGATGAACTGTCCTTAATGAGCCTGATTAAGGGTGCTTCATTGTGATTGACAAATTAAGGACGATGACTTCAACTACCAAGCTTACAATTACTTATAAAGTGAAATGCACACATCACTTTCCCAAACGCAGAAGCCAACCTACAGCTTTAAATCAGTTGGAGGACTCTTCAATGGCCTCTTTAACTCAGCATAGTGGTAAACAGGTCTGATAGATGTGGAAAAAGGTGGAGCGGAAAAATCTTCAACCCAGCCTGGTGGCTTACTGGATTTTACAAATGGGCCCTGAAGTTGACTGGAATTATCCTCCCATGCTGAAAGTATCTGCAATGAAATGGCAGTGAAAGATGAGCACTTGGTATAAAGGATGAAATTTATAATTAATTGCTTGGCACAGGTATGAAAAGAGAAATGACCAAATCACTTTAAATGTGTGTCAGTGTCATATTCTAGAACTGTACAAAGCCTCATAATTCTGGTAAATATAATGCTGGGTAACTGGGCAGAATATTGGAGGTCCATATGCTACTGTGCTTTGAGTGAGGCGATGAGGAGCTCAACTGTGAAAGCAATTGTCCTTGATTTACCTCAGACGAATATTTCATGGCACACACTTTTGCACTCCTCAAAGTGCACTCCTTCGCCCCGTTTGGTCACATAAATCAGGAAACCCCATAAATTCACAAATCCCATTCCAACACATGGGAAACATAATGTCTTACTCTTTACTCTTTATAATTATTAATCATTATTCTATGGTCCAGTGTTCTGAAAGTCACCATTTCTGTGCAATTCCTTATTCCTGCCACTGAATGTCAAACAAGAGAAAGCAGAGTGTTTGAAGAGTTGCAGCACTGTTTTAAGCCAATTCAGATCTACAAACACTGCTTTTTCCCTCGGCACAGTGACAGAAGACAGAATATGAAGGTTCGGATCAACGCCACTGGGAATGCATAGTTTGAAGTTTGTTCAAACTCCCAACCCTGACATCAAACTTGAAGGCTACGTCTTAGGCTATGGTTCCAGCATGTTCTCCAAACAGTTTATCCAACTTCCAGAAAACGGTAACCCTATGAGACCGAGATTGGTGAGTTAAAGTATAACCACACTCAGCTGTTATTTGGCTCAAGAGCCTGATGGGAGCCCACACAACAATCACTAATGTTGTTTTGTCGGGTTCACATGAGACTGGAGGAGTAACCACAAATGGTTGATTCCTTAACCCAACAAAACCACCGTCTTGATTTGCACACCTATGTTTGCGCCAACTCTTCCATTATTTGAAAGCATAACCTGCTAATTAAACTCAAAATGAATGCTATTTGTTAAAGCTTTCGTAACCACAGCATTTGTGGACAAAAAAGCCACAGATCACGTTTGACAAGGTTAAAAGGTTGGATATTTACTCCCAGTAAGACAAACCCACAACAATTTTGTGTCTGTAAAATGACTTCCTGTGTTGTCCATTTCATCATTAATCCTCCCAGGAGCTACAATCCCAGAGTTCCATAAGGTTAGGGTAGGAGTAGGAGTTAGGTTAAGGCCAGGTCAGAGGGACCCTAAAGCCAATGTAAGTTTTTAATAAATGGGTTCATGCCAGATGCTTATTTTTGTTTCTGCAGGTAAGAGTTCAGTTGCTTGTGGATTTATTGATATCATATTGGTCATCGGATAATTTTTTGATATTGCATCTTAGATATAGGTTCCAGGCCCTAATAATATTTTTTCCTCACAATTGGACTTTATAACTCACAATTGCGAAGTTAGAATCTACAGTTAGAATTGCAGGATATAAACTTGAAATTGCAAGAAGAAAGTCAAAATTGCGAGTTATTTATCTCGACAACTGTGAGAAAAAAGTCCGAAATTGTAAGATAAGTCACAATTATCCATAAAATTCCATGGTAGAAACAAGCTTCCATAGTTATTCGGCCCTAACATGAAAATAATTATCTGCCCATCAGTGTCAGCCAGAATTTTAAACATCCTTAAAAATCTAATTTTGGGCACAAGTGTAGATTGTAGTGGAAGATCTCAAGAGTCAGAAAACCTTTGAAGTTCTCCACAATGAAAAGCACTGACGCAAAGCAGAAAAAAAGATACATCAATGCTTATAAGGGTATCCAGAAGCTTGCAAACAAAAGAATTGTTTGTTCCAAAAGGAAGGGCCTCTGAGTTTTTGGCTTCTATGCCTAAATGCAATTCAGTATAGGAACACACAGTCACATCATTATTCAATATTGGCCACAGACGGAGGGATCATTGCTCTTGAATTTACAGTGTGTGCTGAGATTTCAATATGATACACGTGCACAAACAGATGGCCGAAAGGCAAAAGCAATTATTCAGCGTCGTCCCAACCTGACATGCCACATGCACATGCACTCATAAATGTCCAGATTGTTGTGGACTTTGGAATTGGCATATTTTTGTACCCCTAATGGGCTTCTTCTTGTTTTCTTCTGCCTAAATGAGCTTTCCTCTTTGTACAAATTCATAACTGTTAGAAAGGCATAAATAACAAACTTATCACTCCAACAAATCAAATTTTGGCAAATGTGCTGTTTAATTCGGTTACATTGGAAACACAGATGTTTAGCAAACCATTGTTATCACAGTGCTATAAACTGTGTGAAAAGCTTCACATTACTCGCCTACGAGACTTTGTACTAAATAAACGTCCCACCAGAAACTTTTGGAATTGTGTCAGTGACAAATAACAGTGTACAGAGATAAAAAAGGATGCAATATTAAATTTAATGTGTTGTGTGGACATCTGGTGTAAGAAACAATTGTTTGGAAAAAGATTTAAGTAAAATGTATATTTTTACAATCCTAATCAACCTTTTCATGTCATAAAAGGTAAATTCATCAAATTTTATGAGACTTAACCATGACATACAGTCCTCCTTTTGTTGACTCCTAAACATTTCTTGTCTTGCTTATTTCGTGTATGTTGTCTGGAAGTTCACTGAAAGGACCTTGCAGTGCACCACGAAATTGCCCTTTAATGGTTTTCTTTGAACTCCCAAATAACTCTAGAAGATGCTGACTTTCACAGATGCTGAGCCCAAGTATCTGGTGGTCTGTTCAGCCCATCCCAACCAATGATGTGAAGAAGCATTGCACAGGTACTTTTTTCATTTTAAAAAAGTATGGCAAACCAAAAACCAAAACAGTCCATGACAGGATATGTTTCAGTGGAAATATGCAACAGATGTGCTATTGAACCAATGGGAATGCTTGAAAACCTTCACTTAGCATTAGCTAGAAAACATATTCCACTGCTGAATTGGATTACCGGTTTGTAACAGGTAAGGTGAACCTGGACAAACCTCTTCACCTGGTGATTCGATTCTGTCACGCCAACGTCTGTGCTACTATCCTGGGGAACCTACTTAAAGACACCCTACGAGGGAAACATCATGAACGACTGCTTGGAGGACGGGTGAGTTACACTCACAACATCTGGATTTTACTTTTCCTCCACCAACATGTTCCATATGAGTGTCCCAAATCCCTGAGGAAGACTTAATTTACTCCACTTCATATTTCAGGGGCCATTTAACCTGAAAAACATGGGGAAAAAAGATAATGAAATATCATGGCACCCTGTCTCCAGTATTCAGGGTCCGTCTTCAGAAGCATTGCAGCGCAGTGCAGGTTTTTATGCAAAGCTCTCATTGCACTGACAGGATACTGGATTTATGTTGCAACCGAGAGAGCCATTCAATGAGTGTGATGTTTTTTCTATGCAGAGGGAAAAAATGTGTGGGATATGGATCCCTGCCACTGCAGGTGTAGTGTGTGTCTACATGTTTAAATGCTTTTTGAGGATACAGGCACTGTTGGGACGCACTCAGCCTCCCTAAATCGCTCTGGGTTTCTTATAGAGAAATATGTGCGCTTTTTCCCCCTCTGTTAAGGGGAAACTTTGGAAAGGCCATTGGAAATGTTGACCTGGACCAAAACAGTTGGGAGCTAAAGACGTGTACCAGTGCTCTTTATACACCTAACATCAGCTCCTTTGTTTAAGGTCTGAGAACTGCTGTGGTGACAGAAAACCACAGTCCTGGTTTAACAAAAGTCCTGGTTTAACAAAAAACGAAATCCTCCGAAATTTCTATTCAAACTCTTTAACCTGTTTTCACTTTCTCTGTTTGCAATCAGAAAACTTTGAAACTGTTAAACTCTGGGACCATTTTCAGTTCAGTTATCGAATAAGTGAACCATTAAAACAATCAGACCAAAACCAGTGCTGATAAAGAAAACCAGGCTGATTACGTCAGAGATGGCAGAGAGGATAGACTCACGTCAAACTCTGTCATATTCTGTGATAGTTTCTGAGGAGCGCGAGCCCTCATGCATTGCGCTGTGTGAAATACAGACAAAAAGAAATGTCCAAACATCCCACTTCTGTGTGGCCAGATGATATGCAAACTATGTTTCTCGGCTGGATAAACCAAACGATTGTCTTAATTGCTAAAGTTTTAATAGATGAGGATTGCAATCAAGGTAAAAAGATTACAGTGACTTACAGGAGTCGTACATTAAGCATGTGTAAGTCCGTTATATTGATTCGCAAACCTGTTAGGTATCACAACTTGACTTGACTAAAATGTAAACAAGCTCTTTCCTGATGCATTGTAGACATACTGTGAATTCTGAAATACTTACTGTAATGTTTTTCATGAGTGCTTGTCTGTGCATAAATCTATGAACTGTAAAAAGTAATCCTGTTAAAAATGGTAAACTACTAGCTGCTATGGTTGCTGGCATGATACTGTAAAAATACGGTGTATTACTGTTTGGAAATTAACAGCTAAATACCGTAATGTCAGCTAGAGTATAAAACTTTAACAGCTATATGCTCTAACCCAAAAACAGTAACACACACTATTTTTATCAATATGATGCTGGCAACCACAGCTGCCAGTAGTTTACTGTTTTTTTACAAGATTATTTACAAGATCATTTAGTTATTTGCTGTTCTTCTGGAATCTCCAAGTGTCCCTTTCTGGAAATACACCAAAATTTACCTTGAAGAAAGTAACACCAGTTTTGTGAGAATCACCCTTGATTCTGATGGTTTACTTTGCTATCAAATGATGACAAAATTAACGTCTTGAACAAGATAAATGGTTTATGCTTAATTTCACGATAGTTGTGAAATAATTAAAATAATCTATTGACAGCCTTACTAATCTATTGACAGTCCTACTACAGTACATATGACTGATTATGACTAGCCAAAAATGTGTACAAATGACTCGTGAGCCTTTTTCACAACCAATGTGTCTTTGAACCAGGCATTACACCATCCGCTATAGAGAAAGGAACAGGAAGTGGATCTACCAAACCTGTCCCACCTCCGATACCGTTATTGACAACCTCAAGCCCAACACACCCTATGAATTTGGCGTCCGATCCAACAAAGACGACCGTAGTGGAATGTGGAGCAAGCCAGTGATCCACAACACCAACATGGGAGGTAACAGAGACCCTAAACATCCATTCAAGATTTTTGTCTGAGAAGCTGAAAGATGATCAAGTCTAACTTGCATTGCCACTGTTGTGTTTTCAGACAAAAACTTCCAGATAACCTACAAGCCAAACAGACCCCTTGTCAATACCTTGGTATGTAGTGTTGTTTCATAACAAAATTTTTATATAGTGTAAAGGACTGTCAACCTAATGACTTAAACAGGCAAAACCACATGCCAAGCACAACTTTAAGAGTTTGTGTGATGTCTCCGTTATTTAATTCAAACCATGTTCATTGGCAAAAGGCATTCTGAGGCATTGGTGCAAAAAAACAACACAGCGTCCACAAAAAAAATCCAACCAGAATATCATAGAGATTTTAGGGGTGGAAACTTTTGTAAAGAGTAACCAACAGGTGAAGACACCTGAACACACCATCATAACCACATTACAACCCCTTGGTACAACCTCGGAAAATGTAAATATTTTAAAATAAGCAAATAATATAAAGCTAGCCCTATAATCTATTAACTTTTTGACCTTTTGTCTTCCATCCCTGCTGAAAAAAAGCAGTTTAAACAAGCCTGGTTTGCGGGTCTAAGCTTGCTTAAGATGGTTAGCTGGTCTCCCACCATGCTTTGGCAAGGTTGCCTTTCTTAGTTTGTTGTGCTTTCTGGTGTATTTATGAACTGTCACGGACAGAAAGAATTGTGCCTGCGAGCAAACTCTTTCTCACATATTCTCAATCTCTTAAGTCAAGAATCCAGTTGTTGTATGTGTTTAGGTACTCAATCATCTTGGCAGAGGCAATAAATAATACATGCTTGTCAGGGCATTTCAGGAACACTTTAAGACACAGTGGAGAGACCCTGATTGTAGAGTTCTTTTACATGATATGAAGACAGAACGCTGTTCTGTGTCCTTTCACTCTACACTTCATTTTTAAAGAGGGTAGAGAAAAAAATGTGTGTAACCCTCTTTTTACAGGCTGGACCTCACAGCAGTCTGTTCCCTCGACATGGTAAGAACATCAACTACTACTTTTAAGAATTGCCCTTGTGTTGTAAAGAAAACAAGAGAATTCTGTCATCATTTACTCATCCAAATCTCATTTCAAACCCGTATGACTTACTTTCTTCCGTGGATCACAGAAGAATGCACACTGTTCTTTTCCATACAATAAAAGCATATAATTATGGGCTGTCAAACTTAAAAAACAAAGCACCTTTATCAAATATGAAGAAAAGTAGTTTGGGCACACTTTTAGTATTCCTGTGGTTACAAACTGAAATTTAGGTGAACTGTGGGATTTCTGTGGTTCTGATGGGAGTAGTCTGCCATTAGTCGAACAAACAGATAGCTCCGCCCCCAAACTCGCACCATTGGTTGAGGCAGTGTTGCCATGCTGGGTTGGTCGGAATCCTCACACAAACAAAGCAATGTTTTGATAGCAAAGTGCTAATGTTTACTTCCTGAGAAGCAATCTACCAAAAGGCTTATTTGTAACTCATAATTGTCTCTAATTAAGCTGAACTTTAAGCTGTTTTTTTAAAGGTGCTTTTTATCATTTTAAATCTTGATAGCCCTTTTTATAGCTTGACAAATCCAATGTATGCTGGATGATTACTTGCAAGTAAATAAGAGTAAATCATGACAGATTGTTTCAGTCCATGTGTAAAATGGGTCAAACTACATTCAGTACTGTTCTTTTCCCCCTATCTGTTTGAAAGTGTTTTGTGTTGGTTTTCTCCTTCACAATCTTCTTTTTAGGTATCCCCAACATAAGCCAGCCAGGATCGGCCAAAAACACAGGCGTTAATGGAGGTCCCAAGACATCTTTTGGTAATTTCCCCTCACTCTTTCTGTTTGCACTCTTCTTTCATGCAGGGTTTTATTGCAGTCAATCGAAGTCATGTTCACAGTAAAGACATTTAATACTCTCTCCCTCTCAAAAGCCTTGCTGAGGATGCCTGCTCACTTTTTGTCTCTTATTTATTTCTTTTTCCATTTACGAAACATTGCATTATTTCCCACAGCTCCACCAATGGGTCAGCAAGGAACTGTGGCTGCTCCAAGAGCCAATGAGCCAAAATGGTCTCAGCTCCCATTGGGTAATCGAGAGAAATTTTGTTTTGAAGTTTTGCTTATGAGCAGTCAATTGGTAATCGCTTGCGCTGGGTGTGGGCGGGGATTAAAGACATTCGCTGTTATGATTGGCTGCATGCTGGCATGCCTTGTAAGAACGCTGAGTTAGAAAGTCCCAATCCTGCCGTGATGGGGATTCCTGACCGGTCGCCTCCACAGTGAGGAGGAAGAGTGTAAGTTTTCCAGAAGGGTGCCGTGCAGCGGAAACCCCTCTGAGGTCACGCATGGTCACGCATTGGCAGCGGTATCTGTAGGCCTGCTCACGCTCCACCCATCAGCACCAGTCAGATTCTGTGTCCACCAATCAGCTCTTTCTGTCACGCTCATCTCTACCCATTCAGTCCCCTATCATTTCATCACCTGTCAATCACATCACAACTGTTAAAATGTTTGGTTTCCTCAGTCCTCCATCTGTTTTATTACCGTGGCCATAAATGGCACTCTTATGTCTTTATTTCTGCCATTCTTTTTCTTTGTTCTTCTGTGTCACTGAATATTTCTCATAATGTCAAAACTGAATGTTTCCAACTGGAACCCAATAAGTGATAAACATCTCAAAGTACTCCACAATTATTAATTAACCAAATAATTGTATATATAGTGGTAAATTTAACATCAAATGATGGCACAATGAAATCTTTTTCAACAAAACAAAAATGATATGTAATTTATGTTACATTTTTAATTATATGTATTGAACATGGTAACCACAATTGTGTGCCATGGTATCATCATGTAATCATCACTCTACTATGGTATTGGCAGAGTAAATTCATATTATGATATCAAAATTTGAGTTACAGTGTGTCAGTCAGCACTCATGTAACAAATTTACAGATTACAAAATTACGGTCTTACAATACTGTACAAAGACTGGTATCATATTTGTTTTTACTACATAGTACATAGAAGTTTTTACTACATAGATTACAGGTTCACTCTTCATCCTAGTTTTCTAAACCTCATCTTGTTTTTTCATCTTCCATCTCTTTATCTGATTTTCTTAACCATTTCATTCATTTTCAGAGTATTTAGCATCTTGATCTGCTGGCCTTTGTTCAGTCTGCATGAAGTCACAGCATGCAGAGAAGAATCAGTCCCATGTTATTAGTTCTACCAGGGAAAGGCAGAAATCTGGAGTCCAACCTCCTTTCCTGTCTTCCTCTGTCTCTGAACTCTGGATAAGATAACATTACATCTCTCTGTGTTTTTCCACTTGGAGCCAAACTGATTATGAGACCAAAGTCAACAAGTTCATTCTCAACCCCCTTGACAAAACTGTCAAGACGGTCAATAACAGGCACTTAGGCATCCGATACCATCACAACTCGATAGGATGGAACTGGAGAAACTCTCACAAACAAGCTTAATATCGATGCAACTTCACGAGCATTCTTAACAACATTAATCTAAAGTCCACCCTAATTATCCTCTAATCAATGGTCTCAACAATCAGTCCTACTGAAAAATCCAAGTAAAACCAGTTCAAGGTGGTCCAAACAGCTTGTACAGGCTGGTCTACAGTAGATGGATTACCAGTCATCCTACCTCGTAGGTTAAGCTGCTAGAACACTGGTTAAGCTGGTTAATCATGATCCATCTTCGACTGGTTGACTAACTAGACCACTTTGAGCTGGAATGACTTGGTTTTTCCAGCATGGAGGGCTCATCTGCTCCTTTCTCTTAAACAGATTCAAACAGCCATATTAGAAATGACTCCTCTCAGCTGGTGGAGAAACCCTCCTGTCCTTGCCCAACACCCAACCACTAAACCTTCCCGTCCTTCAGTCACCCCTACCCCCAATTCCTTACCCAGCAGTACCCGGACACCCCTACACGGACACCCTCACACCAGGGCACCTAGTGCCACTCAGATGCCACATAGTTCCTCTGGTAATTCCTATGTTTCCTTCTTATTTTAAGTTAACGGTTGACAGGTAATGAGAAAATAACATATTGCGTTCAGTGATTCACTATTTACCACACAGTTTGCCATTCAACCTTTGGCTACACGTTCTACCACTGCAAACGTAGTCTAAACACCAGAATATCAGACTTCAAAGCTTCATTCAATTCATTCACCTCTTTTTCCGGGCTGTTTTGGAGAAAAGTGATACGCAGGAAATTAATGGATGTTCAAACCACGCTTCAAATCAAACGCAGTCATTCGGTAACTTCAGCCACAAACAGACATTATTTCACACTCCAGGCTCAATGGATTACAGGAAGAGCTGTCTCTAGTCAGTATGAGCGAAACGGCCAGTAAAAACAGTAAGAACCGGTTACATCAGTTCATATAATCCTCTCATTTATTTGCTCTGTCAGGCAAGCTATCACCAACTGTCCCTTCGGTGTATATCATGTCTGTGTTATTGTCTGAAGTCACAGCTTTCCTGTATCCTCCACTACACCCCTACACATGTTTTGTCTTCACAGTAATGCACTGCTGCACTTTAATGCAACCACCAACACATCAGATTTAGCCTGAAGTCAGAACAATCACATTATTATTGTTAAATTCACACATCACCCAGTTTTACCTAAAACAATGTAATAAGCTGCCAACAAAACAGCTTTTTTACACATTGTAAGCGTTCCAAAATGTAGGCAACATGCTAGCATACATCCTATGTGGAAAACATAACTATGCAAATCAAGTGATAGTTATGGTATAATTAGGTATTATTAGATAAAATAAATTAAAACTGAAATATAATTATATTACTCTATATTTTTATGTTTATTGAAATGTTGCACTGTTAGCTTAGCAACATGCTAGCATGAAACTATTGAAAACAAATTTATGTCGGGTCTCTATTGTACTTTGCATGTGATTTCAGTAATTTCAGTTAGGATCCTACCGCTAGGCTAGCGGGGCAGATCGATTATTTTGGAACAGAGTTCATGTCATTTTCCTTTTTTGTGAAAGAATGTACTATACAATTTAATTTAGCATTTGAAGATCAGAATCAACACAACTTAAATCCCTTTATGGTGTGTTGAAACACCAACTAGCTAACTTTGACATCTCTCGTCAGCCCACAGATAGAAAAGCTTTTTAACACATAGCAGTGATACATAATTGTACAGTATCTGCCCCAGCATGCACTTTACTTCCTAGAGCCCACAAGGCATAACAAAAGCTGCTGTTGTTTTTTATCTAGGTAAGAGCATCCGGAGAGACTCCATCTCTTCTCTTCCATCCAAACCCATCGATTCAGTCCTAACAGTGACCACCAGGAACCAGACATCACTGAGCAAAACCCCTTCTCTCTCTCTAATGGCATGAGACATTCTTCCCCAGGCCTGGCGACTCCTCCAGAAGATATGGGGGTAAAAGACATTACTCTTACCCCTCTTACGCTAGTATTTTCTTTCTATACTCTTATTTGTGTTTTCTCTTCTGATTTTCTTTTTATTATTTTTACCTAACTTTAAGAAACAAAAAAAAATAGTTAAGAAAAAATAATATTACTCAAGAAAATGATTTTCTTTTCTTTTGCTCTGCATTCTCCCCTGTCAACACAATGTCATTTGGTTGCAGTTCTCTTGGGGCATTTTCTTCTTCAAGAGCTCTTTTTTTTTCTTTTGAAACATGTGGTGTGTGCAAACCAGCCATCATACTCTGTCACACCTGACGTTTTACTGTCAGCAAAGTATGTGTGATTTAGCCCAATGGGCACGCAGACCGCCAGCATTTGCACTAATCTGATCTTGAAAGGCCTCTCTTCCCCTCAGGCAGTTGAGCGGCCACCTATAACTCTCTATGTAAACTTCAGTTTTCTTCAGCTGCAGTGCATCTCAGCAAAAACAACATGATGCTACCTTATTCTTCCTTTTCTCCATAACATTCACTCTTTTCCCCTCCAACAGTTAACGGTGAGCACCATAAGGGACTTTCTCTCCCCAAAACACGTCATGTGGTCCAGACCAAGAATGGGTAAACAGAGCCAACTCGTCCTGTTTGTGTGTTAGCCATCATTAACCTGCAGAAACATTGTTTGTGACGCAGCCCAAATGCCCATGTTGGTGTCCTTCCCATCCATAATCTCCTGTAAACTCGTGTCTGTCCATTCATCCATCTACTCATTCACCAGTCAACCCATTTGCTCGCAAATCTGCCTGTTGTCTTCAACGTTTGTTGTCGTTTTGCAAGCTTCTGCAGATCCCATGCTGCCGCGAGCTTTGTGGTGTAATTGTCAAAGCTTTTCCCAGATTGGTTTCTTTCATTTCTAAACCATCATGGTGCTGTAGGACATTTATTTTCAAGAGAAAAACATGTCTTTTGGAGGACACAGAAACCCACCACAATGTCCTAAACTGTCTCGTAACATTCTGTGGCTCTTTTATTTGTGCATTTCAGCAATAATGTTTGAAACTCCCTTCTGCAGAGGACTGTTGCTGCTTCTGGTTAAAGTTCATTGTGTGCATGACTACTTGCATGCCTTATTGTAGTCACGAGCTTCCATGTGGTATGAGGTCTATTTCAATATGCCATCCTGTTTATCTGTGTAGCAAAAACAAAAAAGGCTGAAAGATGACAAAAGTTTACTATTTATCCACAACCTATTCACATTACTGTTACTTTCAACACAAAATTCGAGGGGACCTTGCTAGGAATTGCTTTAGTGAACTAGTTAACATCATACAAATCGGGTAACAGCACAATAACAGACACAAAATATGCAGTGAGCTCAATTCAAACACACAGTGTATCGGTTCTGACTAGACTTGGTTTTGAAGACGCAGCAGACTTCTGCAATATGGCGTACTTTCCAAGACTATGCAGTATGACTCCATCACTGCGATATTTAAATTCCCAAAAGTATGTATGACTACACTAAATGTTTGGATATGTGCCTGTTCATACTCTTTCCTATTATTTGATAACTTGATTAGAAACAAAACAATCCCAGGTCTGCAAAGTGATGTCACATTGTATAGCTTGTGCAAAGACAGTGGAATACAACAAAACAGATCATTAAAATTAGCAGTTTTTTGGCATGGATTCTCTATCTTCTGACCAAAAGCCAGAGATCTGTGGAGATCAGTGATGGCTCTCATTAAAGCATGGTCGTATAGCAGATTTGCTTGACAGTGACTGCCTGAAATTTTCTAACCACTGTCATGATACCATGAGAGTTTAAGATCACCCAAAGCATTGGGTATCACCGCGAAAACCTCAGCTACCTCTCTGGAAATTGCTTTCCCTCTGTAAAGAATGACATCTGTTGGTCTTTAGTTTTATTTTCAGGAAAGCTTGGCTATTTCACCACCCAGTTTTGCAATTTTTAACTCGTACCACACGGTTTAGTGAGCTGAGCTCTGTTTGATTGCCCTGTGATGAACTGAGGGTTTCACAACTGGTGCCTTGGATGTAAATTGAATCAGTTTGCTTTTGACTGTACTCCAAGATGGCACTGAGAGCTGAAGGCTTAAAAGGTGGATGAAGTGCCAGTGGTTAGACTTCATCCATGCAATGAGAAAGAAAACAAGCAATTTTCTCTCATTTCCAATTAACTTTGAGTTTGAGCAATTTGCTGATCCCATTTAGCAAAGCATCCAAATTGCAGGTTTTCAAAAGTAAACAATCAGTCAGTTTGATTATTTAGAGTATGAGATACTCTAGTTTCCATATATCAAGGATTTGAAAATCCCTGTTTTCATATTAGGAGATTTCTTGTCCTTTGCATTTTTATATAGGCTTATTGGATTTATTTCTCTTTCCTTTTTATTAAGATGCCAATGTCTGAAAGCAGTTCGACGCCGATAGCCGCCGATGGGCAGTGCGCTGACATTTAGCGCTGTTGCGCTTCGCAGATCTTTCCTGATCCTGTCCTCCTCTCTCCCACTTTGCATCCTGTCTGCAACTGTCCTATCATACTATAGGCAAAAACGCTAAATATATAAACAATTAAAGGCTAAAAAAGCAGGAAAAACCCCTAAAATTAAAGAGGTGAACTCATTCAACACCAAGAATTTAAAGAAAGGGACATTTTTGCATTAAACTTGTATTGCCTTTTGCAAGTTGAGGCTGGTAGTGATGTGTTCCACTGTTTTTCATGAGAATTAAAGGGATAGTTCACCCAAAAATGAAATGAAGTCATTAATTTCTCACCCCAATGCTGTACCAACCCCGCAAGACCTTCGATCATCTTGGGAACACCTGAGGCGAGAGTTCCAGAGATTTTCAACGATGCATGCGCGAGATCTGAACAAGAAGTAGAAGAAGATCGCAGTTCTCATGCATGCATCGATTGAAATCTCTTGAACTCTACGTCTAGGCCCACAGAAGAAAAGGAATAGTCGAAAAAAGTCTTTATTTTTGTTTGTTTTTCGCACAAAAAGTATTCTCGTCGCTTGATAAATTTATAGCTGAGCCACTGTTGTCACATGGAATAATAAAACATTTTCTTTAATGACTTTCTGGGCCGTCATGTTTCAATCCCTTAGGCAGCCTATGTAGCAGTGATCCACCTCTCAGATTTAATCAAAAATATCTTCATTTGTGTTCCGAAGGTGAACAAAGCTCTTACAGGGTTGTTACAGCATGGGAGTGAGTAATTAATTACTTAATTTTAATTTTTGGGTGAACTATCCCTTTAAATATTAAGTTAAGATTTAACTTAAGTTAAATATTAGGAATATTAGTAATATTTTATTATTATCATTATTAATAATAGTAATACTTGTAATACTATTAGTAAAAAAAAAAGATGGAGTTTTAAGACATGGTTTAAAATTCATGAAAATTTCAAATACAAATTGTGAAAGAGAGTTCCAGAGACAAGGAGTAGCACAGCTGAACACTCTGGATCCCACAGTGGTTAAACAAACTGCTGGTTAACAAGGGGGAACAGATGAGGAATATCTAAGAGTGCGGTTGAGAGTATAAATGTGAAGCAAGCCAGAGATATATGAGGGAACAAAAATTGGGCAGAGCTTTAAAAGTGAAAAGCTGAATCTATTACTATACACAATGTTTAACAGGAAGCCAGTGGTATTGATAAAGCACAGGAGAGATGTGCTCAAAGCCAGAAGTTCTAGTGATTATGTAGGCAGCTGACAAATAGAGCTGACTGTCATCCACGGTGGAAATTAATACCAAATATCCTAAAAATAAGACCAAAAGGTATTTGATAAGGTAAAAGATAGATAATAAGTGGGTTGTGTGGCAAATAGATGGAAGGGCTACTTCTGACCTCCTACTGCTGTGTTTTTGGTTCGATTTTTGACTTGCCACGTCCTTGTTTGTTCATTCATTTATTACTGGAAAAGGGAGAGGAAACTTGATTCTTTAACTTCCATCATTGCAGGTTCTCCAGCAGCACGCCCCCTATTCCACCAAAAAAGCCTAATCTTGTGGGCAAGCCAGGAGGATTAGGTGGGTAAAAGTTAATTGAATTTAAAAAAAGTACAATCAAAAAGGAGCGAAAAATAATTTTGTCATAACAACTGACCCTTAGACTTACCCTAAATGTTTTTCTGCCAGATTGTTTTTCTGTTGTTTTACAAGCTTTTCTGCCAGTTAACACTGAACAACTTTGGAAGATGTTGTGTTTAAAACATTAAATGTATTCACTCACTTATTAATGTACACAGCAGACAAGATAACAGACCTGAATCAGGACAAAGCTTCTATCTTGAAACCCAAGCTGCCACCTGTTACAGCAAAACCATCCAAACCAAAGACAACATCTGCTCCTGCAGTGACAGGTTTGTCTTCATAGGATTTTTTTTTATAATACTCTTATTTATTCTGCAGAAGGTTAGAGATTTTATTATTACATTTTCACGTGGTGTATAAACATACCCTGATTGTAACCATCTGTTAACTATTGATTTGAAATTATTAACACTGTTCATATTTTTGGTGTCCTCCTAGCACCCCGATTTGAGACCTGGGAGAACTCTTCTGTATTCAGCTCTGTTCCTGCTTCTAAAGTTGATGCCTTGGGCAAAGAGACGCTACATTGGTAATGATACTTTCTTAATCACTGGAGAAGTGCATGCCAAAAACTCTGAATGATGCTAATTTGAGTTTCATAAACAAAGCAAAGAAGTGTCTGAATTTAAACACAAATGTGTTGTTGTCCAGCTCCACATGTGGTCTACAAGACAGATAAGAAGCCAGATGAGCCCTGCTCCATCACCACCTCTCTGAGTTACTTCCCTCAGGAGGAGGGTGGAGAACAAAATGTCACCAACCCTCCAAGAACAGCCCCATCCAATCTCACTGTTGTAACCGTGGAAGGATGCCCCTCCTCATTATTCTCGAACTGGGAGAAAACCGATAATGAAACAACAGGTAGGATAGAGGGATGGATTATCAATGGAAACCCATAGACTAATGTCTACTTGGTACCCATTTGTATCTGAGGAATGGGATGTGTAAGATATTGTGGTGTTAGAATGGAATTTGACCTTGTCTTAGGGTAAGGTATGACTAACACTTGGATTTGATCTGTCAAACACTAACCCTCTACTTTCATTTGTCAACTTTGATGAGTCAAAACATAACTAACACTAACCTAACTGAAAACGTTGATTCGTAAAACACAAACCCTCTTTTTTTACTTTGATTGGTCAACTTTGACGAGTCAAAAACTAACCCATGACTTAGATAAGTCTGACACTAATCAATGACTGAGTAAAACACTAACCCTCGAATTTGATCCAACTCTAACCCTCGAATTTGATCAGTCAAATACTAACTCCTGAATGTGATCAGTCAAATACTAACACTTGAATTTGATCAAACACTAAGCCTCAAATTTGATCAGTCAAACACTAACCCGCGAATTTGAACAGTCAAACACTAACTCTCAAATTTGATCAGTCAAACACTAACCCGTGAATTTGATCAGTCAAACACTAACCCTCGAATTTGATCAGTCAAATACTAAGCCTCAACTTTGATCAAACACTAACCCTCAAATTTGATCAGTCAAACACTAACCCTCAACTTTGATCAGTCAAACACTAACTCTTGACTTTGATCAGTCAAACACTAACCCGCAAATTTGATCAGTCAAACACTAACACTCGAATTTTATCAGTCAAACACTAACTCTTCGACTTTGATCAGTCAAACACTAACCCTCAAATTTGATCAAACACTAACCCGCTAATTTGATCAAACACTCACCTCTGAATTTGATCAGTCAAATACTAACTCCCGAATTTGATCAAACACTAAGCCTCGAATTTGATCAGTCAAACACTAACCCGTGAATTTGATCAAACACTAACTCTCAAATTTGATCAAACACTAACCCGCAAATTTGATCAAACACTAACCCTCGAATTTGATCAAACACTAACCCTCAACTTTGATCAGTCAAACACTAACTCTTGACTTTGATACAGTCAAACACTAACCCGCAAACTTGATCAGTCAAACACTAACCCTCAAATTTGATCAAACACTAACCCTTGAATTTGATCAGTCTAATGTGAACTCTCGAATTTGATCAGTCAAACGCTGAACCCTAAACTTTGATCAAACACTAACTCCAAATTTGATCAGTCAAACACTAACCCGCAAATTTGATCAGTCAAACACTAACCCTCAAATTTGATCAGTCAAATACTAACTCTCGAATTTGATCAAACACTAACCCTCAACTTCTGATTAGTCAAACACTAACCCGCAAATTTGATCAAACACTAACCCTCGAATTTTATCAGTCAAACACTAACTCTCGACTTTGTCCAGTCAGAACGCTGAACCCTCAAATTTGATCAGTCAAACACTAACCCTCGAATTTTATCAGTCAAACACTAACTCTTGACTTTGTCCAGTTAAACACTAACCCTCAAATTTGATCAATCAAATACTAACTCTCTAATTTGATCAGTCAAACACTAACCCTCAAATTTGATCAAACACTAACCCTTGAATTTGATCAGTCAAACACTAACTCTTGACTTTGATCAGTCAAACATCTTTGGCTTTGATTGGTAAAACATTAGCCCTCAACTTCAACCCAACTTAACCCTCAATTGGTCAAACACTGTCAACTTTGAACTGTCAGAAACTAACTCTCGACTTTGGTGTAACCAAACTGTGGTGTAACCATTTTTTTTGTCATTTGACTTTTCACAGAATATGAGGTTATTTCAACAACTAAAGGTCCTGATGGTGAACAGGTTTCTATTCTGACCACCAACCAGACTCATACGGCTGTGGAGAACCTTAAACCAGAGAGCAGGTACAGTTTAAATGCAGAACACCAACCTCTCTATTTAAGGCACTCTGCTGAATTTGATAGATGTATTTTAGTTGATGTGGGTGTCAAATACCAAGGGTGTTAAGACTTGCACGCATCCTGAGGTCTGGACAAGGTGTTGAATGTGCACGCTCTGGTCTGGCTGTAGGGGAGCCGTCATGCTTGCTAGCTTTTTAATGAGGCCGAATATAGGTTCAAGATCTGGTGACAATATAAACCAGGGCTTCCTATGGACTGCTTCTCAAGGCACATGGGCCTTAGTTATGTCTCTACATCACACATGGAGGATCCATTAAATGGGGGGCACAGGATTTGAGTCCTCAGTCTCTGCAGAATAAATATATCAAGTGTCGGGGCTCAGAAGACGGGAAATAAGAACCTCATTTTGCTTGGAATTTGACAACAGCCCACCAGGATTCCAATACAGAAGTCCATTTTAATAATTTTGGATTAAGCAGACTCAGAAGCACTGTCAGAAGCATAACATTAGATCTGAAATTAATATTCTTAATGGTTTTATGAGGATCAAAGCAGAAACGTAATGTCCCATCACCTCTATTTTTCTTACCTCACAGTTATGAATTCAAGGTGAAGCCCAAGAATGAGCTTGGTGAAGGGCCACCCAGCGAACCAGTGTCTTTCAACACAGAGTCTGGTAATGTGTTTTCTTTTAATTATTAATTAAAAATATTAACAAAATTTTGAACAGCTTTTGTCCCCCAAATTTATTTAATTTGACCCTTTTATGACTAGGCAAGCTTAGTTCCGGTTCGTAAAACGTAATGACGTTGTAAATAATCTATATATATATATATATATATATATATATATATATATATATATATATATATATATATATATATACACACACACACCTTTTACTAGGTATGTCCCAATCAACATTTATTTGACTTATTTTTTTGCCACCGATCTCGAATGCCAGACTTTCAATCTGTCAAATAAAAAAAATGCGAAAACAGCCCCGATGACAATACTTGAGTTTTACTCGGGATATCCCTAAAAAAGTAGATTTAAAAACTTACACATTTACTTATACATAAGGTGTAAGGAAAAATCACGTTGTTGTTGTTTTTAACTTGATGGTTACATTACATTTTGTAGGGTAATTACATTTAAACATTCTTATAAATGGTATAAAAGTTGTTTTAAAACCATATAAAACCACAAATACAAAAAGTGAATTTATTGGCACATGTTTTAAACTAGCAGAAAAAAAAGAGTTTTCCTTTTCTTTATTGTGGACACACTTACAGACCCTTATAACATTTATTTCCAAGAGAATTGATCTTATCTATTCATATGCATTATTTAATGTGAAATAGATGTCCTAGAGCTATCTGAATGTTTGTTTATTTCTTTAATAGCTAAACCATGAGTCGTCGTATTCTAACCAAATCCCAGTCTTAAAATAAAATATGTTTTTAAAATCACACATTAGGCATACAATGCAAAAATCCTCTGAAGAGCACTACAAATTGCTTTTCCATGGCTTGCGCAAGTCAGCCAATATTTGTGACCTCTCCTTTATCTCTTAGAGATACAGTATGTGTAATGAGTTGCTTGTCATTAACATAATGACTCCAAAATGTCCCTGCACTGTCGTAACGTTTGGCCCCATCACTGCCTGCACCTCTGTGCATCAGTGTTGTCACACATCCAACCTTTCCCTGTCTTACAAGCTCACTAACAACATATCATAAATAAGGAACAAATAAAGACCCATATCATCCACATGTTTTATGGGAGGAGGCTTTAGTTTTAAACCTCGTCTGGCCTGCATAAGGAAAGTCTAGCAGCAAAATGGAAAGCAGGGCAAAGGCAACTAGGAAGGAAAGAGAGTCTATATGTGCGATGACGGAGAAGAAATAGAGGAAAACTGAATGATGAGATTTTACCGCCAAAATCCCTGAGGCTCAGTCTCTACCCTATAGCTTTGGCAGATCCAGCAGGTTAGTTCATGCCAGCTGATCTCTCTTCATAAGGGAGATTCAAAATCCGCTGGAAAAAGCACAGTATTTTCTGCTTGTTGGAATTTATTGTACTTTTGTTTTTTGCTCAAGGCACTCTGCCCACCCATGGATAGCCAATGCAGAGTTGGCCGATTTGCGTCTGTAACTTTCCTGCGGGCTACAGATCATTTTGATCGTCTCTGTGACCAGGTGGCTGTAAAACAAAACCACAATTTCTGATTTCTCCTCATTTGAGCCTTGTTTTCTCTTGCAGCGGATCCGCGGGTGAGCGAGAACGTCTCAGGTACGTGTTTCTACTTTGCACCCTATTTCTCTCAGGTGACAAATTCCTATCTGTTGAATAAATGGATAATGTAATGAGCAGTCCTAGTAGAGGAAAGAAAACTAACGAGTAAGGGAGCTGTGGAGACTTCCTATGATTTCACTTCTTCCATACCAAGATCTCAGCCAGACAAAACATCTACTCAAGAGTGGCAAATGGATAACACCATCCTCTTCCATCCCTGTTCTCAAATAAGGGCCTTGGTTGCCTTCTTGCACTCAGTGAGTTGCAAGAATGGGCCAATTTGATATTCATCTCCCTCGATTTCTTCCTGTGTATTGTCTATTCCACACGAAATTGAGTGTTATGAACAATGGATATAGTGAGCGAAGTCAGACAAGGTTATGACAGGAGCCAATGGAAACACAGACTAATGTAGCAGCCCCACTGCTCTTCAGTGTCCAGCAAGCCTTTTCTAACACGTGTATAAACAAAAACGGGGTCTGTACTCCAGTAATCTTTTCAAAAGGCCACTGAAAGAAACATTGTTTTGCTCGATCTGTGCCAGAACATAATATCTGGCCTTGTCAGTTCATAAAATAACATCTTTGGGTTTCTCGGCATGTTTTTCAGGTAAAGATGCCATTTGGACCCAGTTCCCCTTCAAAACCGACTCCTACTCCGAGTGCAACGGGAAGCAGTATGTGAAGAGGACATGGTACCGCAAATTTGTTGGCATCCAACTCTGCAACTCCCTTCGGTACAAGATCTACCTGAGCGACTCCCTCAACGGTCAGTCTTCTGAAAACTGATCCATACATTGGGTTCATTTTATGCGGGAATAGATAATAAATTAGCAGCTCTTTTCTTACCTGTACCTTTTCTTTAGGTAAATTCTACAATATTGGAGACCAGACGGGTCACGGTGAAGACCATTGCCAGTTTGTGGACTCATTCCTGGATGGCAGAACAGGAACTCAGCTTCCTGCAGACCAGCTACCATCAAGGCCAGGTATGCGAATGGCAAGAAACCACTGATATAATGTAACTGTGCTTTTAACTGTTTTTTAGTTACTCACCTTTTTGAAATTCCGACCCCAGAATGAAGCTTTCTTTTAAAACCGGTTGATCCAGTTCACAAAACTCTTCTGAATAATTAATTGTGAAATTGGATTGATCCGCTTCAGTGAATCAATGGTCCATTTGCTGCAGTTAACAGCTCTAGAGGGGAAGATCATCAGTGAAAATTAATTCATTTTGGCTATTCACACAAATTCTGAAAACTTAATATACAGTAATAGATTTATACAGTATAGATATTGATATACAAGTCATATAAACCACTTTTATTAAACTCATACCTTTGCATCCTTCTTGAAGCTTGAAATCTTCGGTCCCCATGCAGACTTTTGCTGCGTCGACACCATGTCGTAATAAACATAATGAGACAACGACCCGTTGACGTTCTACTCAAAGCTTCTCATATCCTCAAACTTGGAATTATGCGTTTCTATGACACGAACACTATGAAACGGCAAACATGATTTCAAACATGAGGGGAAGTTAACTATGGCTGCGTATAAAATTGCACACCGTCAAGTAGGTACTTATTTTGAGTAAGTAATTACTTCACGACCGCTAAAAAAGTATGTTCTATATAGTATAAATGTGTGTAGTATGTATATAATTCAGACGTACGACATTCGCCATGTTACCCTTATCAAGTGACCAACTAGCGTTAGCCGCTTCACCTTAACTCATAAACTTCTCCCGTGGCCTCATGGGATAGTAAAGTGTCCATTACACGCACACTTTAGAATCTCGCCTTTACAAGTTTAGAAGTCATCCGGATACTATTTCCAACTCTTTTATGGGTACTGTGAATTCATACTTTATTTGTCACATACTGTTTTTCGCCTACTAAATAGTAAGGAAGTATGCAAGTTCGGATGCAACCAATTACGTGGCTCATGCTTTTCTTGATGATTTTCAGGTTTCTACAGAGCAATGAGACAAGAGCCAGTCCACTTCGGCCAGATAGGTGGAAACACTCACATCACCTACATTGCATGGTACGAGTGCGGTACACCAATCCCAGGGAAATGGTAGGACGGTGTCCAGACGGAACCCTGAAGAGCAACTCTCATTGGTTGGGGCTCGGTGCCTGCTAATGTCACATGACAGTTTTTCTTTTTTACTGTTCACCCCCACCAATGATGGTGAGTTCGGTCACTCCTCAGCCTACATCACCGAAAGTTCGTACCATGTATAATAGTGTACAGGATCAAAGAGTCAGGGAATACTTTTGAGGGCATTTGTGACATGTAATAGCAAAACAAGGCCTCATCTTTTTATTTATCGTACAGTAACTAGTACAAAAAATAGTTCATTATGAGAAATACACCGGATACATTGAAGTGATGAACATAAAAAAAGAAAGGTAAAAAAAATACTTGTTTAAATATTGGGAAGCTGGCTCCCTGAAACTATTTTGATATTTTGTGTAATATTATTTATCAAAGTTTGTGGTTTCTTCACTGGCTTTCTTCCAGTGAGAAAGGGCCAGGCTTTTATTAAGTGCTTTTAAGACAGCCTGGGCTTTTGTCTACCACCAGAGGCAGCTGTATTAGTTTAGGTCTCTGTTCTGTCAGATTATATGTATAGCTGGGACTCTTCGATATGTTGCTTTTTCAAACACATTGTACTGGCTCAACAAGTCAACTTACCCACACTAGAATAGGAAGAATGGACTCAAGACGACAACACGTCTATGTTTACAATGGGTTGGGATGAACATAATCATTTTCTTTACATGCGCACACACATCTACACACACAAAACATGCAAATTCTCATTCACTCAGATGCTTTGTACCATGGCTGTTGTCTTCCCATGGATGTCCTGGTATATTTGATGGTTCTAGATAGTAAGGATGACCTTACTCTTGCAATTTGCACAGCACAAATGTATTTATATGTATATGGAGAGAGTATTTTTTCAGGAAACCTATGAGAGAATTAAAGACCTTTCCCCTCAAGCTTGTGAAACACGATACAAGTTTTGAAAAATAATTCTCGCTTTTTTTAGCGTTAACCCCCTGAATACATTCAAGGAGTCTTGAAGATTTTAATACTTCAAGGAGAGCTTGTCTGGGTCCCATATTTTGTACAGTTATGTCCCTGCCAATTCCTTGGCAGAGTTTTCTCTGGCTTATCCGTATTTTTCATGGAATATGTTTGTAAGATGAAACTGTTGTTGTTTGTTGTTGTTCTGGATTTGTTTTCCTCTGTATGTATTTTACAATAATAAAAACCAGAAGTTTTGTTTCTTTTTTAATCCCCTGAGTCCCGTCTCTGTTGTTGCACTATTTTTTAATAGATTTCTAGAGAATACAATGAAACGCAGTCTCTCAGGTGGGTCTGTTAACACTTGAGTCTCTTTGACCCTTGGGAATTTGAACACCATTAAACTCTTCTCAACTTGCCCCATCTCACCAACCCAAATTATAAAAATAAACATCAATACATGCTTTACTGCATTACTATACTTTTCCAGAGCTAGAAAAGAGAGGAGTTTACCCTGCCAAACCCAATACAGGGACATTCTCTGAAAACCACAAAGCTAGAGAGGGAAAAAAAAGACTATAAACTTCAAAATGCCTCTCTGTGACTTTATTAGGTTTCCAACCAAAAGAAAAAGGAGGCGCATATAAGAGAAAGATAGAAAGATATAAACGTTAGTTTTGGTTGAAGACAATTAAAAGCCAACAGACCGTGTCCAAATCAGCAAAAATGGCAAAACAATCTGTTGGGTCACCATTTTCCACAACTTTATTCACATAAAAACTTTGCTATTATGCAACCTTATGGGGATAATGGGGAAATGGGTCTAATGGGGAAATGGGTCTAAAGCCCAGATTGGCATTGAAGGTTTACAGGAAGACAATGAAGGAATTACTTTAAATGGAGTGATGAGGTCATGAACAGCTTCGACTGGTATAAAGCTGCAGATTACACAAAGCTTTACCAAAACTTATCGACTGCAGGTCACCCTCACATATTTACTTGGTTGTTTTCGACAGTGAGGCGTTCACACAAATCAACAGCTATCTCTCTGCAAACTTTACAGCTCGCTTTAATGCCAAACTCTTCTCACAGCTGTGTTGAAAGTAGCCGCTGCTTGGGCCGTGCCTGGGCTGTCAGCAAGAATTAAGCTTCCTGCAACAAGTCCAGTGTCCAACTTAGGTCCCAACACGTGCTGGGAGGATCTTGGGAATGGTCACAAATACACTTTGGCTTGATATTAGAGGAGCTCTGGGTTTACTGACGAGACTTTGGTTGCCAGATTGAGCTTTAATTTGAGTGTATACAGTCAATCACTCAATATAACCCTAAGGGTAGGTAAAGTACTAAAGTCTGGAAGGACAATCAAAGGATTGTTGCCACAATTATTTGGCGGTCATTTGGCCATCTTAAAATTGAACAGATCTTAAAATTGCCATTTAGCTCCATTGTTTTCCCTTCATCCTGGCGGCAAGCAAAATAAAACTAATACAATATAATTATTATTTCTTCAAAGGTGGGAGTGGGTGCAAAATTAGAAATTTCTAAAAGTGTTATAATGTTTACTACAATATGGTAATGGGTTTTACTCAGCAAATATTGCAATTTAAGGAATAGTTCACCCAAGAATAAAAATTATCCAGTCATTTACTTGCCGTCAAGCCATCCTAGGTGTATAGGGTTTTCTCTCTTTCAGCCAAACACAACCAGTTATATTAAACTATTGTGGCTTGATAATTGCAGTGAATAATGCCAGAGTTTTTGAAGCCAATCCGTCTTACGGTTCAAACAAATAGGGATGGGGAACAAACTCAATCTCCACATTTCTCTTTACAAATTCTCATTTTAGTCTAATTCGTGACCATTGTTTTGATTTGCGCTTCTGTGTCCGTCAATACGTCATGCGTCTGGCAAGAGATAACTCTTCTGCTAGAACTAGACTAGAGTACAACTGTTGCCGGAAGCCAGTGAATATAGTTCATCAAGTTACAAATATGAATATTTTTCTTAAAAACACCCCTGGCTTCTTTTCAGAAGGCCTTTATTCACACACTGGAGTCGTATGGATTACATTTACGATGGATGGATGTGCTTTTTGGGGGCCCATAATTAAGCTTGGAAGAGCCAAGATGTTTTTTATATATATATAACTCAGATTGTGTTTGGCTAAAAAAAGAAAGTCAAATAGACCTAGGATGGCTTGAGTCAAGTGGCGTGTTATCTATACGCATTTTGAGCTATCCGCGTATGTCTACGCCATTAATGTCCGAATGATTCCGCGTGTATTTACATGCCGTCAAATGTAAGCAAACTGTAGATCTAAATCTGGGAAGCGAATAATTTTTTTCTAGGATGGTAGGGGAAGACTCATAAATGGTACCCTAGTGACGGGTAGGTTTAGGGATGGGGTTGGGGTAGGTCATACATTTATATATACAGTAATGTTACGTTAAGTCAACGGCGTTCATAAACACGCTGAAAAGTGATCATGCATGTTGATAGCACACCAAAAATTTAAATACGAATTCAGCGTATTTCACAATTCAATAACACGCAATTTCATGAGATCAGTCTGATGATGGGATCATTTAGGTTTTTTGGTGAACAAACCCTTTAATTGTGATCATTTTGATGAATTAATTGCCCAATAATGAGATTGATTAAAAAAAAAAAAAATCTTAAAGCTCTTAACTGTGTGCACAAACCAAAGGGTTTTTGGCGAATATGGATAGGAAAGAGGAATGAATCGAAACCAAACCCAAAGAGCAAATGAAAAAGTGCTGTGGTAATTTCCATGGTTCACTGGAGTACTACTGAATTGGTCTCATTTTTAATGTGCGCATGTGAGTGTCCTTGTCACTAAATGTCCTTGATCAGTTGTGGTGAAAGTGAATATATATGTGGTTTTAACCACAGACACACATACACATCCACATAATAACCAGCTCAGCACATTTCCAAATGGAGTAAGATGATTTTCAGAACCAGATGGTGAAGTTACATAAACTCGCGTCCATGTCCTAACTAGCCAAACTTTGACCCTTTGACCCTAACTCCTGGAATTAACAGAAAACCAGCCAATTGGATTGAAGATTGTGATATAAGTAGCATATGGTCTGTGAACAAGACGGATGAGCACTGAAAAGATTCAGCCTGTAACACAGAACTATCCTTCACTTGTTTTGTCATTTATCTCATCCTGTTTTGAAGGATCAGTTTCTCAGCTTTTTGTGTTGGCCATGTGTTTTTTTTTCTTTGCAGAGTGCAGTGTCCGTTTGTTTTCTTCTTTTTGCCCTTAAAGACTTAAAACCAGATGTGCATGTGCATTTTGTTCATAAGATGCTTCCAAGATGGAAATATTGTTAGTGAGAATGCTCTTTATAAACGCTTCAAACGCTCATAAGCACCACAAACATTCTGCTAATCCACCTTGGAATTCAATTCAAGAAAGTAATTTGAGAAATGTTCTAAAGCCAAAGGAAAACTTTTTGTCCCACAGCTGTACCGGACACACTGTTTGATTATTAATTTTCTCACTGTTATCATTATCGTTCTCTTCTTATTCTGTGATCAAATAATTCCTTTCAGAAAATGTAACCACAGTCACACATACACAAACAAAGACGCTCACACCATTCAATAGTGTGAATTTAAAGGGAAATGGCCAGAATCTCACAGGATGTTACACTGGAATTTGAGTTTGAATGACAGGAAGAGGAACTTATTCAATAGCATTTAAAGGAAATTCACTAATTAAATAGCAATTTCATTAGTGCAACATTTTCGTTAAAAAAAAGTATTTAAAAAAACTATTTAGGCATAAAATTACAATTATTATATAAAATTTTGTTAATACATTATACACTTATATATATAATTATAATATACAATATAATAAATAATCACACACACACACATACACACACACACACACACATATATATAGATATCATTATAACATTATATATTATTTATTGTTTATCATTACCATTCTTCACTTTTAAAATATTATCATTTATTATCATTAATCGATTATTAATTTAGATGAGATTTTTTTTAATTCAAGGTAAAGTTGTTGGTAATCATAATAATAATAATAACAATAATAATATATTAATATATAATATATATAATAAAATTTACTATTGACAAAATATATTCATATTTATTGTATATATCATTATTATTCCTCATGTTGATGGTAATACTACTACTACACTGTAAAAAAACAAAATAATTTTCTGCCAGAACATTACACAGTAATTTTACGGAAATTTCCGTCAACCCAACACAACATAATATGTTAAATATGTTAATATTATTGTAATCAATGATTTCAAAATACATGCAAAACACCTGTGGAAGATTATATAATAATATAATAACTAATTCTATAATAACTAATAATAATAACAGAGCTACACCACTGCTCAAGGTTATGAATTGTGGGTATGAACTTGACAAATGTGTGTCCCCTCCGAAATGCCAAATGCCCCTAAAGTTAATCATCATGGTCAGAATCTGGGCCAATTAATGCTAAACTATCTGGAAGAGATGAAAACGAGAGAGAGAGAGAGAGAGAGAGGTAATTCAATTACCATCCTGATGAACGCAACTCACCGATCACCCAGCCAAATCAACACAGAGACAAGGACCATCAATCTTGTTTCTTCTCTGTCTTTCTCTCACCCGCTTTCTTGAGAGCCAGGTATCTTCTCCAAGCAGGCTATCTCTCCATCAGCTCCCTCACTCAGGGAATCCCGACACGAAAGAGGATCAGGGGGTTTCCTCCACAACACTCCATGTCATTTATCAAATCTCAACCCGGTGGGATAAACATGTCAACCTGAAAGAAAAAGACAGAGTCAGTGTTTCCAAAACAATGTCTTGAGAATCCCCTCCAGCAGAGAAATGGCACACACATACATAAACACAATGTTATTTGCTTTTCAACACAAAACTTATTTCCATCGATCCAGTCAGAGCATGCGATTTGTTGAAGCCAAAGCTCATACTTCTATAGCACATCAATCATGTGAAAGAGAAAGAAGAGGGAAACCACTCACATCTGTTTTCACATCAGATGACTAACGGCAACTGCTAATGCTAGCTCTGCATTTAGCATCCAAAGTCTTTTCTGAAAGACCTGATGAACGAAAGATGCTTTGTACAGTAGACTGTTTGTTTCTTCAACTAAAAAACAAGTTTCAAGACAGATTTAATGCGTTTAAAAGCTGTCAGATTCAAGTGAGACTTAAAAGTACTGGAAGTTGAAGAAAAACCTAGTTGTGACATTTAAATTGACCAAAGCTAACACCTACCAGTGACATTTATAACACCAACTGTCTTTATAATGTATCTTCTTATTAAACGGTTTATACACTTACAAAGTTCTCAATGCTTCGTTTTGCATGTAGGGACCCTCTTTATGTTACTGTGTTAGTGTGGCGCTATTTTGAGCCTTGTTAGTGGTATAAACTCGCAAAATTTCTTTTTACTTAGTTAATGCCCCCATTACTAGCATTATACGCTAAACAGTTTTTAGAGATAAAACTCTTTACATTCGATTATCATGAAAACAAATCTCACAGAACGATTGACTAGGTACCGATGTTTTATTAGACCAAAGGTTCATTTTGTGCTGGAGTTGCCACAAATGCTTCAACACAAGAAAAATACTTCTCTTCCCCTTGTTAGTTGACAAGGAACACTGTGTCCAGAAAGATAATTTGGTGACCTGATTTTCATGCTAAACAGAATTGCCACCAGATGCTACAAGATGATCTTTAATTCAATTTCTTTAGCTGACATGTAGGTCAAGAGATGTCTCTGTAGTTTTTCCTAATGCAATGTCATTGAAATTATTTCTTCACCAAACTAATGCCTGAAAACGTTTCTAGATCAGTCTTTTGGACTTGATTTGCTGGTTTCCATACACCAAAAATGTGTATATAAAATGTGTACACATATAACATGTTATTTATTTATTATATATTTTATGTATAAAAGATTAGTTTTAAAAAACGAATTAAAATTAACAATTAAGAAGTCATTTTCTTCAGTGTAAGGTGAATGGGTCACACCGAGGACTGCATTCATTAGCCCAGAACCATAGTGGTATTCAATTGTACTCAATTGTATTCAAGTACTCAATTGAATACTTAGAAATCACATTGGGTTTTTCAGTCAGAGCAAGATTTTTCAGATATTTTCAATCCACAGTACTCTAAAGGAGTCATTTCAGAGTGACTGCATCTGTTATTATCCTCCCCCCCCTTTATTCGCTTTGACCCCATTCGACTGGAATGAAGGAACGCTCCACAGAATCTCATGTATTTGGACACCTGTGATTTGAAATTACATTTGAGAGAAGGAATAGTTTCCATATTGCACTTCAACAAGAACATACGCTGTCAATTACCATCATGTGTGTTCAAATCGTTTAGCAAGAAGGCCTCCAGTAACAGCAAAGTTAGGGCCTGTAAAAAGGTCAGTGCTGTTTGCAATGCAGCACTGCTTGGTATGATTAAAAAAGAGGAAATTGGGTTTCTTCGTACGTAAAAAAAAAAAGAAAATCAAACAGATGGCATGGAAAACGTTGGAGAGAAAGAGTGTTAGAGTGAAAGGGAGAAAAATGTAGCAATCGGTTTTAAGACCAGGCTTTGTGTCAAGCGTTTTGTTCTGCGCAGGAATTTCCTGAAAGACTTTCTCCATCCTGTGCCCGTGCTGACCCAGTCCTGCCTTTACCTTCAGCGCGCCTCTGCACGCCACATGGCTCGTTTTCGTTTACGCAGAGAGCTGAAGCGAAGGAAAAGCTGTTGGAGATGGCTTCACCACCTGTTCTCTGGCCTGGTCTGAAGGCCAAAAGTGGACAGCAATTCTTCACAAGACCTCTGGAGCCAGAAAGAAAGAGAAGGATGATGGAGAACAGTGGTGGCTTACATTACACAAAGAAGTAGGAGTAGGTTCAGAAAGAGGAAGTTGGAGTTATATCATTCAAATGCAAATACTAAAAACTCTGGATGTACAACAAAATTAAAAACTGGCTGTTGTTTTTTTATCCTTGTGCACTCGTCAGTCTTTCATCAAAATAACTTCCTCTCCCTCTTGCCGTGACATCTCTTCTCTGATGATGCATTTACTGGCACGAGGGTGGGACAACCTCACACACATTAGATCGACCAATAGCAAACCACAACCATTCAATCAATTCTCCATGGATAAAATCAAGTCCGGCTCTATATTTTCGTGTTCAAGAAGAATATACGTAATAATAGGAAAAATTAAAAAGACTGTCATAACTTCCATTTAATTCCTTCGTTAAAGTGATAGTTCCGCCAAAAAGGAAAATTCTGACAATAATTAATCACCCTCATGTTGTTCCAACCCCATAAGACTTTTGTTCATCTTTGGAAAACAAATTGAGATGTTTTTGTTGAAATCTGTGAACTTTCTGTCCCTCCATTAACAGTTAAGCAACTACCACTTTGACTCTTCAAAAAGTTCATAAAGAGATTGTAAAACGAATCCATATGAATTGAGCGGTTTGGTCCAAATTAAATTAATCGCTTTAAATTATGAAAATATATAATTTACTCTGTTTTCACATTTAAACATTGATCAGGGAACATAAACAGAAGGCCAAACAAACCTGCTTGACGTGCGAGAACAACCCTCTTGCGGAACCTCAAACATGCTGTGTAACACAAGAATAAACCCCATTGGTTCTTGCTGAAGCTTAAACGTGGTGCGTAATACAAGAATGAACCTCATTGGTTCTTGTGGAAGCTTAAACGTGGTGTGTAACACAAGAATGAACCTCATTGGATCTTGTGGAAGCCCAAACATGCTTTGTAACATGAGAATAAACCTCATTGGTTCTTGCTGAAGCTTAAACGTGGTGCGTAACACAAGAATGAACCTCATTGGTTCTTGTGGAAGCTTAAATGTGGTGCGTAACACAAGAATGAACCTCATTGGTTCTTACTGAAGCTTAAACGTGGTTCGTAGCACGAGAATTAACCTCATTGGTTCTTGTGGAAGCCCAAACATGCTTTGTAACATGAGAATGAACCTCATTGGTTCTTGTGGAAGCTTAATTGTGGTGTGTAACACAAGAATGAACCTCATTGGTTCTTGTGGAAGCCCAAACATGCTTTGTAACATGAGAATGAACCTCATTGGTTCTTATGGAAGCTTAAATGTGGTGCGTAACACAAGAATGAACCTCACTGGTTCTTGTGGAAGTCCAAACATGCTTTGTAACATGATAATGAACCTTATTGGTTCTTGCTGAAGCTTAAACGTGGTGCGTAACACGAGAATTAACCTCACTGGTTCTTGTGGAAGCCCAAACATGCTTTGTAACATGAGAATGAACCTCAATGGTTCTTGCTGAAGCTTAAATGTGGTGCATAACACGAGAATGAACCTCATTGGTTCTTTCTGAAGCTTAAACGTGGTGCGTAACACAAGAATGAATCTCATTGGTTCTTGTGGAAGCCCAAACATGCTTTGTAACATGAGAATGAACCTTATTGGTTCTTACTGAAGCTTGAACGTGGTGCGCAACACAAGAATGAACCTCATTGGTTCTTGCTGAAGCTCAAACGTGGTGCTTAACACAAGAATGAACCTCATTGGTTCTTGTGGAAGCATAAATGTGGTGCGTAACACAAGAATGAACCTCATTAGTTCTTGCTGAAGCTTAACCGTGGTGCGTAACACAAGAATGAACCTCATTGGTTCTTGTGGAAGCTTAAATGTGGTGCGTAACATGAGAATGAACCTCATTGGTTCTTGTGGAAGCCCAAACATGCTTTGTAACATGAGAATGAACCTCACTGGTTCTTGTAGAAGCTCGCATATGCTGCGTAACACATGAGAATGAACCTCATTGGTTCTTGCTGAAGCTCAAACATGCTGCGTAACACGAGAATGAACCTCACTGATTCTTGGAGAAGCTCAAATGTGCTGCATAACACGAGAACGAACCTCTTTGGTTCTTGCATGCTTGAGCTTCCGTTTACCATAATTGATACGTGAGTTGATGAATGTTGATGAACATCTGAATAAATGGCTAAATTCAATCTGTTCATCATACTGTATAAAGCGATCAAGTCTCTTCTGAAAATTTGGTCTAAACCGCTCAAATCATATGGATTAAATTTATGATCTCTTTATCAATTTTTTTGAAGCATCATAGTTGTGTCACGAACCAGAGGACACAGACAGGGGTTTAACAGGGTTTACTGAACACAATGGTGAGAGGCAGGTGAGTTTGGTCTGGATGATATTTCAGAAGAATGGTAATAGTCTGGTTTGAGAGTCTCTTATCTTTTCATGAGCTGGAGCTCGGAGGATACTGGCTGGAGCGCTGGAGAACGGGACCGGACCGGTGTGGAGGAGACTGGAGACGGGCAGAGGGTCGGCGTTGGATCAGGTAGGTAATACCGGGTGAACTTCACGTGGTGAAGGGAGTCTGTCGTCGTGAGGGAATTCAGGACCAGACAGTGAGGGACTGGGTGAGTGACTCTTTAGTAGGGTTGGTGATGAGAGCGGGAAGTGCACACCGGTGATGATGACAGGTGATGGCAATCAGAAATCCGGGGAGCTGGAACGAGTGGGCGGGGTGATGGTATCTGGTGCTGACACAGATGGATCCGTGACAGTACCCCTCCCCCACAGCCAGCTCCAGCTGGCGGGAAAGACCGACGGCGGGGGCGGCCATGGCCTCTCGGAGCAGGACGATCGGGATGAGCGGCGTGGAAGTCCTGGAGCAGGGCGGGGTCCAAGATGTCCTCTCGGAGGACCCAGCATCGCTCTTCCGCGCCGAATCCCTCCCAGTCGACGAGGTACTGGAGGTGGCCGCCCCGGCGTCTGGAGTCCAAGATCTCGTTGACCCAATAGATGGTGCTGTCCTCTGGGTCTGCCGGTGGAGGGGGCACGTCTGCAGCACCAGATCCTGGGGAGGAAGGAGTGAGAGGGTTAGTGTAGGGTTTGAGTAGGGAGACGTGGAAGGTAGGTGCTATACGATAGTGTGCTGGTAGAGACAGTCGGTAGGTGACGGGGTTGATCTGCCTCTGTATGGTGAAAGGACTTATGTAGCGGGGACTCAGCTTATGACATGGTTGCCGGAGACGGCTGTCTCGAGTGGAGAGCCAAACCAACTGCCCGGGCTGATATTGGGGCGCAGTGGAACGGCGGGCGTCGGCCTGGCTCTTGTGTCTCCGGATAGCCTGTTGGAGATGAACGTGAGCTGAGTCCCAGACCCTCTCGCTCGTCTGGAACCAATGGTGGACTGCTGGAACATCGGAGGGTTCGCCAGACCATGGAAAGAGGGGGGGTTGGTAGCCGAGTATGCACTGGAAGGGTGTTAGTCCGGTGGAGGGTTGGCGGAGGGAGTTTTGCGCATACTCGGCCCAGGGGAGATACCGGTTCCAGCAGTCTTGATGGTCGTGGCAGTATGACCGCAGGTACCTCCCGATCTCCTGGATCTTCCGCTCAGTCTGGCCGTTGGTCTGAGGGTGGTACCCGGAAGACAAACTGATCCGCCCAGGAGATTGAAGAACGCCTTCCAGACTCGGGAGATGAATTGGGGGCCCCGAATCGGATACAATATCTTCGGGGATCCCGAAGTGCCGGAAGACTTGATGGAAAAGTGCTTCAGCGGTCTCGAAGGCAGTGGGTAAGCCAGGTAGTGGGATGAGCTTGCACGCCTTCGAGAACCGGTTCGACCACCACGAGGATGCAGGTGTAGGTATCCGATCGGGGGCAGGTCTGTGACGAAGTCGACCCCGAGGTGGGACCAGGGTCGGGTGGGGATGGGTAGAGGGAGTAGTTTGCCTTCCGGAAGAATCTCTGGAAGATGGCTGGAGAGTTGGACAGGCCGTAGGGCATTACGAGAGTATTCGTAATGCCCTGCGGAGAGTGATGAACGCCGTCTTCCACTCGTCCCCCTCTCGGATGCGGATGAGGTTATAGGCGCTTCATAGATCGAGCTTGGTGAATATGGTAGTGCCACGGAGCCGTTCCAGAGCGGAGGGGACCAGAGGAAGGGGATAGCGGTACTTAATGGTTGATTGGTTGAGGGTGCGGTAATCGATGCAGGGGCGCAAGCCTCCGTCCTTTTTGCCCACGAAGAAGAAGCTGGAAGCGGCAGGGGAGGTGGATGGTCAGATATATCCCTGATGGAGTGCCTCCCGGATGTACTACTCCATGGCCTTCTGTTCCGGGATGGACAGAGGATAGATCTTACCTCGCGGAAGGTCCGCCCCCAGGCAGCAGGTCGATCGAACAGTCCCATGGCCGATGCGGTGGTAAGGTGGATGCCAGCTGTTTGTCGAAAACATCCTGGAACGCCCGGTATGGTGTGGGGATCTCAGGCAATTGTTCCACGGGGGACTTTCCACGGAGGTGGTGGACAGAGGAACCGTTAAGGATAGGTTGGATGATGGACGAACGGGCTTGAGAGCGGTGGGTAAACAGCGGTGGAAACATTCATCGCCCCACTGCAGGATCTCCCCCGTGGACCAACGAATAATGGGTGAGTGGGCTTCTAACCACGGGCGTCCCAGGATGATTTCCGCTGTTGAGCCCTCCAGCACCAGGAACGAAGCCTTTTCCTTATGAAGCCAGCCGATCTCTAACTCCAGGTCCGGGCTACGATGTCCTATGCGCCCACGGCCGAGGGGTTTTCCTAGCACGGAGTGGACCTGGAGGCTGTGAGGGATGGTTCGTTGATGGGTCTGGAGGCGCTGGAGGGTGGTTAAGGATATAAAATTGCCAGCGGAACCGGAGTCGATTAGCGCTTGAACTGAAAGGGAACGGTCCAGGTAAGAGATTGTAGCGGGGGTGTATTTTAATGTAGAAATAGGCAGTGGTAGGTTTACGGTACTCACCGCAGGCCGGGGTGGGCGAACGGGACAGGTGGATAGGAGATGACCTGCATTACCACAATACAGACAGAGGCCGTTAACAATACGGCGATTCTCTTGGTGATAGGGAGGCGGGTGTTGCCGAGGTCCATTGGTTCTGGTGCTGGAGGGCTAGCCGTTGATGTTGGGCGAGGAGGCGGGGGTGCAGGGCTATCCAGCTGGCAGGCAGTGCGACGCTGATCAATCCTGATGGACCGTTGAATGATGTTTTCAATTCCTACGCTGTCATCATAGAGAGCAAGCTGGAGGCGGATCTCAGGATTCAGACCGTGGCGATATGCTGTGATGAGCACGGATTCGTTCCACCCCACAGTAGCAGCGAGCGTCCGGAACTGTAAAGCATAAGCAGATACAGATGATTTCCCTTGCTTGAGGCGAAACAGCTGATCCTGGAAAGAGATGGTGTGAGCAGACTGTGAGAAAACTTCCACGAAATGAGCGGAGAATGCAGCAAACGTTTGTGTCACCGGCCCACGACTTCCACAGAGCATGAGCCCAGTTTAGGGCTCGACCACGGAGAAGTGAGATGAAAAAGGCTACCTTGGATCGCTCGTGTGGGAACGAGGATGGATTCATTTCCAGGAACAGCTCGCACTGCAATGAGAAAGCCGCTGCACTGCCCCTCCTCGCCAGAGAAAGGCGCTGGTTGGGCCATGGGACATACAGAGGCAGAGGCCGAGGAAGATGATGTGGAGGAAGTAGCGAGCGTGGGTGAGCTGGTCCGGGGAACGGTGGCAGGTGGCGGGGACATCGCCGCGGAGGTGGTGCTGGGTGTGGGTTGTAGCATGTTGTAGGTCTGGTCTTCTGTCATGAACCAGAGGACACAGACAGGTGTTTAACAGGGTTTATTGAACACAATGGTGAGAGGCAGGTGAGTTTGGTCTGGATGATATTTCAGAAGAATGGTAACAGTCTGGTTTGAGAGTCTCTTATCTTTTCAGGAGCTGGAGTCGGAGGATACTGGCTGGAGCGCTGGAGAACGGGACCGGACCGGAGTGGAGGAGACTGGAGACGGGCAGAGGGTCGACGTTGGATCAGGTAGGTAATACGGGTGAACTTCACGTGGTGAAGGGAGTCTGTCGTCGTGAGGGAATTCAGGACCAGACAGTGAGGGACTGGGTGAGTGACTCTTTAGTAGGGTTGGTGATGAGAGCGGGAAGTGCACACAGGTGATGATGACAGGTGATGGCAATCAGAAATCCGGGGAGCTGGAACGAGTGGGCGGGGTGATGGTATCTGGTGCTGACACAGATGGATCCGTGACAAGTTGTAGTTGGTTACAGTAGCTTTCAATGGAGGGATCAGAATTCCATCTTCTGTGGAACACAAAAGGTAGAATTTTGAAGGCAATCCTGTCTGCTCTTTTCAATACAATAAAAGTGAATAGTGACTGGCTCAAAAAATTTATGAAAACGCACCATCAAATTTTCAAAATAAGTAGTGGCCCATATGTAATTCGAGTGATATACAATACACAAGTCATTCAATAGGTCTGACTAATAACGGTGTGAATTATTTGCAATTGTGCACACATGAGAACTTTTTAACGAAAAATGTTCAGATTATCAATGAAAAGTGATTTGAATTTATTTTTTTCTCACAAAAAGCTTTATATGGTTTAGAAGATTTGGAAAATTTTGCAAGAGTCATGTGAAGTACTTTTGATAGTTTTGTGGTGCTTTTGTGCTTTTTAGAAGCTTGAAAGGTCTGGTCATAATTCATTGCACAGGGAACTAAAATGGGAACTATACCTTTAAAGTAAATTTTGTTTTATTACAGCTCCTGTACATTTGAGATATGTGAACTAAACCTTCACCTAAGCCATTTTCCAGTCATATTTAAGCTGACCAAGAAAACATTATATGCATCGTTTGTCCTTAACAACTGCATCATTTCAACTCTTCCTGATCTATAAAGTTATACATTTCTGGAAGTAGAAGCTGTAGATAAAATCTGACATGATTATTGGACTCGCAATGTACTGGATAGCAACTCTGCAAGTTTCTTAGGTCCCAATAAGAAGGAAAAACACTAAAATATTCTGAAGCAGTTGGAAGATCAGCAGGCTGTGATGAGCCCTCAGAGGTTTCCCGGAGAAAATGTGTCACCTCTCTCTCGCTTTCCTTCATCTCCCTTTCACTCCTGCCTACCCCACCATCTGCTCTGGTGGAGATTTTCCTTGGAGCCCAAAACAAAAGAAATAACTAAACCGGCACCGGCTCCAAAAGACATCACTTAATCACGGCTGGAGTGGGATCTTACACCAGAGACCTTGAAGGGGACGCCCGTCCAATTCTCTGTCATGTCCAGGCCTTAATTGTTTAAACAGACAAAAGAAGAGGGAAACAAATCCTCTGAATATCTGTTCACCTGATGAGCTCTGCAGTTTCAGGCCATCGTTGTGCCCGCCAACCTGGCTGTCAATACAATCAGGCAAAGAGGCCTTTGACCAATTGAAATCTTGACTTTTGGCACAATTCATAGATTTATGCTCAGAAGTTACCCATTCGACTTTGGTGTAGGATAAAAAAGTCCTCTCTACATATGCTTGTGATTTTGAATCGTTGTTTGTTTCCGTACATTCACTAATATAGAAAACAGATTTGCAAAATTGCACTATTCTGATCCGGTTCAATTGCGCATTAATTGAGAAAAGGTACGGTCCATTTACAAACTTAAGATGGCTGTCTGCAGGTCCAATTAGAGGTCTTTCAGTTGGTAAAAGAACAGAACACTGAAATCAAAGAAAGAAGAAAGAAATGATACAAAATGATAGATTATCTGCCATCTTAAAAGACTCTTACACATCCTACATCTTACAAGGTTCAATTCGTGACTCAGATCAAGGGGGCGTGAATTCCCTCGTTCACAAGAACATGCTGTCCTGTGTTCGCAGACCATCCTTAAAATGTTGAATGATGTTTATTATTCCACAACATTCTCACCCCTGTGTTTGGCTAATATTAATTTCTGATTTTGATGAAATCTAAATATATATATATATATATTTATTAGGGCTGTCAAACGATTAATCGCGATGATTGCATCCAAAATAAAAGTATGTGTTTACATAATATATGTGGGTACACTGTGTATAATTATTTGATATATATAAAAATACACACACACACATGCTTATATATTTAAGAATATTGTATATATATATATATATATATATATATATATATATATATATATATATATATATATATATATATATATATATATATACTGTTTTATAGATGGATTTATATATAATTTATATTATATATATATATTTTATATATAAATAATATTTTTTTTCTTAAATATACATGCATGAGTGTGTATTTATATATATATATATATATATATATATATATATATATATATATATATATATAATTATACACAGTGCACCCATACATATTATGTAAACACAAACTTTTATTTTGGATGCGATTAATCAGCGATTAATCATTTGACAGCCCTAATATTTATTTGCAGACTTCAAGAGGTTTCCATGATGCATGCGCAAGAATTGCGATCTCCTTCAACTACTTCAGTTTAGTTCTTGCGCGTGCGTCGTGGAAATCTCTTGAAGTCTCGAATTCAGGCCTACAATAAAGAAAAGGAATATTCAAATTGAAGTAGTTTTTTTTTTTTTTTGCACAAAAGTACTCTCGTCGCTTGATAAACTTATAGTTGAGCCACTGTTGTCACATGGAATATTTAAACATTTGACATTGACTTTCTGGGCCGTCAAAGTTTCTATCCCTTAGGCAGCCTATGTGGTAGTGATCCACATCTCAAATTCAATCAAAAATATCTTCATTTGTGTTCCGAAAGCGAACGAAGGTCGTCGAGTAATTAATGACTTAATTTTCATTTTTGGGTGAACTAATTCCCTTTAAGTATGTTCATCTTGTTTTTTTTTATATTGGCGGTAAGACAGTAAGACATAGAATCATATTTTCATCTTAAATTGTTCTATAATTCACCTTTGGCTAAGCCCCGCCCCCCTTAGTTACTGTTGCAACTTCCGTCAAACTTCATCTGGGCTCTGGTTTGGTATCAACATGGCTTGTGCTGTGACGGCCCTTCCTGCTGAAATGTTATCAAACTTTTATAAAGCAGCAAATAAAGTGTCCGATAGAAGTAGGCAAAAGGGGCTGCAATATGCGTTTGAAGGCTGTATTCAAGACACAAAGGTGAAACGCAAGAAACAACAAGGCATTCAAAATAGAGGCAAAAGCATAACGTTACCGGTCACAGTTAAAACATGAACCACTGCATATCCTAATCGAGACGGAGGCTGGGACTAACAATATCAGGGAGCAACAGTGTTCATGCAAAGCTAGGTAGGTCTCTATTCACTTCTATAATCATTGTTACAAAGCAAACGGACTACACGAGTATAACGTATTTATTAGCAGCGTATGCTAGCGTATCAACAACCGGTATGAGAACCTAAATCAGGGATGGGCAACTTCGACTCCTGGAGGGCCACTGTCCTACAGATTTTAGCTTTAACCCTAATCAAACACACCTGAACGAGCTAATTAAGGTCATCAGGATTACTAGAAAGTTACAGGCAGGTGATTTTTTTTCAGGGTTGGAGCTAAACTCTGTAGGACAGCGGCCCTCCAGACCGAAGTTGCCCATCTCATATCTAAATCATTAACCTAAATCATTATAAAACAGTTTAACTAGTATAACTTCCACAGTAAGGTTAGAAGCAAAAGAGATGTGCTTGTTGATCTTTGCGGGGTTTAGCTGCCAGAGGACGTCCATACAGTTTAATCCAAAGACGACACTTGTCAGGATTTGACTTCGGTTTTGGGAAGGGAAAAACGGACACCCCCTCCAACCTCTCTGGGAAACGCGTATCTGTGTTACAAATGCCCCAGGCACAACGTTTAACCATATTTTTTATAAAACTACGACGGTAATAGCCTGCCGAGACCAAAAATATGAGACGCCTGCGTTGAAAGTCAATGGAGCGCTGTGAAAAAGTGTCGGACCTCTGTGGGAGCTCGTTCCTGGCTGCGCTGTGATTGGTCAATCTACATTCTCAGGGCGTGGCTTAGCCAAAGGCGAATTCAAACTCAGGAATAATGAAGAATGAATTCTGCACCCCAACAAGAGCATGCTGCCCTGTGTTTCCAAACCGTCCTTATAACGTTGCAGACAGATCTCATAAAATGGCGTATGTATGACAAGCCAATTCGTATTTCCATTTTTGGTGTGCTATGAACACACATAATCGCTTTTCAGCATGTCAATGAACGCCGTTGACTTAACGTTACATTTCTGTCTATATAAATATATGACCTACCCGTCACTGGGGTTAATACCATTTATGAGTCTTCCCCTACCATCCTAGGAAAAAATATCATCGCTCCTCAGATGTAGATCTACATTTTGTTTCATTTCGTTCTGACATTTAACGGTACGTACACACACGGAATCACTCTGACATTTAACTGTCGTAGACATACACGCATACACACGGATAGCTCAAAATGCATAGATAACACGCCACTTGACTTAAAAGTGGCGTGTATGTTTACTCAAAAGTCATGATGGCATGTTGAACATTGAATGACAATGTTCAATGATTCCTCGACATCTACGGGATTGCAGACATACATGCATGGTACCAGGCAAGAGAGAGAGGGGAAACTACTGGTGGTTACATAAGTGAGAGGGGCCTTGTGGCTTGCATGCTTGTGATGTAATGTAATTACTGCTGATGAATGGACTGCATGCACTGCCTCACCATCCTTAGATCAGTCATCTTTTAAGTGATTAGAACATTTCACTGTTTTAATAGCCCAGTGGTTGATTAAAGCAGTATACATGGAATCTGGCAATGTTAACCAGAAACATTTGATTATATGTAAGGCATAAAGTACTGTAAGAAGGTCATTATCACACAATAAACTATAAATGCATAGTAAGTACTTATACGGTCATGCTTAAATGTTCTTCTGCTAAAAAAATAGTCCATTGCAATAAGCTTTGAAATAAGAAGGGATGGCTTCTTTTTTATTGTGCACTCTGCAACATGGAAGTATGTCATTGGAGAGTAATGTGATATGTGCGTATTGAATTGGAGAAGAGATTCAAACCATGTCACCACCCTCTAGCAAAGAAAAACTTATGAAGTTTGCTTCAAAAGACCACCAGGGTTAGTGAGAGTCCGAGGGGAATAGACCATCAAGACAATGCGTTTGGCAGCCTGCATGAACTCTCAAACTGTTCAATGAAGGCTCTTATTTCAGACATTTCATAGTCATATTGACTACTGGCAAGCAAAAAGCCATGTGTGCAAGAATTCAAAGTCTCAATTTATGAGGCCAGCAGCACTGAGGTGTGAAGGGAAAATGGTTTGTTGATGTTACTGGCCAATCTGTTTCATTTAACCCTCCATCAGTACTTCATCCAAATGCACAGCAAGCGAATCATTGAATTGAAAGTGAAGGGTAAAGTCCCTCAACATTAAAGCGCCTTTGTTCCAGTTTTCACTATGGACGTCATCTTTCGTTTCGGATGATCCTGGTACTTCACTGACGTCTGTCTCTGCACCAGACTCATGGTGGACTCTTTCAGGAAGAGCTGACACATTTGGCTACCTCTTCACGTCGCCATCAGGAGGAATCATTAGAACAAATTATCATCGACAACTAAAACGCATGTCGCTGACCGCAAAGAATTACATGTAGTTCCAGACAAAGGGTCAAGGTTTGGCTGGTTAGCATGCTAGCATGTTTTTCCACTGAAAGCCATTGAAAAGTAACCATATTTATTATTTTCTCTGCCCAAATCTCATTATCTATAAGTCATCCTAAAGCACACCAAAGTTGGTGCGTAACTACGTGTGTATTTGCAAAGGGAGATGTTTTTCACTCACCCTGACCATCTCAGAGAGATGTGTGTAGTAATGAACAGACCAGATACTATCACGAGACATCAAACCTTCAACAGGACAAGTCTCTGAGGAACGACATGTACTGAGATAGAGAGACAGGAATGTGGACATCATTGATACTACTGATAGACTGCAAGGCAAATCTTTCCAACAGAAACCTCCATGTTTCTCCTGCAGGCTATCCAGAAATAAGCATCAGTTGTTCCTGTGTAAACATAATGATGTCTTTTTTTAGGCTGTAGTCTTGAGTTACAGGGTCGTTCTACAGAATGGGGAAATTTTTTTCCATCACGTTAATTTGTTTAAACATAGCTATTTTTAGTTGGTTTCTCTAAAATTCCAATTCTTTTTATTTTAACGTTTTTGTTGATGGAAAACTAAATGCATTTTTAGACAGCTATTAGACTTAAAGACTTGAAGATTTTTATCTTAAATTGTTTTAAACATTTTTAAATATATATTGAAAAACATTACTATGATGACACCATCATACAGTATGTGATGCGATCTGGGAAAACTCACCACATGGTGAAATTTGACATATAACAGGTTTTTAGACCATATTAAAGCTGGGTTCAAGCCCTTTCCAAATCTTTTTATTTCTTTCATCGTTTTCTGTAACAAAAGTTATGGTTATCTGAAGTCGGCTGATCGCTGTGATTTTCAGAAATGGAATTTTGAGAAAAAGCGGTTTAATTAATGGTCCCATCCTGCTAGCGGGACGACTGCGCGCACCCTTTTTTATTGCCTTTTTTTCATATCACATATTTTAGTTATCATAAATTAGGTATGATTCGAAAGCTTACGAACTCAAAATTCATCCAGTGAAAACCTTTTCGAAAGTGGACGATTGAGAGGATTGAGACATCAACCCTGTTTACCGTGATGTACACTAAACAACTGAAAATCGTAAGATGAATATTTAAAATACAATAAATAATAAAATTACTTTTAAGCGCACTCTTTGGCTCTCAAATTGTTTTTGTTTTTTAATAGTTCAAAGTGTGCTGTAAAAGTCACCTTCTCAAACTGGAAACACACCAGCTTCATCACCCAACATATTTTTCTTCAGATTTATTCTTGCCAAGGTACTGCAAGGAAAAAACTGTCTTCTTTTTGTCCTTCATCCTCAGAGTTCGGGAGGAGCACGTTCAGATAATTAACAAGGGTGGAGACCATTAACACTCAGCAATCAATGATAAGAGGTGTATATAGATTCAGCAGTCTCACCTCAATCCATTGACAGTTTTGCAGCATCCCTCCACAAGTGCCGGAAAGCCCCGGAAGTGATTTCTTGTGTGTGTACGTCACTCATTGTTTACACAGAGATTTCAGAAGTGTTACAGGAAATTGTAATGGAAGGCAATTTCGATATATCAACAGACAACGTTGATTTTATTTATTTATTTTTTGCAACCGCGTAAGAGATCACTTCCGGCACTTTCCGGCGCTTGCGCAGACCGAAGCGCCCGTGCCTTCAGATCACTTGGACGTGGCTGTGGTTACAAGAGGTAAAAACGATATAAATATTGTTAATTTTCTCACACAAACTGTTCGTTTCATGTCTTAGGCCATCAATGTGTACTTACATTTACGAGTCATTAAATCATGTTTAATTTGGACTTCTCTGTGCATGCTCTTTGAGGTGGTGACCATAGACCTCCATTATATGACTGACAGATAAGAACGGTTTGACCTCAAAATATCAAAATTGAAAATACTGTGGAAACAAAGACACCCACATCTTGGATGCCCTTGTGGTAGGCTCAAAAATTAATTTCAAAGTGAAATATCCCTTTAAGTGCTTTGTACTCAGCGTTATTGAATACTGTCTGTAAACTGAAAAAAGATTTAAAGTTTAAATATGAATTGCGTGTCTGTGTGTGAATGAATGAATGACACAGACGCTACATCGATGTAGTTTACTACAGATGTACATCACATCTGTGCGTTCATTCACTCTCGCTCCTACATTAGTAAATGTAAGTAAATGTTTTTTACATTCACACATCCAAACTATATTGCTATAGCCTACTGAGATTTGCTCTAATCACGTAATAGATGTTTGTAATGACAACATTTTGTTAATTCGTTTTGGATATATTATAAAATAGACATATAAGCTCGTGTTAGGCAGTTTCTGCTCATACGTTAAATATATATAATAGTATGTTTTGTCAAAAATAAACTAATCAACTGTTACAGTGATTGTTACAATGCAAGGTAGACTATATCAATATAATGAATCCTTAACTTTGAAATATGTATGATAAAATGTATTGGCCTCACTTAAAAAAAAAATGATTCATAAGGGATTTATGGAAAAAGACAAGTTTTTTCTTTTCATATTACCAACTCTTACTTTGAACCAATTCTGAATGGCCCATATAACCTATTTGAACAGGATTTGTTTCCAGGTATGACTAAAAATGTGTGTTTGACTTTCATTTATATTTTGATATATATACAGTGCTTCCCCTACCAGGCGCGTCGTTAGACATGGGCATTCGGGGCTTCAGCCCCGGATGGTTTTTTTTATAGCCCCGGATCCAAAAAAAGAAGAAAAAAAAAAGATTTATAATTATTATTCAATTTTAATAATTTAGTTTTTTTTTTTTTTTTTTTTTTTTTAATACCGGGTATTTTAATCTATCCTTCGGAATTATGTATTAACCCATTTAAGCCCACTGGCAACTATAGTTGCCGCAGTGTATAGTTGTCATTTTCCTTTTGTAAATATTTTTCTAGATGTTATCCATGTTGTATGTCTCAATGTCATGCAAGAAAACAACCAAATTAAGGATTACAAGAAGAAAAAAAAAATATATATATATATATATATATATATATATATATATATATATATATAAATATAGCTGCGAGCAGCGATGCGGGCCCAAGCCGGTGGCACTGCAACCCCGGTGCCTAAAGGCACCGGGATGGCGGTACCGCCGGCTTTGGCCCTCCATTGCTGCTCGCAGCTATATTTATATATATATATATATATACATATATAGCCGGTGGCACCGCCACCTTGGTGCCTTTAGGGTTATTCTGCACGACGTGCAAAAACGTAACCCCTGCTTTGGAATACATACTAGTATGTATTCCACAATTGGAATACATACTAACATACTAGTCAGAACTGAATAGTTGATATCTGAATGACAGATCACCATAGAAGTCAATGGAAAAAATGTGACTAGTAACAAAAGAATAGTTACTAGTCACCATTGAAATAAGTACTAGTGTCTAATGAATAAGTACTAGTATCTATTTAATAGGTACTAGTATCTAATGAATAAGTACTAGTAAGTACTAGTACTTAATGGAATAGATACTAGTATCTAAAAAGTAAGTACTAGTAGCATGAAAATAGAGACTAGTAGGTTAAAATGATTAAATGTTAAAACGGCTTGCCATACTCTATCTGTTGTTTCGACTAGTCACAATTACGTTACAGATATCTTAAATGATAATACAAACTATCCAAAATGTAATTACGACTAGAAAGACGTTGTTGATATCTACAATGTTAATTACGAATAGTCAAACTTAGCTTTTAAATGTTAAAAGGGCTTGCCATACAGAAGTGTAGGCTCAGAGAGACACTCAACATTTTCAAACCAAAATATCTGACTTTCTGTGGGTCCTAGCTCATGAGTGTAAATTAGAAAGTTGTCCGGCTTGAGGAGAATATATGAATATATGAAACGATGAGATCAACATGTGTACTGAGTTTCATATTATTACATGCAAGCGTGTTTGATTTATGGACCAAGTTTTTGGACCCCGTTCCAGGGGGCGCTGTCTAGCCCCCTTGCCACACCCGGGTACCATCTTCAGCCCGGCTCTGATGGCTGTGGGATCTGACCTGTGTGCAAAGTTTCAAGAGTTTTCAAACCCGTTAAGGGCCCCAAAAGCCGCTAAGAGTCTCAAAATCATCAAAAAAAGGAATGTTAAAGTTTGATGCGTTGCTATGGCAACATTATCTTAGATATTGAATAATGCTTTCACAGCTCTTCATCTGGCGTGTGTTTACATTTGAAGCAAATCGGGTAAAAGTAAGAGTGCGATTTCAAAGCATTTTGAAAGTGAAACACTTTCTGCTGCCAGTTGGTGGCGCTATATATTTGACTCACATCTATGTGATCGACCTCTTACAACGAACACACTGCTGAAGTTTCATCAAGATCAGTTAATGTATGCAGAAGTTTTAACACACTTCCTTTTTGATTTATTTACTTACTTTTTTGATTTATGGACCAAGTTAATTTAATTAATACACTAATTATATAAAACTATTGTCAATGCACTACAATTAAACAGGTTATATGCCTTTACTTATAAAAAAAATAAAAATAAAAACTTATGTAAAAAATACCAGGCTTAAGAAATGTATTTACTTTAGCAGGCCAGACACACAGTGAAATGATTAAGCCCCCTCCCCCTACACACACACACACAGGCAAAAACAGGCAGAGACAGACCAAGGCTTAGAGAGAGCATGATCATATTCAAACTACAATATCTGACTTTCTGTGGGTTTGAGCATATTATTGTTAATTAGAAAGTTGTTTGGCTTGAATAGAACAATATACACGGCAAGTTTTGTAACTGTCAGTAAAACTAACCAAGTTATAACACACTTTATGTGTCCTTTTTTAGTCAAAAAAATCCGCCACGGCCAAACCGTTCGAGATATCACAAATCCGTCCCGGAATTTAGCATCCTCAATGTCTTGACTTCATGCATACTGAGTTTGGTGGTGATTGGTAACAGCATGGGTTGTAATTTGATGTTTTTCTAGGACAATTATTTAAAAAAAAAAACATAATTCCCGACTTCCGTTTGAACTGTCGTAAAACTTAGAGCACGAAAGTTGTTTGGCCTGATGTGATCTATGAGTGTACCGAGTTTCATATTAATCCATGCACGTGTGTTTGATTTATGGACAAATGTTCGAATCCCTAAAAGAATGCATCCTAAAAGAATGGTAAAGTTTGATGCGTCGCCACGGCAACAGTTTCAAAGATATCAAGAATCCATTCATAGGTCTTCATCTGCCGTGTATTTACATTATACAGATGAAGTTTGAAGCAAATCGGGTAAAAATAAGAGGGTGATTTCAAAGCATTTTGAAAGTGACACACTTCCTGCTGCCAGTTGGTGGCGCTATAACTTTGACTCACAATAGTCACATCCATGTGATCGTCCTCTTACAGCGAACGCACTGCTGAAGTTTCATCCAGATCAGTTAATGTATGCTAAAGTTATGACACACTTCCTGTTTCACGTTTCTCGCCATAGTTTCGTTTCCTCGCCACGGCCAAACCGTTCGAGATATCAAAAATCCCCACACAAACTTTCATCCTCAATGTCTTGACTTCACGCTGACCGAGTTTCGTCGAATTTGGATCAGAGCTCTAGGAGGAGTATTTAAAAGTTCATTGCGTGTGTTTTACAAAAAAACCTCAATAGCCGACTTCCTGTTGGGCTGGGGTAAAAGTAAGAACGCGAGGTATAGATGAAATTCTGCTATCGACATGTGTACCGAGTTTCATATTATTACATGCAAGTGTGTTTGAGTTATGGACCAGGTGTTCGGACCCCATTCCAGGGGGCGCTGACGAGCCGCCCTGCCACGCCCGGGTACCAGCTTCAGCCCGGCTCTGATGGCCGCGGGTTCTGACCCGTGTGCAAAGTTTCAAGAGTTTTCGAACATGTTAAGGGCCCCAAAAGTGCCCGAATAGTCGCTAGAAAAAAAAAAAAAAAAAAAAAAAAAAATAAAAAAAAAAATAATCGGAAGGAAAACAATAGGGCTCTGCGCCCTTTCAGGGCTTGGGCCCTAGGTAGATGTATATCACCCGGTGGCACCGCCACCCTGGTGCCTTTAGGGTTATTGTGCACAAACATAACTCCCGCTTTGACTGTCGAAAGAAGTGTGCTGAAAGAGCTTGCATCAGTGAGGGCTCGGCAAAAGTGCCGCATCGAGGGCACATTTCAACCACAAAGTATGCGTGAGCAGCCTTCTGAAAGGTCAGGTGTACATCCAGGTCTACATCTACTTGTGTTTACATTTTAGTAGTTAGGGTTAAACGTTTATCCGATATCCGATACTCAGGATCAGTATCGGCTCAGATATTGCCAATTTTGCCGGATCGGGTATCGAATCAGACGAGGCTGATTCAAATCCTGCATTGTGCGTATACTATTCTATGTTATTGTTAAGCCCCACAAAAGGCACACAAACAGCCCGTCGTGTTCGGTTAGTCAATGATGAAACTATCTTCAAGATGATTCAATGTTAATACTATTATACTTGATCTGTAGATAAAGGTCTATGGTTTTGAATAAAGAAACTCTATCTTTCTGGACTTTATTGCTGTAACTTAATCGTGTTACTTTCTACCGGGTGATCACAACACTAGAGTAGAGTCAGAGCTCTATAATTGTTCTTCACACGCACAGTAACTGAAATTTAAAACTGTTAAAAGAAAAGGCTCAATAAACTATTGCATAGATAGACAATGTATAATCCACTGTCCATCAATATGTATTTCCTTTGTACTTTGAACCTTTCAATGCGGACTGGACACGCTGCGCGTTGTAACTCCACGTGGCTTCAAGTGCATCATTCTCCGCTTAGGATGCGCATAAGCACTTTGTGCCGCACTGTACTGAGCCTTTCATATCATAATGCAGTGATGCAATGACAGATTATTAATTACCTTTCTTGTTCTTTCCTATCTATCATATGTTGCTACCTCATTAAACATCGGCACTATACATTTAAAACACGTCTCAATTTTTTAATAGCCATGACTATATCTAAAATAATTTATCTTTTTGATTTTTGGTATCTTGTTTTTCATTAATGTATTTTAGAACAATATAAAGAGCAATGTGTATTATCCACTAATCTAGTTTATAATAGCATTTTTTGTCATAGATTATGATAATATATTTTTTGGAATTGTTGTTTATCTTTATAATGAAGTTGTCTGTATTAAGTAGATTGTGTTTAAAACAAAAGAGTGATTATTAGTTTAACACACAGAGTTATGGAAATTCTACTTGATCTCCCAAGTGTGTGTGATCTCCCATGTGTGTGTGGCTAGCCAGCCACACACACACACACACACACACACTACTCGTATTCCTACCATAAGGGGTCCACCGTTTTTTGCCAAATTGTGGGGTCCACCATTTCCAGTGGTTCTACAGACTTGTAAAAAATCAAGCAAGATAACAAAAAATTCCTAATAAGAAATATCACTTCAATATAACAAAATTCAAACAAAATTGTTTGCACATGCGTTTTTGTGTCACTTGTGGGGCCTGTATTAAAATTTAGGAGTTGTGGGGTCCGCTTTCATAGATACACACACATTTCTAATCTTTATATCTTAGCAGGGACCAGTCACTATCTGTCAAACATCAACTTACTTCCATTATTTGCCCTTGATTACCATATAAACGTGAATAGATTATAATGTATATCCTCTAAATCAATCTGCACACATCTATATTAGCTTAGCCATTAACATGGCATAAAAAGCCAATCCAGAGACTTTTCTAAATCAATGAGCCCTCAAATTTTGAATTTTGGTCATTGAATGAACTGTGCGGTTTTGCTGAAGGGGATTTTGTTTGTCCCATATTTTTCCTCTATTTCTAATGAAGTTGTGTTCCTAGCCAGTGATGTTCACTGCAGCTTAAAGATAATATGCTCCTTTAAATTGAGGACTTCACATGAAAACTCCCTATTCATCTGATGAATAAAGATTTTAAGACCCTGTGGAATTATAGCACTAATATAGTAATATTTTAAACAAAACACTGGATTAAAAATACAACAACATTAAAACATGATTTGTCCTCAATGAACATATATTTGGTATTACACAATGTTTTTTCAAAAAGAGGTTAGACAACATTAATAAAATTGACCAAAATATTACAATCCAAGTCTTATTTATTGCTATAAAACACTTAAGACAATTGACTGGATCTAATCTGTATAAAACAAAGAACTTTAAAGGTTCAAAATCGCATATGAGGCGAAGAATTATTAATAACCAGGACAAATGAGAATAATTGTGTGTGCTGCAGCGATGCAAAGTCCAGTTCACAGTTATTGTATTGGTGGAGAATATGAATAATAGATTAAGTGAGATCAACAAAACACAAAAACAGGACAGAGCAACATACACTCACCGGCCACTTTATTAGGTACACCTGTCCAACTGCTCATTAACACTTAATTTCTAAGCAGCCAATCACATGGCGGCAACTCAGTGCATTTAGGCATGTAGACATGGTCAAGACAATCTCCTGCAGTTCAAACCGAGCATCAGTATGGGGAAGAAAGGTGATTTGAGTGACTTTGAACGTGGCATGATTGTTGGTGCCAGAAGGGCTGGTCTGAGTATTTCAGAAACTGCTAATCTACTGGGATTTTCACGCACAACCATCTCTAGGGTTTACAGAGAATGGTCCGAAAAAGAAAAAACATCCAGTGAGCGGCAGTTCTGTGGCGGAAATGCCTTGTTGATGCCAGAGGTCAGAGGAGAATGGCCAGACTGGTTCGAGCTGATAGAAGGGCAACAGTGACTCAAATAACCACCCGTTACAACCAAAGGTGGGCAGAAGAGCATCTCTGAACGCACAGTACGTCGAACTTTGAGGCAGATGGGCTACAGCAGCAGAAGACCACACCGGGTGCCACTCCTTTCAGCTAAGAACAGGAAACTGAGGCTACAATTTGCACAAGCTCATCGAAATTGGACAATAGAAGATTGGAAAAACGTTGCCTGGTCTGATGAGTCTCGATTTCTGCTGCGACATTCGGATGGTAGGGTCAGAATTTGGCGTCTACAACATGAAAGCATGGATCCATCCTGCCTTGTATCAACGGTTCAGGCTGGTGGTGGTGGTGTCATGGTGTGGGGAATATTTCTTGGCACTCTTTGGGCCCCTTGGTACCAATTGAGCATCGTTGCAACGCCACAGCCTACCTGAGTATTGTTGCTGACCATGTCCATCCCTTTATGACCACAATGTACCCAACTTCTGATGGCTACTTTCAGCAGGATAATGCGCCATGTCATAAAGCTGGAATCATCTCAGACTGGTTTCTTGAACATGACAATGAGTTCGCTGTACTCAAATGGCCTCCACAGTCACCAGATCTCAATCCAATAGAGCATCTTTGGGATGTGGTGGAACGGAGATCGCATCATGGATGTGCAGCCGACAAATCTGCGGCAACTGTGTGATGCCATCATGTCAATATGGACCAAACTCCCTGAGGAATGCTTCCAGCACCTTGTTGAATCTATGCCACGAAGAATTGAGGCAGTTCTGAAGGCAAAAGGGGGTCCAACCCGTTACTAGCATGGGGTACCTAATAGTGGCCGGTGAGTGTCTGACCAACAAGAGAAAAATGGCATACCAGGCAAAGAATCACTATTAGCCAGAAAATGTGTATAATTGTGTGTGCTGCATCAATGCAAAGTCCAGTTCACAGTTATTGCAATTGTTGGAAAATGTTAAAGGGATACTCCACCATTTTTTCATATTAAACTATGTTATTTCCTTAACTAAGACGAGTTGATGCATACCTCTCTCGCCTCGATTGCGTGCACTCAATCACTCCGCTGCACGGGACACTTTGATAGCACTTAACTAGCCCAGTTCATTCAATATGGGCCAAGCAGAGAAGACCAAACACCTCCACGTTTTCCCTATTTAAAATACAGTTTCACAAGTAGTGTTATTCAACCAAGAATGGTGACATAAGATAAAACATTGCACTTTTCTAAGAGTGTAAAATGGATAATAGAATATAGTTATCCACTTTACACGCTTACAAAAGTGTGACTTATTTTGGGTCACCATTCTTGGTCAAAGTTACACTACTTGTGTAACTGTATTCAAATAGGGTAAATGTGGAGGTGTTTGGTCTCTTCTCTGCTTGGCCCATATTGAATGAACCAGGCTAGTTCAGTGCTATCAAAGTGTTTCGCAGGCGAGTGATTGAGTGCACGCACTGAGACAGAGAGAGGTATGCATCAACTCATCTTAGTTAAGCGAATAACATAGTTTAATATGAAAAAACGGTGGAGTATCCCTTTAAGTGGGTGGGAGAGCATTCACATCATAAAACAGGGATTAAACCACATGGATTACTTCTACGTTATAAATGCTCTAAAGCTTGAAAGTTTAGGATGAACAGATTCAGAACAGTCGACAGAGGCAATGCGTCACAATGTGTTTCCTAAGTTTTGTTGAGGTTCAGCGCTTTGGGGTGTTTGAGGTCATCACTTTCATTTACAAACTGCCTAATGCAATCGAAAATGGACAAAGAACGATAATGCAAACAATGGAGGGAACAGAAATCTCTAACAACTAACCCTTTAAGAGGATGATGCAATGAAAACAACTAAATTTCAACCGTTGAAAACACTTAGAATGTATATCCCGATATAAATGCTTGTGGGAAGGCATCCAATACGTTGAGCTACCTGTATTTCACTGTACTTTCCTTCTTAAGGCAGAAATACGATTTTTGATGAAGTACTTGACCGCCTTCCAGTCTTCGATTTCCTAAAGCTTGAGCTTCGGCATCAATGCAGTCCTGACAGTCCTTTTTCCCTGGAACTTGGCTCCTCACAATGAATTTCCTTAGGTGCCTTTCTACTGCCGCACATTCATCTGTTGTCCAGCTTCTTTTGACAGCAGTTTCTTTCCCTAATAAAACATAAAAAGAACACATTAAGTTTAGGATTTTTAACCCTTAATCTGAACTGAAAGATTATTGTATTGATCACACAGGTCATTCATTGTCATATTGACTTGGTTCAGAGCCTAAAAGTACTCTTTCAGTTCGTTTCTGAATAAAACTTTTGATTAATAATAATAATAATAATAATAATACTACATCAGTGCAATCCAGTAAAAGGTGTGGTAGCACTTTATTTTGATGGACCCCTTTAGACATTCTGTTAACCGAGTAACGCTGCACCTACATGTCAACTAACTGTCATTACAGCATTAGTAGACCGTCTACTTAAAGTATTTTATACAATTGTGGCAAATATACTTTGTTGTATGGACATTTTTATTTTAAAAACAAGGCAAAGTACCGTCTCTATCTCATATTTTATGAATAAAACACAGCAGTCTCACATGATGAGAATATGCATATGGAAATGATATGCAGATGAACATATTAAAACTTGTGTAAACGCAAAATCTTCCCTTTGTGCATCCCAAACTTTTAGGATGAAATCCAAGTAAAGTGTTATACAGTTAAATTTTTCTTTCGATCATATAATGAAAAAGTTTAACCCAAAAATTCTGTCATTATTTACTCACCATAATGTTGTTCCAAACCTGTATGAGTTTATTTCTTCTGCTGAACATTTTAAAGAATGTGGGTAACCAGAGAGTTGACGACACCATTGACATTCATAGTAGGAAAAAAATACTATAGAAGTCATTAGTGACATCAACTGTCTGGTTACCCACATTCTTTAAAATGTCTTCTGTGTTTAGCAGAAGAAAGAAACTCATTCAGGTTTGAGGTTGTAAATCAACTTTAATCAGAATATTAGACTGTAAACAAACCTATTGTGACCGCTATCAATGTGCAGTGATCAGAAGTAAAGATTTGATAAAATAATATAATTCAGAATAAAGCTTTGTGTCTTCAAGACGAATGGGACAAATCAATCCACTTTACATTTCTAAGCTCACCTCTCTTTTTTGCCGACTTTCTCTGGTATTGGGAATGCAGCGTGGAAGTAGATTCTTGTGTGGAAGTAGGTTCTTGTGTGGAAGTAGGTTCTTGTGTGGAAGTAGGTTCTTGTGTGGAAGTAGGTTCTTGTGTGGAAGTAGGTTCTTGTGTGGAAGCCACACTGTCCTCAAGCTTCAGGCTCCTGTACGCCTGGAATAAAGTCATCTGAGTGCAAAAAAAAAATATATATATATATATAATTTAAATATAAACTAAGGATCAAGTATGCATAACATTTGTGTCATGGTGACCAAAAGCAATGATCAACAGTACAAGTTTATAAATATTCAGTATATGGCACGAGTCTTGCAGATGATATGTATTGTAAAAAGCGCTATACAAATAAACAAATCGAGTTGAACAACAAATTACACATGGTTTCCATAATTCTACAATACAGTGGTAGAAACAGCTGGTTTAAATTAGACTTGCATTCACACTGGGAGCACAATTTAAATGCATTCCCTTGGCAGATACTTTCTCCCCAAAGCAACTTACAGAACACATTACAGTGGCAATAGCCCTGGAGCAATGGGATGAATCATCTTGCTAAAGGACACAGTTACTGTGGAGATCAAATACCTTTGGATAACTAAACCTATGGTGTAGCTTACTGTGCCACACAATCAACTGGAAACAATGTCAAACATTACCCACATGCAACAGGCAGCATGTCTGAAACACGTCAACTAATTATTTAAACTAAAATGTTATATTAATGCAACATCCAAATATGTACAATCCTGTAAAGATTGTGCAATAACAACCTACATTAAATTGTCTAATTTAAATTAGATCTTTCATAACCAATTTTTAAAAAATCATACAAACATACCTTCCTCTTCTGAACACCCATCCATGTCAACAGTCTCTAAAACAGAAAATAATAGAATATGAATGAGCTGTAAACCTGAAACAGCAAGCAATCTGTCAAGAGTACACAAAATGACTACATAAATAGCTGAATAGACTAAAATTATCAAGTTAGTCACATTATGACAATAAAACCTACCCTCTTCTTCAGTATGTTGAGGTCAGATACTTCTACTCTGTTATAATCAATTCTATTCTATTACTTATCAAATACTACCTGCTATTCTAAAAGAGAACAACCTATAGATGGACAATGCTGTGCTTTTTAACTTTCCTTAAAAGGATACTCCACCGTTTTTTCATATTAAACAATGTTATTCCCTTAACTAAGACAAGTTGATACATACCTCTCTCATCTCATCAATCGCTCTGGCGCGCAGTGACAATTTGATATCACTTAGCTTAGCCCAGTATATTCAATGGTATCTAACAGCAATGAATTTAGAAGTGGCCAAACACATCAACATTTTCCCACTAAGTGAGAAGAGGATCAGGCGTGACTTTACTACGCCGAGTCGAACTACTCCCGATAGTGCTATTCTGTCGTCATTTGGTGGAATAATATCTATAGCGGTTGGATCGGTTCCATATGATATAAATAATCTAGTGTATGATTAAGGCAATGAGTTGGTTCGGTGACGTTTCGCTTGACCCCAAAGGAGTTTAATAAATCAGTAAACACAGCCCCTAATGCATCATTTGAATTATCTATGTGTATGGAGAGAAAATCTGCAAACTCTTTTAGGAAATCAGCCAAGGCCCTGGCGGTCTATATACGGTAGCCAGCCAAGGCTAGAGGTAATAGGGATTTTTTTCTTACATCTAAGAGCATAGAAGAAGTACTTCAAATGAATTAAACCTGTGACCTGTTTTCTGAATAACATTAAGAATATCTCTGTAGATTGTTGAAACACCGCTGCCATGACCAATCAGATGGGGCTCATGCTTATAACAGTATCCTGGCGGACTAGACTCATTAAGACCGAAATACTAAGACCGAATTTGGTTTAAACCAGGTTTCAGTAAGGCACAGAACATCGAACTTATTATCTGTGACCATTTCATTTACAATAACCCGCCTTAGGTGTGAGCGATCTAATGTTTAGAAGACCTAGCTTTAAGACCATGGCTGATCGTGGCCTGGGCACTTGATAGGCGAGAAGATGTTCGTTTGTAAGTGAGTGTAAAGAAGACGCGCTCAGTCGTGTAAGTGCACACACTGAGATGAGAGAGGTATGCATCAACTCATCTTAGTTAAGGGAATAACATTTTTAAATTAATTTTTGGTATGTTTTAGCTTACCTGTTGTTTGTTGTCTGTCAGTCATACACTGGAGGCTAAGGGGGTCCACCTCAAAGAGCAGTCAAAATTAAACATTATTTAATGACTCGTAAATGTAAGTACACAGTGATGCCCTAAGACACGAAATGAGCGGTTTGTGTGAGAAAACGAACAGTATTTATATATTTTTTATCTCGTGTAATCATATCCACTTCCAACTGATCTGAGAGCAGGGCGCTTTCGGTCAACGCATGCGCTTGAAGTGATCGCTTGCGCGCCTACTGCGTTATACGTCACTCTTTGTTTATACAGAGATTTTGGAAGTTTTACCTTTCACTAAACATATTTAGATATACGGGAAACCGCAAAGGAAGACAATTTCAGTATATCTAAATATGTTTAGTAAAAGGTAAAACTAACGAAATCTCTGTGTAAATATTGAGTGACGTCACACGCAAGCAATCACTTACGGCGTAACATTGAACTGATTCAGTTCGGTGCAGTTGGACACTGCAATCTGATTCAGATCACGTGGGCGTCACTGTGATTACAAGAGGTAAAAAAGATACTGTTCGTTTTCTCACACAAACCGCTCGTTTCGTGTCTTAGGCTAACAATGTGTACTTACATTTACAAGTCATTAAATCATGTTTAATTTTGACTTCTCTGTGCATGCTTTTTGGTGGACCCCCTTGGGCTCCAGTGTATGACATAGACAACAACGGTTTGACTGAAAAATGTCAAAATGAAAATACTGTGGAAACAAAGACACCTACATCTTAGCCCTTGAGGTAAGCTAAAACAAATTAAAAATTAATTTCAAAGTGAACCATCCCTTTAATATGAAAAAACGGTGGAGTATCCCAGTAATAATAAAAAATACTTAATACCAGTCACATCAAGCTGAATTTCATCCAGATTCTTCCCCTTGTATTCTCCTAGCCGTCCCTGTTCCAGCGCTAGAAGAACTTTGCTTATTTTAGCTAGCTGGAGGGTGCCCTCTGGAAGGCGGTAGTGCTTTCTGTGGACCTCAATGTTATGCCCAAGGAAATCTGCCAATTGGTCAAGTTCTGTAGTCTTGAGATTCAGAACAGTCGACAGAGTAGCAATGTGTTTCCTAAGTTTTGTTGAGGTTAGCGCTTTGGGGTGTTTGATGTCATCACATTCATTCACAAACTGCCTAATGCAATCGGAACCTCTCAAGTAATGGACAGAGAACAGCAATGCAAACAAGTATCCGTTTTCACTCAGTACTCCACATTCTTCTCGCTTTTCAGTCAGAGTATCGGAGCGATTCTCTCATGACCGGGGTAAGGAGAACAGGGACTTTCCTTCCTCTCTTTCCTACTATGGCAATCCGAACAAAATGTTTGCAAAGCTTCTGCTCGAGTGCTGTAAGGGCTAGGTTAACATCCTCATGTGTCTCTGATGTATCCTTTGACAGGAACGCCGACAAGGACATTCGGGATACTTCTCCTGCTCTTCGTCGGTTGAAGAGGATAACTTGCGCCAGGGTCACTTTAGCAAGGTCTTTCCAGCTCAAGGGAGAAGGCTCTTCTTGCAGGGCATTCAATTGCTTCTGCTGTTTCTCAGACAAATACGCATGAAGTCTGTGGACATCTTGAGTGAATGGTAAAATCTGAGGAGAATTCCACTTTGTCTGGTTAAGTTGAGTTAACGCTTGGCTTGCTATGTCAAATTTCCAACTCTCTTGGTACAGCAGCGCAAATTCCTCAGCATCTTTGGTAGTCTGTTGATCTTTCATTTTCAACCCTTCAGATTTGAGAAACATGGCTAAAGCATGCAAGCCATGTCCAACTTTGCGAGCAAGAGACGGACGTTTATATTTGCCAGTTTCACCATTGAATCCAGCTAGGCATCTTGCAGCCGAGACAACATGGGTGTACTTTTCAGGCTTTATTAGTTCTTTAATAGTCTTCACATGAGTCAACTTTTTTGCTTCTAGTACCAGTCTGCCAAGCTCTCTCAGTTTTTGTCGAATATATTGGTGCTGGCTTATTACATACTCATTCTTTCTGAACTGTCTGTAACCATACTCAAGAATGCAGCGATCTTCCTTAATAGCAACTGCAACCTCATCCTGATTCATACCACTTAAGAACTTCCAGTACGCGTCGCTAAATCCAATTGGAGCAGGTTCAGCAAATGCACACAAAGCTTGAACTCTTGTTTTACCTCGTTTAGATGTCTTACCCTGAGGCTTGAAATTACAGACCTGAAAATGACGCCACATCACTCTTTTTCGGAACATTCCATAGCAATAAACACAGTGCATGAATTCTTGTCCATCTGTCATTTTCTTTGGCTGCTTCCATGGGATGAGTTTGCCTTTGCGACTCTCCAAAACTTGAGTGTTGTGTTCAAAGTTACCCTTGTTTCTGAGAAAATCCAACTGTCGTCGCCTTTCTTTGGAATTCTTTGGCAAGCTTAATGCCTTTGCAACCTCAACCACATCGCTGTGTCTACGCGACAAGTGTCTTGACATTTTCTGAACTACCTGTCCACAATACAAGCAGTGATGTTTTTTATTATATCTTCTGGAACCATCCTCCTTCTTTAAAACTGGATTAACAAAGACCGATGGCTCTTCTTCAGGTGTCATTGAAACACTTGTTTCGTTGTGTCTTCCTTTTTCTAGGCTATCAGGAAATCTTTGTGCTGAGTCATGACTCGTTTCAAATCTTCTGCTCTGACTGGACTTAAATCGGCTCTGACTTGAAGACTCACTTTTGTTCTGACTGGACTTAAATCGGCTCTGACTTGAAGATTTGTTTCTGCACTGACTAATGGATGACATTTTGACATTCTTCTCTTTATTTTCCAGGGATAACTCCAAGCTGCAGTCACTGTCATTGCTTTCCTCCCTGGGGTTTGGAATGTACTCATCTTCACTATCGTAACATGAGTCATCGGATTCTACAAGACTCCTTTGAATCTTTCAAAAAAGAAAAGTTTAAGGATTAGTACCCCCAAAAAAGACGACAAAAGAACTTTGCTCACCTTCATCCCAGATATGCATGACTATTGTTCAGTGACCTTTCATAACATGACTGAAAAAAATCTTGACCAGCAGTTATGGACTACTGTAAGAAACATCTTTAACATGGATTTATAAAACAGAGCAGTTTCTTTCAATTGTATCCACATGGATTATCATTAATCAAGTCTTGAAAATGTTGGTTGCCATCAGCTTCCATTCCATGTCTCAATATCTAAAAGTTTATTTTCTTAGACTGAACTCATGTGAGCAATAAAGGTCATGCACATCTGGAATGGGATTGAGTAATTTGAGAATTCTTAAGTAAAATGTAGAGTAAGTTTAATCCAAGTAAATGAAATTAGGGTAACACTTTATTTCGATAGTCCACTTTAGACATTCTACTAACTATAAGTAACTTTTCAACTACATGTCAACTAACTGTCAGAGTATTAGTAGGCTGTCAGCTTAATATCTCCTAACACTTTATTTTGTTGGTCCCCCAACAGACATTCAACTGACTATAAGTAACTTGGCGACTACAAGTAAAGTTATTCTCCTAACCCAAAGTCTAACACCTAACCATAACCTAACAGTCTACTGACAGTCTACTATAATATACTAATACTCTAATGAGAATTAGGTGACACATAGTAGAAAAGTTACTTATAATTTGTAGAACGTCTAAAGTGACTATCGAAATAAAGTGTAACCGAAATTAGAAATGTACTGTTGATTAAAATTAGACCAAGAGACAAAAAAACAAGAGAATATAGAGAAAAGCATAAAAAGGCACACCCCTATCAATATTATTTGGAGAAACAATTGACTAGCATCAGGTTAATTAGTGAAATACTGAAAGTTACTAGTACTATAGTTTGACTATAAACTGTATTTAAGGCTCAAATATCTGGAGATGCGCATGAGACTCCTCTAGTTGCATCACAGACTATAAAAATATATATATTAAAAAAAAAAAAAAATATATATATATATATATATATATTATTAACCTTGTTTACCTTTATCGTTAAACAAAGCTGTTAGATTGAGTTCCAATATAAACATGGCGAAGTTCTTGTATTTTGCTTGGGGTAAAATTGTTCTGAAGTACATGATCAGAGGTATATTGTTAAACATCTGACGCCGCCCACACTGCATTAGTTAGCACTAACCATTAATTGATATATGTATGAAAAAACTAGGCTTACAGTGCGGTGACAGTTTCTCCTCGGCCTTTGTGAAGCCATTTCAGATATAGAGGTGGAAGGCTCATCCATGCTGTCATCACTTGACTCATTAAGAGGAACAGAAAAATCTGGTACACAATCCATCTGCAAAAAGGGAATTATGTCATGTATGATTATGCATTTTTGCTCACATTCTATGGAAATCTTATACAGGGGAAATATTTTGGTGGAAATGTGCCCAGTGTGTCAGAGACATACCAAAATATTTTTTGGAACAACTTCATTGTCTGACTGCAGACTAGAATCCTCATCAGTTTCATCTACTATACTCTCATTTGAGTCAAACAGAGGATCAGAAAAATCAGCGGCTACTCCAACCACCTGCAAAAAAGGAGTTTTAATTTCAAGATGTAATACATTTTGACTTACATTCTGTTAAAATTAGTCACGGAGAAGTACGTTTGAACCATTTATAGAAACAGCAGCATTTTAAAGTACAGTATCTGAGGCATACCTGAATGTTTCCATTCCTCGTCTTCTTTACGAACAACATCACAGTGTGGAGTTGGAGGGTTGTCTTTAATATACTCCTCATCCGTCTCATCACTTTCAGAATAGTTCACTAGGGAAAGGCCTTTGATGGTAAATACCTAAATATAATTAAACAAAATAAATACACATTAAGAGTTAATATTAGCACAAACATGTGGACACATTACTAATAATAGAAAACATATCTAGGTATGGTAACTCTAGGTGTATCTAGGTTGACATTGGAGCGAGCATTTGAGGGGAGAGCCCCAAAAGCCAAGACTAGAAATGTGTGTGTGTGTGAGAGCGTGTGAGCGCTTGACATGCAGCATGAGGGTAGAATAGATTGTGATGACAGAGTCGACATTACTCCTTTACCTGTGTGACGACAGCATCTTTGTTGAAATCATCATGGGAAGAGTGTTCTGTTAGGGATGTTTTGGTCTCTAGAACAGAAGTCTGCTGCTTTGGCTCCTGGAAATCAGACAAAAAACAACAGAAACTAAAGTTAACAAAAGTTAGCTAATGTGAAAACAGTTTCTCATATAGCACAGCTGAAGTATAAGAGCATACGCTCTTCTTTTCTAGAGGTAACAGCAAGTGTCAGAGCAACAAATAAGATGTTGCAATGCATTACATCCAAAATACTCATTCTGAACATGTGGCAGCTTGAGAAGTGTTGAATTACACCTGCAATTACACTAGTTTAAATATTTTCAGGTGTTGTCACAATGATGTAAAATCACTAAGAGTGAGATCCATACGTGAGGGCCCCATAAAGCCTAGACTAGAAATATGTGTGTGTGTGAGGGCCCCACAAGGCCTAGACTAGAAATATGTGTGTATATGAGGGCCCCACAAGGCCTAGACTAGAAATATGTGTGTATATGAGGGCCCCACAAGGCCTAGACTAGAAATATGTGTGTGTGTGAGGGCCCAACAAGGCCTAGACTAGAAATATGTGTGTGTGTGAGGGCCCCACAAGGCCTAGGCTAGAAATATGTGTGTGTATGAGGGCCCCACAAGGCCTAGACTAGAAATATGTGTGTGTGTGAGGGCCCCACAAGGCCTAGGCTAGAAATATATGTGTGTATGAGGGCCCCACAAGGCCTAGACTAGAAATATGTGTGTATGAGGGCCCCACAAGGCCTAGACTAGACATATGTGTGTGTGTGTGAGGGCCCCACAAGGCCTAGGCTAGAAATAGGTGCGTGTATGAGGGCCCCACAAGGCCTAGACCAGAAATGTGTGTGTGTGTGAGCGCTTGACATGCAGCACAAGGGGAGACTAGAATAGATTGTGATGACAGAGTCGACATTACTCCTTTACCTGTGTGACGACAGCATCTTTGTTGGAGTCATCATGGGAAGAGTGTTCTGTTAGGGATGTTTTGGTCTCTAGAACAGAAGTCTGCTGCTTTGGCCCCTGGAAATCAGACAAAAAACAACAGAAACTAAAGTTAACAAAAGTTAGCTAATGTGAAAACAGTTTCTCATATAGCACAGCTGAAGTATAAGAGCATAGGCTCTTCTTTTCTAGAGGTAACAGCAAGTGTCAGAGCAACAAATAAGATGTTGCAATGCATTACATCCAAAATACTCATTCTGAACATGTGGCAGCTTGAGAAGTGTTGAATTACACCTGCAATTACACTAGTTTAAATATTGTCAGGTGTTGTCACAATGATGTAAAATCACTAAGAGTGAGATCCATACGTGAGGGCCCCATAAAGCCTCGACTAGAAATATGTGTGTGATTGAGCTTAACTGTGAATTCATTCGTTTGAGGGGAGGGCCCCACAAGGCCTAGACCAGAAATATGTGTGTGTGTGAGCGCTTGACATGCAGCACAAGGGGAGACTAGAATAGATTGTGATGACAGAGTCGACATTACTCCTTTACCTGTGTGACGACAGCATCTTTGTTGGAGTCATCATGGGAAGAGTGTTCTGTTAGGGATGTTTTGGTCTCTAGAACAGAAGTCTGCTGCTTTGGCCCCTGGAAATCAGACAAAAAACAACAGAAACTAAAGTTAACAAAAGTTAGCTAATGTGAAAACAGTTTCTCATATAGCACAGCTGAAGTATAAGAGCATACGCTCTTCTTTTCTAGAGGTAACAGCAAGTGTCAGAACAACAAATAAGATGTTGCAATGCATTACATCCAAAATACTCATTCTGAACATGTGGCAGCTTGAGAAGTGTTGAATTACACCTGCAATTACACTAGTTTAAATATTTTCAGGTGTTGTCACAATGATGTAAAATCACTAAGAGTGAGATCCATACGTGAGGGCCCCATAAAGCCTAGACTAGAAATATGTGTGTGTGTGAGGGCCCCACAAGGCCTAGACTAGAAATATGTGTGTGTGTGAGAGCGCTTGACATGCAGCACAAGGGGAGACTAGAATAGATTGTGATGACAGAGTCGACATTACTCCTTTACCTGTGTGACGACAGCATCTTTGTTGAAATCATCATGGGAAGAGTGTTCTGTTAGGGATGTTTTGGTCTCTAGAACAGAAGTCTGCTGCTTTGGCTCCTGGAAATCAGACAAAAAACAACAGAAACTAAAGTTAACAAAAGTTAGCTAATGTGAAAACAGTTTCTCATATAGCACAGCTGAAGTATAAGAGCATACGCTCTTCTTTTCTAGAGGTAACAGCAAGTGTCAGAGCAACAAATAAGATGTTGCAATGCATTACATCCAAAATACTCATTCTGAACATGTGGCAGCTTGAGAAGTGTTGAATTACACCTGCAATTACACTAGTTTAAATATTTTCAGGTGTTGTCACAATGATGTAAAATCACTAAGAGTGAGATCCATACGTGAGGGCCCCATAAAGCCTAGACTAGAAATATGTGTGTGATTGAGCTTAACTGTGAATTCATTCGTTTGAGGGGAGGGCCCCACAAGGCCTAGACCAGAAATATGTGTGTGTGTGAGAGCGCTTGACATGCAGCACAAGGGGAGACTAGAATAGATTGTGATGACAGAGTCGACATTACTCCTTTACCTGTGTGACGACAGCATCTTTGTTGGAGTCATCATGGGAAGAGTGTTCTGTTAGGGATGTTTTGGTCTCTAGAACAGAAGTCTGCTGCTTTGGCCCCTGGAAATCAGACAAAAAACAACAGAAACTAAAGTTAACAAAAGTTAGCTAATGTGAAAACAGTTTCTCATATAGCACAGCTGAAGTATAAGAGCATACGCTCTTCTTTTCTAGAGGTAACAGCAAGTGTCAGAACAACAAATAAGATGTTGCAATGCATTACATCCAAAATACTCATTCTGAACATGTGGCAGCTTGAGAAGTGTTGAATTACACCTGCAATTACACTAGTTTAAATATTGTCAGGTGTTGTCACAATGATGTAAAATCACTAAGAGTGAGATCCATACGTGAGGGCCCCATAAAGCCTAGACTAGAAATATGTGTGTGTGTGAGGGCCCCACAAGGCCTAGACTAGAAATATGTGTGTGTGTGTGAGCGCTTGACATGCAGCACAAGGGGAGACTAGAATAGATTGTGATGACAGAGTCGACATTACTCCTTTACCTGTGTGACGACAGCATCTTTGTTGAAATCATCATGGGAAGAGTGTTCTGTTAGGGATGTTTTGGTCTCTAGAACAGAAGTCTGCTGCTTTGGCTCCTGGAAATCAGACAAAAAACAACAGAAACTAAAGTTAACAAAAGTTAGCTAATGTGAAAACAGTTTCTCATATAGCACAGCTGAAGTATAAGAGCATACGCTCTTCTTTTCTAGAGGTAACAGCAAGTGTCAGAGCAACAAATAAGATGTTGCAATGCATTACATCCAAAATACTCATTCTGAACATGTGGCAGCTTGAGAAGTGTTGAATTACACCTGCAATTACACTAGTTTAAATATTTTCAGGTGTTGTCACAATGATGTAAAATCACTAAGAGTGAGATCCATACGTGAGGGCCCCATAAAGCCTAGACTAGAAATATGTGTGTGATTGAGCTTAACTGTGAATTCATTCGTTTGAGGGGAGGGCCCCACAAGGCCTAGACCAGAAATATGTGTGTGTGTGAGGGCCCCACAAGGCCTAGACCAGAAATATGTGTGTGTGAGAGCGCTTGACATGCAGCACAAGGGGAGACTAGAATAGATTGTGATGACAGAGTCGACATTACTCCTTTACCTGTGTGACGACAGCATCTTTGTTGGAGTCATCATGGGAAGAGTGTTCTGTTAGGGATGTTTTGGTCTCTAGAACAGAAGTCTGCTGCTTTGGCTCCTGGAAATCAGACAAAAAACAACAGAAACTAAAGTTAACAAAAGTTAGCTAATGTGAAAACAGTTTCTCATATAGCACAGCTGAAGTATAAGAGCATACGCTCTTCTTTTCTAGAGGTAACAGCAAGTGTCAGAACAACAAATAAGATGTTGCAATGCATTACATCCAAAATACTCATTCTGAACATGTGGCAGCTTGAGAAGTGTTGAATTACACCTGCAATTACACTAGTTTAAATATTTTCAGGTGTTGTCACAATGATGTAAAATCACTAAGAGTGAGATCCATACGTGAGGGCCCCATAAAGCCTAGACTAGA